>OZ024854.1:58241997-58244497 GCA_964017155.1 Oasisia sp. SBJ-2009
ACAACGTATGATTAGTAACCTGTGTCGCGTTGCACCTGAGAGTTGCTACAAACAAATGACTTAAGCGTTCGATCGAAAGCATGGATTCGTCGAAGTGCAGTTGTATTCGAAATGCAGTTCTTCTGGTTTTCAGTACAAGACCAACTTTGACGTGTTAATGGATGGCTCGTGTTGGGTGGGGTGCAGCGTATTATATGGTATTCAGTAAACGATACAAATTTGACGGTTTGACAGTTGTTCTCGAATGAGCTGCACATGTTGCAGTTTGGGAATCGTCAAACATTGGGACATACAACCAGACGCCAAAAAAGAGCTACAGACAATTGCTTTAAGGTAGGTAGACTATGTGTGTAATGTTGTTATTGTATTTAGAACGGCAATGTGCAACTGTGGATAGAACATCATATATATTGCCATGTGGTACAGTGTCGACATTCTATATATAAGAATTTTATTTTATCATTATGCATAAATGTTAGCGTCACTCTACTGTGAATGTAATTACGCAGATAACCCATTTCTCGTTAATCAAAGCATTACTTGGGAACATATTTGATATGTAATGAATAGATGCACTTGCTGATTTGCGTCGATATAAATCGTAGGTAAACATTGTATTTATTAATTATATAAAATAACAAATAACTAATAGGTTTTAATCCACCTCGGTTTATTATCTTAAATTATGAATTCTCATATACCAATGCGAGTTATATTATTCACTGTAGGATGCACTGTATTGTGTTTCTGCGTTTAAAAATAATGCCTTATTTAATTTTATGAAGGAGAAAACGTCGGCAATGTGTGCGCCATATTGTTGCCCAACTTCCGCTATAGAACCATGAATCTGCATATGTCAACATTAATAATTATAGTTATGCATGTTAAAATGTTTGGTGTATCATATGATATAGTATGCCATATAAGCCAAGTTATAAAGTAATGCTGCAACATAAATAACGTCAGATGTATCAGCTTACATGTTTTACAAGTTGACACCACAATTTCACCAGCTAAGGCTCGACATGGGTTTATAAGCAAACAAAATGGCTACCTTCATTGCAACTGAGTGTTCCGACCGCACGTGGCGGAAGGGGTTACCAGTGACGCTCATCCTATGGAGGTCACAACCGATCTGGCGAATCGGGGTTTGGGCCAGGTAATTTCCCTCCCATAGGAACACTTCCGGCGGAAGTCGGTCAGTTGTGAGGGAGTAAGGATTGTGACCAACCGTGCCAGGGAACGTTATGAGGAGCAACCGATGAGGTATCTCTGGCCGAACTAGTTACATTAGATTGTACTACAGGCTATGTACACAGTGTCTCCCACTTCCTCATTCCCTCTTTTTTATTTTTCAAAGTTTTTCTTTGAAACAGTAAATGTGTGTCATTGACATAGCCTGTTATTTTTAACGTATTAAGAAAAATATTAATTTAATTCAAGGCTGTTAATGGTTAACTTTAAAACACATTTTGTTTTGTTTTAATCGTACACAACATCTCAACTTCACGATAAGCTTTAGTTAATTTGTTGCACGTACGTAAATAGTAAATAGCTAAGATACAATAATTTTTACTATTTACATATACTACTACATCTTTAATCGTCACTAAATAAATAAATCGAACTATAATATATTAATAATAATACATTCAATGGATGAATAAATAATTGCGATCATTCAAAGTTAAGATACTTGTTAAAATTTGGTTACGTTTATTTATACATGTATATGTTATCTAGTATAACCTTTGGTAATAATCTTTACAATGAGATATTCATTAATGTTAAATTAATTTTTATTTACTTTCATACGTGTCCACAACACGTGACAAAGTACCTGCATTGATCAGTAAAACAACTAACACTATGATACATAACGAAAATATCGAAGATATCTTATACCTACATATTTTCATTTTCATTATAAAAGAAGAAGAATTTGTTTTTATTTGACCATTATTTCAAAACAATATTAAACAAAAAATTAGAACAATGCAAACATAAAAATTCTGTTTTAACACTAAAGCCCTGTCAAGTGTTTCTCTAAATCATTTTGTTCACTTGCATAGTTTAGGGTAATGTCGGTTCAGTGTTGTGTGTGGCAGGTTCATACCCTGCTGGTGTTCCTTATGCAAACACTACATGTTGTGTGCACACACATTTATTCTATTTAATAAGTTTAGCTGGTTTTGTGGTATTTTAAAAATGCAATGAACTACTTGTATATATATAAGCAGGAATATCAATTGTTTCTTTGTAAATGTTGTGCATCTTGATTGCCAAACAAAGAGCGATTAATATCCAACTCACACAAGTACAACGTAAGAAGTAGAAGAGGTTGTAGAAGAAGGCAGATAACATGTTTCTCGCTGGCAGCATCATATGGCCAGCGTCAGAGTTCTGCCAGGTTATCAAGTTACACAACAATCATAACTCTTAAGGTTAGCGTAGAATATGTTGAGGACTGCAGTAGCCATATCAAAGTATGGTAGTTACA
>OZ024854.1:58249497-58319497 GCA_964017155.1 Oasisia sp. SBJ-2009
ATTGCTGCAGCTACATGCAGCGTGTCTCGTAGTCACTCACCGCTGCGTCGTCGCTTGCGCCTCTTGTAGACCCAGCAGCAGCGACAGAAGTAGCAGGCGACGACGGCGGCCGTGAAGACCAGCGCGAGACAGCCGACAGCCAGCCCCGTCACCAGGGCCGCGCTACAGGGCACACGGACAACTCTTATCACAGGCTCTTATCACTGATTAAGTCTTATCATGGGGCTCGGACCATTCCCCGGGGTATACTAGATTCGTAGAATACTTCCCTGTTCGCTCGCGTATGTGTGCGTGTGCGTGTGCGTGTGCGTGTGCGTGTGCGTGTGCGTGTGCGTGTGCGTGTGCGTGTGCGTGTGCGTGTGCGTGTGCGTGTGCGTGTGCGTGTGCGTGTGCGTGTGCGAGTGCGAGTGCGAGAGTGGGTGAGTAAATGAGTGTGAATGTGCGTGTGTGCGTGTGTGCGTGTGTGCGTGTGTGCGTGTGTGCGTGTGTGCGTGTGTTAATGTGTGAGTGAGTGAGTGAGTGAGTGAGTGAGTGAGTGAGTGAGTGAGTGAGTGAATGAGTGGGTAAGTAAGTGTATGCGTTTATATGTACGTATGCGTGTGTCTATATGCGTGTGTGCGTATGTGTGTACATATAGATAGACAAGGTAGCAACAGATGTTAAACAAAACAGTGTGGCATTGTCGATGAAGTTGACATGAACAATGAGTAAGTCAACTATCAATGCAGTAAATGTAACTATTTGACAATTAGTGTCGACACACCATTACCCCCATCCCGTAGGCCTGCAATTCTATAGGCCAAAACATTTAACTAAACGGCGTCAAGTAGCGTGTGAAGAATGCCCTAACGCTACCGAATTATTCGACCCGTAAAACATCAACGAGAACCGAATTACACAAATTGGTACAGCGCCCATAAAAAAGGCTATCTGGGACGTGAGCAGATTACATGGGACACGGAGACGGGGTACGGCTTAGGGCGCTTGATCGATATGCACAGAGGGTAACGAAAACCGTTCCGAGCCAGAGCTTTACACTTGCAAAAAAGGTTGTTTGTTCCCGCCATAAGCTGGAAAGATCCACACACCGAGAACGCGTTTGTTTCAAGTTATGTAACAAACATCACTGAATTAACTTATATGGCGATTACATATGCATCATTTATTACATGTACGCGAAATCTCTCAATCAAATACCAAACTTGAAACAAACGTATTCTCGATGTGCGGATCTTTCCTTTCCAAAATATTGAATTATTCTCTTCCTCTCTCTCCCCCCACTCTCGCCATTTTACTATCTACCTCTCACTCACTCACTCACTCACTCACTCACTCACTCACTCACTCACTCACTCACTCACTCACTCACTCACTCACTCACTCACTCACTCACTCACTCACTCACTCACTCACTCACTCACTCACTCACTCACTCACTCACTCACTCACTCACTCACTCACTCACTCACTCACTCACTCACTCACTCACTCACTCACTCACTCACTCACTCACTCACTCACTCACTCACTCACTCACTCACTCACTCACTCACTCACTCACTCACTCACTCACTCACTCACTCACTCACTCACTCACTCACTCACTCACTCACTCACTCACTCACTCACTCACTCACTCACTCACTCACTCACTCACTCACTCACTCTCTATCGCCTCTCTCTTCTCTCTCTCTCAGTCTCTCTCCTCTCTCTCTCTCTCTCTCTCTCTCTATCGGGCCTCTCTCTCTCCTCTCTCTCCTATCTTTCTCTCTCTCCGTCTCCGTCTCCGTCTCCGTCTCCGTCTCCGTCTCCGTCTCCGTCTCCGTCTCCGTCTCCGTCTCCGTCTCCGTCTCCGTCTCCGTCTCCGTCTCCGTCTCCGTCTCCGTCTCCGTCTCCGTCTCCGTCTCCGTCTCCGTCTCCGTCTCCGTCTCCGTCTCCGTCTCCGTCTCCGTCCCCCCCCCTCTCTCTCTCTCTCTCTCTCTCTCAGCCTTACTTGTGTCCGTCGGTGTTCCTCGTCTGCCGTACGTCGGTGGTGGGCGGGCAGCAGTAGCGGTGTCGGTCCGTGCCGCAGCAGTAGTCCCTGTCCCGGGGCCCCCAGCGCGGGCAGAAGAAGCCGTTGTTCCACTGGCCGTGCTCGTCCTGGTAGCCACGACAGTACTCGCGCCCGCTCGCTGAAACAACAGAGGTAGAGTATTCAAAGGTAGATGACAGACAGCGTTGCCGTAAACCTTCTCTGGGAGCATCCAGCCATATGCTGCAATTAATGCGCGAAGGTAGCTCGTACACACATCCACCACTGTCTATATCCAGTAACTCATTTATACAGCTGAGTGAACTGGAGCAATGTAGAGCGAAAATTCTTGCCCAAGGTTTTAACGCCGCAGGACAGGACACGAACCCAGGTCCTCTTAGGCGAGAGTCCGCTCTCTACCCCGAGCCACTGCGCTCTACAATATACCCCTGGCCGATCGTCTCCGTAAAGTTTGGGAGTTAGCGGAGTCGAACCATACAATTATAGCAATTGATTTCACCAGTCAATGCAAATGCAAAATTTTGCAGTCAATGCAAACAATGCAAATGCCTGCCCTAATTTGAAGACGGATACCGACTATAAATGACCCATCCCCGTTCGAAACATTCCATATTACACGAGCAGCGTGTGGCTAAAATCGATTTCGGTGGCGGACGTTAAAAGTTTTTTTTTTAAATAAATGGACCTGCCCAGGTAGAGAAGAGCTGGTAGGGCCTCGATGACCCCTGGCGCGGGGTGATGCTGGCTGGATCAGATCACAGTCGAGTGAATCAGTTTACATAAAAACAACTCTGGCGCTGTTGAGCAGCTACAGCAGTAGGTTTATCTCCACCATGAATAAGCCTTTACGTTGACGTTGATTGTAACCGGAAGTCGGTGTAACCATTTCCGGTTGCTTCGAATTTTTCACAAATTGATTCATCGCCATCCATACTCCTTTATACGACCCCACAACCGTAAAAGTATGTTAATTAGTACTGGAGATGGGCGCGAAGACAACACGCTCCCACTGACAGTACCCTCCAGATGGGGGTCGAGGGGTCGGACAATTTGAACCCCTCATATATCGATATTTTGACCGCAATTCAACCTAATAAATCATCAAAATCAATTTTAGCACACGGAGGTTGTTTTCAGGACAGTGACAGACCAGACTGGTGCGGGTGACAGTGGACACGACACACGACTGTGTTGCGTACAGGCCGAGTGAAACGACACTTGGCACTGTTTGGAAATTAATTAATTTAATGTTCACATCACATGAAAGGCCGGGGGCGCCTGACACGGACAATGGGTTGTAGAATGGAGGGTGCTGGTGTCGCTATTTCTAATTGCGTTTGTTATTTGTTAGTCTTGCTGGGCAAACATAAAATGTGACTATATGTGATATCCCGTTTACGTATTTAATTCTCATACCTTTAAACTTTCTGCATCTCCTGCATCACCAATTAGCTATAATGCATTAATTTTTGTTATGTTAAACATAATTTGTTTTAGAGATTTTCTTTTTTTATACATATTATGCATATATCAACTATTTGTGTGCACAATGGGTTTTATATGATATAAATGCATTCGCATTAGAATAAGTCCGTCCGTCCGTCCGTCCGTCCGTCCGTCCGTCCGTCCGTCCGTCCGTCCGTCCGTCCGTCCGTCCGTCCGTCCGTCCGTCCGTCCGTCCGTCCGTCCGTCCGTCCGTCCGTCCGTCCGTCCGTCCGTCCGTCCGTCCGTCCGTCCGTCCGTCCGTCCGTCCGTCCGTCCGTCCGTCCGTCCGTCCGTCCGTCCGTCCGTCCGTCCGTCCGTCCGTCCGTCCGTCCGTCCGTCCGTCCGTCCGTCCGTCCGTCCGTCCGTCCGTCCGTCCGTCCGTCCGTCCGTCCGTCCGTCCGTCCGTCCGTCCGTCCGTCCGTCCGTCCGTCCGTCCGTCCGTCCGTCCGTCCGTCCGTCCGTCCGTCCGTCCGTCCGTCCGTCCGTCCGTCCGTCCGTCCGTCCGTCCGTCCGTCCGTCCGTCCGTCCGCCCGCCCGCCCGCCCGCCCGCCCGCCCGCCCGCCCGCCCGCCCGCCCGCCCGCCCGCCCGCCCGCCCGTCCGTCCGTCCGTTCGTTCGTTCGTTCGTTCGTTCATTCATTCATTCATTCATTCATTCATACAAAGGGAACTGGATATGAAAAAGCACCCAAATTTAATTATAAGTTGATTTACTGTTTAAATACTGTACATTTATTTAAAACTACAAATTATAGTTTACAATAAACAAAATAGCCCACACGTTCCACCCCTCCACCGCATCATGGTGATAAGAAATGTGCAACGTGGCGACAATCACTGTACAGTGGGAGAAATGTCCTCTGTCCACCCACGTGTCCGGGCATACAGATCGCTGCCTGCTCCCGCCAGTCGAACAGAACGACTCACGGAGCGACGATGCCCCACATCACTTTCCCAAATACAGCGAAAAACATTCGCAAGAAATCGATGTTGCTACTTTGACACATCCTTAGCAATAACTCGGATAATTGGAGACGTCCATTAGGGATTGCGCCGTTTTGCCGGTGACAGCGTCTGACGGCGTCTGACGATGTCTGGTGATGGTCATGCGTCTTGTCTGCTTGACGGGCTCGATAACGTCTTGTGACACGTCACGACACATCACGTCACCAGAAGACACAGTCCAGGCACGCCTGACACGACGAACGACGGAATATAGTCACCAGACACTCGTGACGGTTAATTAATGCTCGAGCACTGCACTGAACGTGCGTACAGGTCAACTCACGCTATCGTCGCTTCAGGGATGTTGTACGATTCATGGCACTGTCGTACAAAACATGCGCGAATATTAGAATCGCTCATGTTACTAACCGTGTTGACCCGTGTTAATAGATGTTGTCTATGTTGTTGCGTGTATGGTGGTCTGTGTCACTGCAGTGATCTGAGGTTGTAACAGTGGCATATGTTAATAAAGTGGCCTGTGTTAATACAGTGGCCTGTGTTAAATACAATGGCCTATGTTAATACAATGGTATGTGTTTATGCAATGTCCTGTATTAATAGAGAGGCCAGTGTTAATACAGTAATAACAGAGACCAATGTTAATACAATGGCCTGCGTTAATATAGTGGTCTGTGTTAATGCAATGGTCTGTGTTCAACAGAGGCCAGTGTTACTACAGTAACATGTGTTAATACAGAGGCCAGTGTAAATACAGTGGCCCGTGTTAGTACATTGGTCTATGTTAGTACAGTGGCTGTGTTACAGTGGCCTGTGTTATAATGGCCTGTGTTAGTATGATGGTCTATGTCAGAAAGGTTGCAACCGTGTAATATGAAATTATGTACAGTGGCTCGTGGCAGAAAATCAGAGTGTAAGTTCGTGACTAGGGCAAGAAGTCATTAGTCTAGGAATACCAGCGTTATAACCGAACGTCTGCAGACCCAGGGGATGTGACGTAACATCCCCTCCGCATAGGCAGCTGGTAGAGCCGCGGAGAGACGTAGAGTCAGAGACCGGTATAAACGGGCGCTCGTCCTTAGAGGAAAGTAACACGATTCATTACCTCCTGAGTGGTGCGGCTGTGTCCTGTAGTATTCTCCTACATAGCTTTATTAACCCGCTAATTGCTTCAGCGCTGAGGGGATCTCTCAGAAACGGGGGATTTCCCGACCCGACAAGCATGCGTCATGCTGACTATATACCTTGTTAATATCGCTACAATGCAGGGTCAGTGATGTTGCTCAGTAGCCCAGTTCAGAAGTGCTTTATTGACCGTGATGTTTGGCAATTTAGTTTTGATTGTCGCGTCGACTGAATAACGAATGCATGGCAATCCAGTATAACCGACTTATACGAAAAGGCGGTGGCATCATATAGATGACGATCGTACTAATATAACAATTAATCAGACCCTTGTGTAAGTACCCTGCATGTTGAGCATATTGTTGATCGCTAAGACACATTTTCGATGATGGGATATCTAGATAGGGTAGCCCACGCAACGTGCGTTTAGACTAAAACATGATCGGATCTTTGAGATATTGTATTCGTGTTATCATCCGGAACTATAGCCCTAACAACCGATACACCGAGAGTATTCCTTCTCGCAGCTGTTGGAATACGGTATGCCGTCAGTCACCTGTTTACAACCGTTGCTGTCGTGTTTACAACCAGAAGCGACTTGTTTACACCGCGATAAACATGGTTCACTACACCGAGTGCTTTATCTAGCGTCAGAACAACAACTCCACCTCAATAAAACCATCCTCACTGGGCGAGAAGATAGCCCGACCTCTCCGTGGATGTAAACAGCGAGAACAGTATAGCGGTAGTTCAACTGTTGCTGGTCTATATAATATACAATTTTAGTTTGCTCGCTGCCAAATACACCACCGCGTAAACATACACCCTACTTAGTTTGTCATACTATTTGTGTTGTCTTGTGTTATCGCTGAGCTCTGAAAGAAAACCACCAATCAATACAATAACTACATAACGGAAGATCCCGTATCTCCTACTCTTACTGTTCAGAATGACGTATGTGGATTGCAAGCCCGTCTCACCTTTGTGGCCAAACTTGGCGTAAGTTTCCGCTGACATTTTCATGGCCTCGCTCGCCCCGGTCCAGTTTGTACCGAGAATAGACGCTGCTGTCAACGCCCCCCTCTCCGCCCCCCTCTCCGCCTCACTGGTGGGTCGCCGATACCACCCCGGTCGTAGCTATGCCGTGGGATGATACTAATGAGGAGGTAAACGAATTCCTCGACCGTCCGTTGAGCTGAGCGACGACACCGAGTGTCTACATACACGAGTAGCCCGTGCGGGTGGTTTGCATTACGAAAGCCGAGCGATTAAAAACAGAAATCGCACCGACTGTATCGGCAGCTACTTCTGATCTTTGATGTGTTACAACTCGATTTAGAATAAGACTCGAGTTTCTTCAACGCGAGGGAATCCTTGGTTTTCAGCACGGTTTGTAATATAGGTAATCGGCGCTCACGCGAGTTAGACCGAATCTCCCCACCCAGGAACCTTCTATCGTGGGGTCTACGGCTTCCACGCTCCCTCTCCCGGCGTCGTCCCCGTGGAGCGGGTGTAATGTACTCCGTGCAGGATCCGGTGCTATCGTCCAGCCGAGTTCTCGTGTTCGAGTCAACAGGTACAGATTCACGTCGTGTGGCAGTCACCTCGGGTTGTTTGGTGCTTAAACACCGACTCGCCTAATTCGGATCCGCTAACAAGGACGTGTAACGATTTCCGCATGAACGCTCCACACGAGTGCTACTGTGTGTGCGAGATGGCGATGTAGCGATGTAGCGTCACTGCGACACTTCTACGCCGTTATGTTAATCCGTCGCTCGGTGCGTGGAGCCGTAGCTGCTCCACCCGCCACTGCTCATGGAGTACACACGGACACTGCGTGCGCTGCCCCCGTGGAAACTGATCGTCAGAAGCCACGACGTATTCCCACGGTCCTAGCGGTGTCCTCCTCCCAGAATGACAACAGAGACGATGTCTGTCCGTTCGACTGTCCGTCCGCCGTCAACACTGACCGTCAGAGCCCGCGATCTACCGAGCTCCTCTCCAGACTTCCCACTGACGTCATCGATGGTCTCCGCAAGCGAACACCCCCGGGAGTGGCGTAGACACTAGACACTAGACATGGCCCGTCAGGTCCTCAGGGCGGCAGGTCCGAACTGTCCACAGCAGTGGCTACTTTCTGCATCACGACGGCGACTGCTGCTGGCGGACAACTCGAGGCACGTGTATGGGTGGCTGTCCCCGCCCCGCCCCGCCCGGCCCCGGCCGTGACAGACGGTGTAGGGGGCGGTCTCTCGCCGCTGACGTGTGGGTCTGATCCCTCGGCCGATATCGCGTCTAATGAGGACGGACGGCGGAAGGACAGCAGTCGACGGCGACACATCGACGACAGAGGAGACTCCTCTTCTCACAGAGTTGTCGTCAACATTCAGTAATGTACCCAAATGTTCCCACAGTTCCAAATTAGAAAACTACACCTCACTGTGAGACAACAGGTTAAAAGAAACAACTTCGACATTCCAGCGTTGACTTGCAATGTGCTATATCGAGGTATATTATAAGGAACATAAAGAATACTTTGGATACGGCAGGATGGGACCCTGATAACGGGAGCCTCCTGTAGAGTCTCCTGTCTCCAAACTACCACATTACACATAGTATGACTTACTAATGTCCACACTCCTAAAATGCTGAAACATATATGAGTGCAATTACTGAGAAAACAGTGGGTGTGATTTAACACGCCGACGCACACGTGCGCGCGCACGCACGCACACACACACTCACACGCACATACGCGTCTGTGATGTTCATAGGAAAACATAGCTGGACACTACACGGTGCACCAAGTAGCGGTCAGTGTGGCCAGTGTGCGGGACCCGCGCATATCAACGGCATCTTTAATTGCCCGTCAGCCGCCCTCGCGCGAGAGCCGCGCGGATGGACGGAGCGACCTAATTAGTGGCGGTGACAAGCTGTCTTCTGTCGTAAACATGGGCTTGGGTGACACTCGGTGTGACACGGCTGTATACCCCGGTCTGTCCGTGTAGTGATCGTGTCTAGGCGGTACTAAAGCCCTACTCAGTCCGCAGGTGGTCTTTCCGGAAGGAGGAATTACGACGTGATCGATGACTCGGCCTCGGCACTTTCATTTCCTCGAATCCAGATCTACTTATTTATGTCTATACCTAGTAGTTTATGATATCACGTTTCTTGGTGTCGGTTCATTCGACGTCACAGACGATGCTGTAGCCATGCTACGCAAAGCGCGAGTCGGTAGGCCTACTGTCAAGCAAACACAATAATCCTCTTTTGTTAAACTTGTACGTGTGTAGGCTAAACTAGTTCAAGAAGATATATGACCTGACTTTAATATTCACTCACTCGCTCGCTCGCTCGCTCGCTCGCTCGCTCGCTCGCTCGCTCTCTCACTCTCTCACTCACTCACTCACTCACTCACTCACTCACTCACTCACTCACTCACTCACTCACTCACTCACTCACTCACTCACTCACTCACTCACCCACCCATTCACTTTCGCAGCCATGCACATATGCACATCCATACGTATGCACCCACGCATGAGCATACGCAACCACGCACGCACCTACACACACCTTTGTCGATCGTACACTCCATAATCAACATCATAGTCATCTGCGTCATCATCAAAACCATCATCTCAATCGTCGTCGTCACGAACTATTAGTCTTCGTGTTTGCCCCAACTTGCCGATTCTCTTATGTTCCGAGGAAGTCACCCTCGGCCGCCGTCACCGGAGCAGGGAGAGTTAGAAAATAGGGAGTCGACGGGGAAGGAGGGAGGCGCGTCGACGGGAGAGATGTACGACTCTGGACAGCATCATCCGACTGTGTTGAGAGCGGCCGTACCACCGCCCGCCATAGTAAATCACCCTCGTGCTGTCAACGGCACACGGCCCGCCATACCGCCCGCCACGTGCCGGGAACACTCGTGCCTCGCCCGCCGTCGGCAGCTTCCGGGAGTCCTCCTTCCTCCTTCTTCAACCACGCTGTCAGAGACCTAGGTTTACATTCATTCCCAGAACATATCCTACTCTCTTGCATACATTGTTCAAAGAAGGCATCCTCAGAGAATAATTGCCACACAACAACCTAGACGCACGCACGCACGCACGCACGCACGCACGCACGCACGCACGCACGCACGCACGCACGCACGCACGCACTAACATGTGGTTAATTTTGTTTATAATATCGCCGCGCGTTGGCAGGAGAAAACGCGCACTGTCTCATATGTCTGAATCGATCGTCTCCCTAACCCAACTTGACGTAAGCTGTAAACGGGGCACTTCCGCATTAAGTGAAACACCCGTCACGTCTCGTTCGTTTATCCCTTCGCGCACAGATGACTCGTCAACGATGACATTGTGACATTTTTACAGACAAAGGTGTCGTGTCCACTGACTATCAGTGCCCGTCTAACAACATCTCTCGCAGAGTGCTCATCTCGACTGTTGCTCCGTTGATGAGTAAACAGTGTGATGCAGTAATTGCTGACACTGACAGCAATAAAGGCATACTGTCAATTGACCCTGACGTAAATCAATCTCATTTACCATTCACAAGCCAATTGTGACCAATGTAGAAATACGTCACACAATTCCCAAGAGGTTTATTTCTACACTACAGTACTGTCGAATAAAGTAAAAACAGCGACACTATCGAGAACGCACGATGGAAAGCCTCGCCGGTGCCAACATCGGTATAAATATAGACTTCGACGAGGCGTAAGATGAGGACGAAGATGAATGGCCGGCCAACTGGACGACATCAGAGCCACTGTCGGGCGCGAGACAGCTGCTGCCCGCCGTGTTGACAGATCCCCGGCATCTCGTGCCGAGTGCTGAGAGGGGTTATTAATCCATGCGAACCTGGCAAGACACGGTTCCTATGAATCCAACCGGAGAAGCCAAGGCACGGCCCGCGGCAGGTCACCTTTGTCAGTGACGTCTTAGCGCTGTAGGACTGGGACTATTTGGATACTGCAGTTTAGAATGTTACTTTAATTGCACTACGCTGTCATTGTTAAACAGATATTCAAGGTTGCCGTAACTGTATAAAATTACAGGAACAGCAACTAGAAATACGTTTCAGGCAAACTGCGTGGTAATTGTAGCTGTTGTCTACGGAAGTGCCTGCAGCAATATCCATTAGGGCAATATGCTTAAGCAACAAACACGGTTTGATTATATGTAATTACATAGATAAACAGTCAGCGACTACTGACTGGCTACAGACTTACGACCAGTGATTACTGACTGGCTACAGACCTGCACGCACGGACCAGTGACTACTGGCTGGCTACAGACCTACGTGGACGGACCAATGCCTACTGACTGGCTACATACCTAAACGTACGGACCAATGACTACTGACTGGCTACAGACCTACGTGGACGGACCAATGACTACTGACTGGCTACAGATCTAAACATACGGACCAATGACTACTGACTGGCCACAGACCTACGTGGACGGACCAATGACTACTGACTGGCTACAGACCTACGTGGACGGACCAATGACTACTGACTGGCTACAGACCTACGTGGACGGACCAATGACTACTGACTGGCTACAGACCTACATGGACGGACCAATGACTACTGACTGGCTACAGACCTACGTGGACGGACCAATGACTACTGACTGGCTACAGACCTACGTGGACGGACCAATGACTACTGACTGGCTACAGACCTACCTGGGCGGACCAATGACTACTGACTGGCTACAGACCTACGTGAACGAACCGATGACTACTGACTGGCTACAGACCTACGTGGACGGACCGATGACTACTGAATGGCTACAGACCTACGTGGACGGACCAATGACTACTGACGGGCTACAGACCTACGTGGACGGACCAGTGTCACGATCATACTGCGGCCGACCATCGCTAGAAAAACAGTAAAAATGAAGTCGTGGGTCGCCCAATATCAGTAGGCATCCAGCAGTCTCACGAGAGCATGGATTTCAATTTCGAATCCTAGATCAGTTAGTAGATCAGTTGGTAGATCAGTTGGTAGATCAACCAACATATCTACCACTGACGGCTCAATCTGACAGCGGGAATCAAGGATCATATCAGCGCTGCTGATGTGACGGTCAATAGTGCAGACGGCGACAGCGGCTTAGGCGGATCTCTTACTTATGATACTGCTCTATCATTTAGGTGGCATTTGCTTTTGGGGTTATCAGTAACGGGGGTTAAAGGTAGACATGTTGTGGCCAAAACGTGAGCCGGTTATAATGAGCGAAAGACAGTAAGAGCAGGGCATTTCGGGAAACATGGAAATCGGCAGGAGACAGTGATGGTGCCGATGTCGCATGCATTGCGCGTTAATTAAGCCAATTATTTCGTTGTCAGGTATATCAAGACAACGAACTGAATGGTGAATTGTCTGAGAGATAAGGTGAGGTGTGGGTTACTAATTAAGATCCACACACATTGCAGGGAGTTGCTCTCCTCCAAATTACAGCGATCCAAACTTCCCGGCGGTTCAATGTTAAAGAACAAAAAAAGGCTACGGCTTCGTGTCATACAACTAATAGAGTTTATACAAAGTAACAATTTCCACATATACTCAATTTTTTAACGTCAGCGGTTTACTCAGAATGTGACTTTAAAGTCTAAAATTCTAACGAAATCCACGATGGTCTAGACGCCGCCATAGGTGAAGGGTTAATTTGGCTTGGCCATTCAGCGCGCGGCATTCTATATCTCGGTCAGCTTCCGGCGACGTCGTTAAGGGTCAACAACTTCGAGTCTTCGACAGTTCGTTCAGTTGGCGTGACATCTAGCAGTTGCTTATAGACGTATATCTAAATCTGTGGTTAAATATATGGTAAACTTTAGTAATTATGCCTTCGTGTTCGGCATACGGTTGCAATAATAGTTGAAACAACCGGTAGTATTGAAGCAATGGATTCACGTTGGTGATTTGCGGGCATACTGTTTGGCACTTTGCTCGGTCCATTTTGAGGAGAAATGCTTTGATGTAGACATGTATCATCAGTTGATGGGATGATTTCAGCGATAACAATAATAGACAACTTTATATTTACCGTCATCAGCATGTTACGCGCGTTGCCGAGTTGCAGCCATTTCATGACAACAGCCAAACCCTATGCAGGGAATCTACGTGGAGAGCGCCTCGATCACCGTCGTGACGTCATTTTTCGTCTAAGATGGGGTAGCGCATAGAATTTGGATGGCTGGGTGTTAACAAAAATTTTTCTGGTAAACCGCTGGCGTTAAAAAATTGAGTATATGTGGAAATTGTTACTTTATATTAACTCTATTAGGTGTATGCCACGTAAAAGTTAACTTTGTTTGTCCTTTAACGTCCATAACTTACGAATATAATATATCGACGCATCTCAATTCCCCAAAATGATATGTCTGTTGCGTTGTTGTCACATCTCCACGTCCATGTCGCTGCGGCTGCTACAATTCTACTACCCGCTGATAGGAACAACGGGCTGTCCTCTCCGACGTCTGGCGTACAACCCGTTGTTAGGTGAAACAATGCATATCACGTGACAAGAGTCCCGCGCTGATTTAACGGTTTCCAAGTCAACCACAACAAAAGTAATTAAATCATAACTATCATAACTATATTTCGTTATGCTACACGACATATTTCTACGAAGTAACTCTATATAAGTTACTGTTAATCTAAATGTTAATTTAGTTCAGAACAAATTAGTAAATTCATGTGTGTCACGTCGTTTGGCCTACTAGTGAGAGGCAAATATATTCAAATTCTGAACGTGGATTAGAGATCCGCGTACTGACATAACCTGATTTGCATTAATTAAGGCGACGTTGACCAATCTGGTCATTATCTGGAACGACGTGCCCAGCCTGTAATGACGGACGTTATCAGTGCTGTAACTGTCGCATGATGTAACAATGGACGACCGACCGACCGACCGACCGACCGACCGACCGACCGACCGACCGACCGACCGACCGACCGACCGACCGACCGACCGACCGACCGACCGACCGACCGACCGACCGACCGACCGACCGACCGACCGACCGACCGACCGACCGACCGACCGACCGACCGACCGACCGACCGACCGACCGACCGACCGACCGACCGACCGACCGACCGACCGACCGACCGACCGACCGACCGACCGACCGACCGACCGACCGACCGACCGACCGACCGACCGACCGACCGACCGACCGACCGACCGACCGACCGACCGACCGACCGACCGACCGACCGACCGACCGACCGACCGACCGACCGACCGACCGACCGACCGACCGACCGACCGACCGACCGACCGACCGACCGACCGACCGACCGACCGACCGACCGACCGACCGACCGACCGACCGACCGACCGACCGACCGACCGACCGACCGACCGACCGACCGACCGACCGACCGACCGACCGACCGACCGACCGACCGACCGACCGACCGACCGACCGACCGACCGACCGACCGACCGACCGACCGACCGACCGATTGAGCCATTTGCTGGCCGTGTAGCTTTCTGCGCTGGAGCTGGTGCGCTACACCAAACGCCATAACTAATAATTTCTAGAGACGAGAGCTCTACACCGACGGGTAAACACGTTTATTGAGCACCACGCGGAAGGAATCCTGTTAAATATCGACCATAATTCAGTATAACTATTCAGTCGGAAAGTGCCTGCAGGCGGCAGTCATCTGTCATTGTTGTTATAACTAGATACTTGTGTAGTGTTCTACTGACGTCACCCACCATTCGCTGACCCAAGGCTTCCTATGTCGACCACCCAGTGGCCCGACGTCTTCATCTGCTGTTTCAAAACTAAAGCAAATCGTTCACTATTTTACTTGCGTCTGTTTATTATTAATTTTGTGTTATGTCAGTGTAGGAAAATACCAATGATGTGTGTGACAGTAGGACAGTGCGATTTGAGGATGAGAGTCGGCAGACTCAACTCGTTGTTACGATCAGTACTCCGTGTAATGTAGATGCGTAATTGCATTATCCAAGTAATGTGACATTATCTTGAAATGACAATGACTACAACTGGTATAATGCATAACTTACTTGGTAGCTATAACGTACTTGGTAGCTATAAATTGTTGAGTGAAATATTGCGGTATCGTTCTCAGGATATATAATTATTATTTCGCTTTACAATTACAATGTAGTTTCCATAATTTTATTTTTTCCTTTATATGGAAAGGAGGACGTAATGTTGAAGTCAGTACTTTCATGAGCGGTGAAGCGGCCTGGGACATCACGAGGACATCACGCATGGCTGTGAATTCAATATGTACTTAAGACAACGGTTATGTACAAGATGCGCACGTACAATAATAAACTATTACACAGAGTAGCACAACTCCACATACCTGCGGTCATACTAGAAACACGCCTATATAATGCCGCTGTTATTCGTCTCTGGTTCGGAGAAACTACACAATTTCGGTGCGTGACACTCGGATTATCTTGTGGTCTGCATCGCAACAACGCTACACTCGTTGCTTCTACATGTCTCTATAAACCACAGTCGTAAACCACGGAGACCACCGCTGATGTAGACACAGCGCGGCAGTCCGTTTAAGACACCGAAGTAACGAGACAGGGACTACGATACCATCAGGGCATCCTCGCTGACAGCCCGCCCTGCCTCGACCCGCCTCCATCCACACACTGGACGGAGTTACTGCGTGTTTGCAGCATCTGGTTTCCGTTTATTCGCCGCGTCTTTCATCACTCGCCCGTGTGGTCGCCATCACAAGCCCGCCGAGTCTCGGGTCTATTCTCCGAGGGTGACCCCGCACGATCTGACGTCAGCAAATGTCAACACGTCACGTCGGACCCGACACAAGAAACGCACACGCGTGTCAAGTTGACACCGCCCCACTCCCAGAGGGGTTGCAACGCTACACGTGCCTGGGAAACAGATGCGTATTGTGGCAATGTGTAAACTACTATTGCACCAAGGAGATTACATCGTCGTAACTTATCACGGCCCTGGATACGGAACGTCTTTCACGTGCGCACGACATGCGGGAGAAACTGATGCGGAAACAAGCTCGTATATGTATGCAGGCATGCACAGGCGTTAGGCACTGCTACGATAAATTATACAGCTTTAAAGTACTCCATGGTAAACGTATATTAACTAAACACAAGTGTGAAGAACAATAATAACATTGCTAACTATGTTTTTTTTACACATATAGAGTTAACTATGACAGACGGCATTGGATCTTAGCGTAGGTCTTAGTTAAATATCTCCTTAAATATTGATGTTGCACACACGCACGCATGGAACCACACACATACATACTTTCTCCCTCTCTCTCTCTCTCTCTCTCTCTCTCTCCCTCTCTCTCTCTCTATATATATATCTCTCTCTCTCACACACACACACACACACACACACACACACACACACACACACACACACACACACACACACACACACACACACACACACACACACACACACACACACACACACACACACACACACACACACGCACACGCACACACACATTATATATATATATATAAATATATATATATATATATATCGTATGCATTTTAGTAATAATATGCATCAGTTACTGATCCACACGGCGGTATTGCGAAGTTGACTCTATCAACTAGACAGAATTTATTTTGAATTTCCGCTTGGAACACACCGGCCCTGCATGTAAGGACAGTCCTAAGCAGGCGGTGGGTGCTGGTGCTATGATAATGCTGTGAGTATTGCCACGACTGTAGTCACTGTACTATCAGTTGACTTATTGTTATCATGCGTCATACTGCTGTCACATGCCATAGCTGCTGCAGCACGGATGGGGCGAATGAAGGAATGATTAACAAGCTTATCAAAGCTATCAGTGAGTACCACACTGAAGCCGGCCATCCAATTATTCCGAACGCCCTCTACGGGCTTTGGAATAATCCATTAGATAATCCCGGGTGTTTTCATTGTAAACGTCCGTGCAGTTTCTGACTACGTAAGCCAAGAGTGTGGAATCATGCAAAATTGCACACTTAATGGAACGTTTTATGATGCCAAATATTCAACAGGTCGATAGGTCGACCACAATGTTCACCATCTCGTTGCAAATCTGTGGTTCCTAGGATTATAGAGATCATTACGTGTAATGTATATACAGTTGGAGCCGAAAACAAAGCTTTTTCTTGATATACATGAATTCCTTATTCTTTGTTTCATCACATTATGAATATGCTAAATCCATACAAATTTTCTGTTCATGGATCTTCTTTTGTTCCAATGTGTCAGTCTGTCTTTGCATGTCCCCTTGTGAGCTTCTATTTCTGAGATCCTCCTTAGCTAGAAAGTGTCCAGCATTTGGCTATCATTTTCATATATTTTTCATGATTTATATCCGTGAAATATCGTCGCTGTTATATATATATATATATGTATATATATATATATATATATATATATATATATATATATATATATGTATATATATATGTATATATATATGTATACATATATATATATATATTTCCAGATCTGCCTGTCTTGCGACATCTACCGCCAGATGGTGCCCATCTAGTACTCGTCTAGTTCGTCTCTCCGTCGTCTCGCCGGTCTTCTTCTAGATCGTTCCCCTTCGATAGTTTTGCAGGTGGTGACATGCGATGTCCATCGGTTATCTCGCTTCTACTGATGTATGCCCTGCACATGTCCATTTTCGTCTTCTCAATTGTTCTATGGTGTCAATGATCTTAGCCATCTCTCTTATGTTTAATTTTCTTATATATGTTTGACATATTTCATTCCATCTTTGTTTATGGGGCTATTATTTAGCTTGTTCTTGGCCTAGCTGGTGATTGCCGTGTTTGCTAGCCGTGTGTCAGTGCTGAAAACATGCATGAGTTGTGTACTTGCCTCTTCAAACACGTTCAAAAGGTGCCCTTGATGGTGACACGGTGCTTGGCGAATTCTGTCTCGGATGGCCGGAGGGTTGTTTTGCGCATAACAAGTTCTGTTTCTCTGGGGTTGATATTATTTACCCTCTCTATATTGTCTTTCCATTTCTTGTTTATGAGAAAGCCTACTTCTACTTGGCTGTTGTTTGCCCTGTGTGGGCATGCAGATCTGGTTTCCCTAACTTCATACAGTTTTTACATCTGCCCATCTCTTAGTAGTGTTATCACATTGCATGTTGCTAATGTAGGGTGAACGACATTGCCCGGGTGTTGAGACGTTGGCTATATCAGTACAGAATCACCAACCGGCTTGCACCGGCGGACGTGTTGTTGCAGCAAAAGAAATATTTCTTTACAAAGCTAAATAAACACTCAAAAGCTAAAAAAGAAATGTTCCATTACAGAACGGGGATACAATGACCACATTGGCCAGTTATTCCACCAGCGCTTCAGTATGGCGCTCTCAGTATGGCGCCGTCTCAGTCGCACTACACAGAACGGATCCCTGTATCGACTTAATCAATTACACAGTCGCTAGAGTCGAGCAGTTTTTACGGCCGTGTTGTCACGAGTAGCGATGATGCTATTGCCCTGGTGTAATTGAGGGTGACAACATACATTAGTGGGTTACCGACCCCGGCCACCGCATTGAGAACCCTTTATTCGCCAGGGTCATGAGACGCGGCGCTGCTGATTTCGCTGTCGCTATCAATGACCAGGGTTTCCTTTCAAACAATTAGTGACGATTGATGTAGTGTGTTTTAAGGATATACTTCCGTTACCTGTTAGGCTTCTCTATTAGGCTCCTACCGTATAAATCTGTAGTAGTTTAAAATTGCATTAATTTACTGAGCAATGCATGCTCCATCAACATCAACGTCATCATCATTTTCAGCATCATCATCATCATATACCAGCTTTACTCATGAAGGCGCTCAATGTGTTTGTTGGAATTGGAAGCAAACTGTGCAATACTCGGCTGCCCGCCTCAAGCAGTCTCCTCTGCGTTGACGTAAAATAACAAATGTGTATCAGTGCGTTGCATTCGTAGTGGTCTGATTACAACGGAGGATCTATACCACGTCTGCACGCTCCGGTAGACTTCGTCACGTTGGTAATCCAAGCAACTTGTTCCTGTTTTTACAGAGTGTAGACATCTGTAACCCGCCTTTGCGTGTGTCTCTCCATGGGGTGGAAGTCTGCCCTACGTCACCAGCTCGGCACTTCGCCTGCTCACGACTTCGTCTGCACATGTACGTTCATAGCCATAGTTACATACTCCACCCCATTTATTCATGCCGCGAACTCGAAACTTTTCAAAATTAGCAGTTTTCCCCTAACCATCAAATCCGCATCGAACGCGCCGTGTCAATACTGCGACATTTCGAACTTACCAACATTGGTGTAAACTGCATGTTCAGACACAACATTTTGGGAGTGCATGCCTGGTCTACGTCAACGTGTGACGTATATTATTTCTCATTTTCAGTAATGTGATACACAGCACAACATATTTTGATTGACAGAGTTGTTTTGTAAGACTCATATAGCAAACGTGATGGTCATTGATATCCACCCTAAGGGCGGTCACAGCACTGTGCACAAAGTCCAACGCACGAGTAACTATGACATGACGCACGGGTAGAGGCAGTTTGGTTGTTACAACGTTTCGCATCGAAACGTGTCCTGCAATGAATGAAACTACTAATTAATGCTTATTGACCATTAATGTACATGCACCGGTACCGGGCCTTGTTGGTCTCATCTTGACAGACGTGTTACGTCATTTAATCACATTGAGCTGCCCATTCTATTGTTTTTACACAAGTGATTTATGACGAGAAGAAATCCAATATGACGGTTTTGTACATCCGCATAGAAAACAGTCTCGTTTAGGCGACTATCGCTCGGCTGCATGACTTCGCCGAAAAGACAGTCTGGTCACTTAGACGGCTTTTGAATTTTATCTAAAAAGGCCTGCCAACTCACGGAACCTTAGTAATCGAAACATATCCTGCCATCATTCCTGCTTCATAAACATCTGCAAATTTGTATTTCTGTTTATTTTTGTGTGAATGCACTCATTTTAGTTTTATTTCATAGATGGTCTGACAGCCAATCAGCGTCTCTACCCTATTGTGGGGTGAGGTAATCCTGGTGGTAACATCGGCAGAGCAAAACTCTACCAGGTGGAGTTGAGCAGCTTAAAAGTGCTGCCACTCCACGGAGTCTGGGTAATCGAGGCTACTGTTGCCCAGGCGCCATGAGGTGGCAGCCATTTTGAAGTCCTACACGCGTGATACATTTTTGATAATCAAGCCCAATGTCCCAATTTCCCCGCCACGTTCACCTAAATCAGTCAAAAAAACATATCAGGGCGTCATATGTATATGAAATAATTACTATGTCGACATGTGTTCGCTAAAAATATCGCCAACCAGACGGGCATGCACATCACGATCAATCGACTTCTGGCTCTGCTCTTGCAATAAGGATTTTTTCCGCGCTTATTGCCAAAGTAGCTCTGGTAATAGTCAGGGCGATGGGCTTAGACTATCGCCAGAGATGCTCCGGCAATAAGCGCAGAAAAAATTCTTATTGCCAGGGCAATAGTCTGTGCCAATTTTATTTACTAAACTGCAATTAGACAAGTAATTGATTACAGGGATCGGTGCTTGGTCCAAAACTTTACTCACTTTACACACGACCACTTGGAAACATTATAAGGCATCATAAATTAGACGTGCACTTTTATGCGGACGACACACAATTATATGTATCTTTCATGAATAGTGACCGTGAAGAACGTACAGCAGCAGTTACCCGGTTGAATGATTGCATCAGAGACGTTCGTACCTGGCTAACGAGAAATATGCTCAAGCTGAATGAGGAGAAGACGGAAGTGATCTTGTTCACATCCAAACACGGACTTAAATCACTATCTAACATTACTGTTACCGTCGGGGAACAACAACAACTACAATCATCTTCCGTCCGCGATCTTGGGGTTATCTACGATCAACACCTGAATATGAGTCAGCATGTTCGTTCGGTATGTCGAACAGGGTATTACCACCTGAGGAATATTGGGAGAATTCGACGATATCTCACCCAAGATGCAACAAAAACACTGGTACATGCCTTGGTGACCTCAAGATTGGATTACTGCAACTCGCTACTTTACGGTTTGCCCGCGAATCATCTTGCGAAGATGCAACGTCTACAGAATGCTTGCGCGCGTGTCATCACAAGAACCGGTCGCCGCTCACACATCACTCCTGTTCTAAAAGAACTTCACTGGCTTCCAGTCCACCGCCGAATAGAGTATAAGATCTTGTCACACACCTATCGTGCGATACACCACCAATCGCCAGTCTACCTGAGTGATCTACTCTCCGTCTACAGACCAACACGCTCTTTACGGTCAGAATCAACTATTATGTTGACCGTGCCACGAACCAGAACTGTAACATATGGAGACAGAACTTTTACGAAAGCAGCGGCGACGCTATGGAACAGTTTGCCTGTTAACATTATAAATTGTGATACCTGCACTACATTTCAAAGGCAACTGAAGACATTTCTGTTCCGGCAGCACTATATAGACAACAAATAGACTCATCAACACTTTTAATATACTTAATATTTATTCTTAATAGTTCATTTATTTTAATGCCATGAATGTACATTTTATCCGCAATCATACTACTTTTTATTCCGCTTAATTCTATATATTTATTTGTTTATTATTATCATTTGATAGTTCTTATGTAATATATTACTTAATTACTTATTGCATTATATAATTGTATTCTTACTCTTTCAATTTACGACTATTGTTGTTTAGCTTTTAAATGATTTAACTAAATATTGGAATGTTTTAATTTCTCTGTAGATTTATTATTATTATTATTAATGTGAACTGTAAAGCACCATAGAGCACCGTGTGATTATGGCGCTATATAAATATTTTATTATTATTTTATTATTATAAGTAACACGACGTCTAACTTCACACATTGTTTTACAGTCTTCTTCGAACTTGTAATTACAGGTCACACTTGGTCCTGTTTACTTCCATTAATTTCGGTTCCATAAAAGGTCTTCGTTAATGACTTTTTTATTTAAATATTTGCCCATGTAGGCTTATACAATACATAACTATTTTATTGTCGTACTATTTATGTTTTGTTAATTAATTTTAAGCATAACAAATAAGCATGTATGTGACATAACATAGAAATCACAGAGATTCCAATATATCTCAAAACATTTGTATTATTTATTTCAGAGTTTCAGTTCCCATCTAAGCATTTATAACAATACATATAATATATATATATATATATATATATATATATATATATATACATACATACACAAACATGAGTACATGATACATTTCAATATATTATATAACGTAATACTGTACAATTTAATAATTTAATAAGCATTAAAAAATTAATATCTTACCAACATTCATGTATACTAGTAACGGTATGCTAGTAGGTAGTAAATACATCATAAATAGTATTACTTAACATTTGTAGCATACCAGTTAATAATAAGTAAAGTCACCTTTTATACTAAGAACCTCCAGTTAATTATTACTCATGTATAACCCACATAAACCAAACAACCTCCAACTGGCAGTAACCTCTATTCCCAGTTCGCCCAATAAACCTCCAATCCCAGTAAGGTAATGCATATCATCCACAACAGCACCGTAATTAATATCACGATACAATTCACCCAGGTTGCGTTCAAACAACCTTCAAAATATTCCAGGTAGAAGTACAAAAATGTAGAGAAACCAAGACTTGATATGTATACCCGTATGATTTGCACAAACCCATAAAATCTGACAAAAGGATATCCTTGAGAACTTTGCAGCGTCATGTTTAGATTTGAAAATGTATCCGTCAGTAGCAGCGATGGCACAAGGCCACCTGTTCGGGAACAAAGGTCCTACACGCACACAGTCGCTGCCAGCCTGGGTGGGCTCCCGCACAGCTGAAGAGTGCCGCCTCCTTCTGGAGTGTACAGACGGAGTCTCTCTTGTTGACTGCCGGGAAGTAAATGTCAGCCTCCTTCTGGTGGTCTACACAGTCTATGTTCTGCCTGTAATGTGAGCACAGGTGTGGGTCAGTCTGGTCAGTCTGGCAGCTACACAAGTAGATGGTCCACTACATGTCATAGTCAACTGAATGATCCACCTTTACATATCTGTGTCACTGACCCTCCTGTTCAAGTCTAAGTTTAAGACGCATCTTTAAAACACAATATTCAGTGTATATTTATTATATTTTGTTTTTCAAAAAAGAAGTATTATAGTATTGTAGCTATTATGTATTGTCAGTGCATGGTTTAATTTTTATATTGTTTTAAAGTACATTGTTCATAGTTAACAGTTTAATTTTAATTCATTTTGTCAATATTTGGTGGGTATATTATTTAATTGCACAAGTCACAAGACAAGGTCAAGGTACAGAGTCACAAGACAATCATGAGATATGGTCACAAGAAACACAAGTCATGAAGCATAGTGACAAGATATATTCACAGACATGATCACGGGACACTATCATGAGACAGTGTCACAAGATGTGTCATGAGATTGCCGGGGTACGCAATATTTCAGGTTGGTCTTAACTGTCTCTCATTTTTACTTTCTGGAATAAAAGTTCCATACAATTATTCAATGGATATGAAGAAAAGCCAGAAACACAACTGCTGTCAAAATATATTTTCTAGTGATAATTTAAAATAAACTGACCGTTTAAAGACACTGCCTTTGTTGAATTGGTGGAAGAACGACGGCTCGCACATGAGTCCTGCAATAAACACAATGTTAGAGAACATCATGCATGATGTCTGCCCAGATTACATGTATTTGCTCCTCGTTTTGGTACATCGAAACACATGTTTATAGTGGCGCCATCTGCTGAACTAATCTCCACTTAACTGTAGGAGAAAAAACAGTTTACAAATAGACAACAATTAAGAGTATCAACTGGATAAACCACTGATACAAAATTCTCAGTTTGTTGTTATACTGCAATGCTGCTAGTAATGTAACAAAATAAACAAACAGGTGCCCTTTTATTAAAGCTGACTGTTGATACTATTTTCACATTATGTAGTTGGCCATCAAAGAAATCTGGCAAAAGAACAACCTCGAGATACTTGCTACATCATGTTTAGCTTTTTAAAAGGGTGCATCAGTAGCAGCAATGGCAACCTGGCCAGAGAAATCAACTGAGAATGCAGCTGTAATACTCCTTCATAGTGTCACGGTTTGGCTGCCATGGCTAGCTACATTGCGAAACGTGGCAGAACTGAAAATTAAAACTTTGAACATATAAAATATTCGCTGGCATTTCCCCACAAGATGGTACAATGTACTACGTGGCCACAACGTGGTATAACGTAGTACAACGTGGCTACAACATAGTAAAAACGTGACAGATCGTGAACAGAACGCATGTACTACGTTGTGCTGCGTTTCTGCTATGTTGTGGTACGCTATGCTGGGTGGCGGCAGCGAGGCATAACGAGGTACAATGTGGTGACAGTGATGCTATAGCGTGGCGGCAGCGAGGCATAACCCGACTTGGGTTTTCACAGCGGGACTACAACGAGGCGACAGTGTGGCACCCTGCCTAAATTTGCAAAGCTTTTTCCAGATCGTGGCGGCCAGAAACGGAGCACAACGGCGTGGCCAAAACGTGATACTATGACTGGGGCACAACACTGATTTGTCAACACTAGTGCAGACATCTACACAGTGACAGTGAGAGCAGGCTAACCATTGGCTGTACACGTGTCGGAGCAAGACGTGTTTTCACTTCCCAGCAACACCTTCATGGCCGACAGACGGATCCACGTGTGTAGGACGTTGTGTCGGCCTTTCTTCTCCTGCTTGTGATTGGCTGCGTCCTCCTCCTTCTCACAGAAGTGTTGTCTGTCCACTAACGAGTTCAGTCGCTCAAGGAACCCTTCCATGCTGAACTCAAACCGAACAAACCTGTTTGTCTGCAAGAGGAAATCACAAGGCACTCGACATCTAGGCAACAAATGTAACTCTCATAATGACAATAGTTGAATACACAGTAATACAGACAGCCTAAAATCAAGTAAACGTTATTGTCTTCAGACACGTAAGCACGTATAATTCTGTTTTCTATGTTATCTGACATGAGATTAATAAAAATCCTATTGTTAAAGTAAGTTGCAAGTTGTCTCCATCTGTTTGTGAATAATTTAATGGCTGTACGAATAAGGATACTTCATTATTTGTAACTGTTCAACGATATATACAGTATCATGCTATTTTAGTTTGTTATCAAACACTGTACCTTAGTATTTGTACTTGGTGACAATTGCAACCACTTGATCATGAATGTTTGCATTGTATACTGTGAAAATACGTTGTTGAATGAAAATGTCCTCCTCCATTGTGTTTGTGGTGAACTATTGTTGTTAACATATTATTTAGCTGGTATTAGCTGTTGCCCCAGTTAACAGTCCAGGGTGAGACATCTGTCACTACGAGTCCTCAATGGCTGCCCTTTAGCTGCCTTCGCACTGCAAGGTTTTGGAAAGGTAAAAGCGTTCAAAATTAAGTTCAAATGTTGCTGTGCACTATGTTTAAAGGACAAACAAAGTTAACTTTTACGTGGCATACACCTAATAGAGTTAATATAAAGTAACAATTTCCACATATACTCAATTTTTTTACGCCAGCGGTTTACCAGAAAAATATTTTTTAACACCCAGCCATCCAAATTCTATGTGCTACCCCATCTTAGACGAAGAATGACATCACGATGGTGATCGAGGCGCTCTCCACGTAGATTCCCTGCATAGGGTTTGGCTGTTGTCATGAAATGGCTGCAACTCGGCAACGCGCGTAACATGCTGATGACGGTAAATATAAAGTTGTCTATTATTGTTATCGCTGAAATCATCCCATCAACTGATGATACATGTCTACATCAAAGCATTTCTCCTCAAAATGGACCGAGCAAAGTGCCAAACAGTATGCCCGCAAATCACCAACGTGAATCCATTGCTTCAATACTACCGGTTGTTTCAACTATTATTGCAACCGTATGCTGAACACAAAAGCATAATTACTAAAGTTTACCATAGATTTAACCACAGATTTAGATATACGTCTATAAGTAGCTGCTAGATGTCACGCCAACTGAACGAACTGTCGAAGACTCGAAGTTGTTGACCCTTAACAGCGTCGCCAGAAGCTGACCGAGATATAGATTGCTGCGCGCTGAATGGCCAAGCCAAATTAACCCTTCACCTATGGTGGCATCTAGACCATCGTGGATTTCGTTAGAATTTTAGACTTTAAAGTCACATTCTGAGTAAACCGCTGACGTAAAAAAATTGAGTATATGTGGAAATTGTTACTTTGTATAAACTCTATTAGGTGTATGACACAAAGCCGTAGCCTTTTTTTGTCCTTTAACATACAGTGTATATATTTATTACATTGTGTAACTGTTGTTCTACACCACTTAGTGATGTAGCAACCTGACTGAGGGATGTGATTGATCACTGGTGAATTTGGGATTACCACCTGGCTTTCAACACTGGGCACGTTGTAACCCTCGTGACTCAAATGATCGTATTGTCTACATGCTAATTGGCCATGTAGACAAACATCTATGGTCAACATGTAGCCTGACAGTGACCACTCACAATCCCAGCATATAAAGAAAGAGCTGGTGATGACGTGAACAAAAACAGGAGTGCAGGAATTAGATGGACTGAGGACATACAGACTGTCGAAGAAGCAGACAGCGGAGTGATTGAATTAGATGGATTGAGGACATACAGACTGTTGAAGAAGTAGGCAGCGGAGTGATTGAATTAGATGGACTGAGAATATACAGACTGTCGAGGAAGCAGACAGCGGAGTGATTGAATTAGATGGATTGAGGACATACAGACTGTTGAAGAAGTAGGCAGCGGAGTGATTGAATTAGATGGACTGAGAATATACAGACTGTCGAAGAAGCAGACAGCGGAGTGATTGAATTAGATGGATTGAGGACATACAGACTGTTGAAGAAGTAGGCAGCGGAGTGATTGAATTAGATGGATTGAGGACATACAGACTGTCAAAGAAGCAGGCAGCGGAGTGATTGAATTAGATGGATTGAGAACGTACAGACTGTCGAAGAAACAGACAGCGGAGTGATTGAATTAGATGGACTGAGAACGTACAGACTGTCGAAGAAACAGACAGCGGATTGATTGAATTAGATGGACTGAGAACATACAGACTGTTGAAGAAGCAAGCAGCGGATTGATTGAATTAGATGGACTGAGAACATACAGACTGTTGAAGAAGCAAGCAGCGGATCAGACATGGGGTCAAATACATTGAAATGTATTTAAATACAAATACAAATACTTTTGAGAGATTCAAATACAAATACTTTTAAATGCAAATGTATTTAAATACAAATACAAATACTTTTGAAAAGTATTTCAAATACTTTTTCAAATACTTTTCATTTTCAGGATATATTACTATATAGGTAAAAGAAACAAAACGATGAAGCCTGAGTTTCAGCATATGCTGCGTGATGCTTTCTCTAGAAATGAAAATAATTGTTTCAATAAAATATATATAAACCTGAGTAATTAACAGTTCTGCATAAAACTATATTTACACATGTACTATCAATAAGTAATAATTTATCTACAAAACAGTTATTGGTTAACTTCACAATTATTTAATTATTATATATAAATTTTAATGTTTGTTATTCAATATTTAAATAATGTGAAATAATATTCCACCTTTATACTTATAAAATTGTCAGTTATATCACCCAGGATAGTGGAAGTTAGTACTTATATGGGATAGTGCAAAGTCCTGCTGCAAACTAATTGAATGCAATGTTCCTTTTAATCATTCCTCCACACCCTTTTCACACAATCATGGCAATGTGGACAGAACCCACAGCCAAGCTTTCAATTCATTCACTGAGGATCACTTAACAAGATCTGACTTGAATTGGGTTCTCCATTTATCATCTGTATCAATTAGGCTGCCCTGCACACTGGGCTCAGTGATGTTTGAACAAAGTCCACTGTGGCTTATTTAATTGGGGATACCTGGCTTGAACAAAGGTCTTGATAAACCAGTGCCAGGCTTCTTCCTCAATCACACAAAGCTAGCTAGCTGGTGCCCAAGGTTTACTGGTGCCCATATTTGCTAAGCTGTGTAATTAAGTTCTTAGTCCTTGATTGTAGTATACACATTTGAAAAAGTATTTGAAAAAGTATTTGAAAAAGTATTTGAAAAGTATTTGAAATATCAAATACTTTAGGAAAGTATTTAAATACAAATACAAATACTTTCAATTCCTAAATGTCAAATACAAATACTTTAAAAAAAGTATTTAAATACTTTCAAATACAAATGTATTTGACCCCATGTCTGCAGCGGATTGATTGAATTAGATGGACTGAGAACATACAGAGTGTTGAAGAAGCAAGCAGCGGATTGATTGAATTAGATGGACTGAGAACATACAGAGTGTTGAAGAAGCAAGCAGCGGATTGATTGAATTAGATGGACTGAGAACATACAGACTGTTGAAGAAGCAAGCAGCGGATTGATTGAGTTAGATGGACTGAGAACATACAGACTGTTGAAGAAGCAAGCAGCGGATTGATTGAATTAGATGGACTGAGAACATACAGACTGTTGAAGAAGCAAGCAGCGGATTGATTGAATTAGATGGACTGAGAACATACAGACTGTTGAAGAAGCAAGCAGCGGATTGATTGAATTAGATGGACTGAGAACATACAGACTGTTGAAGAAGCAAGCAGCGGATTGATTGAATTAGATGGACTGAGAACATACAGACTGTTGAAGAAGCAAGCAGCGGATTGATTGAATTAGATGGACTGAGAACATACAGACTGTTGAAGAAGCAAGCAGCGGATTGATTGAATTAGATGGACTGAGAACATACAGACTGTTGAAGAAGCAAGCAGCGGATTGATTGAATTAGATGGACTGAGAACATACAGACTGTTGAAGAAGCAAGCAGCGGATTGATTGAATTAGATGGACTGAGAACATACAGACTGTTGAAGAAGCAAGCAGCGGATTGATTGAATTAGATGGACTGAGAACATACAGACTGTTGAAGAAGCAAGCAGCGGATTGATTGAATTAGATGGACTGAGAACATACAGACTGTTGAAGAAGCAAGCAGCGGATTGATTGAATTAGATGGACTGAGAACATACAGACTGTTGAAGAAGCAGGCCACAGCTGCAGGAATTAGATGGACTGAGGACATAGACTGTAGGCTAAAAAGATCACGGAGTACTGGAATTGATGGAAAGAAGACATACAAACGAGTTGGAGGCCGTCTTGAGGGTGGCAGCTATGGCCTGAGAGTCTTCGATGTCGATGGTGTAGACATGTGGTGGCCCCATGAACCGCTCCACATACGGCACCTGACTCGTCATCTACAACCAACACACACGTGGTCAGTGGGGACCATTGCACTAAGACAAAGACCTCTTAAGGATACTTCATCATTGAACAAAGTGTAACTGTAAATTAGAGGAACTATTTCAAAAAGGCCAACGACTCCCATATTACTGAGGACACTGTTTCCATGACCAGTGACATGGTGTTGACAGTTTCCTGGTACACAAGTTCATTGTTATGGAGCAAAATCGATTTTAAAGAGCAAAGTCCCAGCATATCAGTGGCCACTGATGAGTCAGTGCCACTGCAGGAGACGGAAGTGACCTATTCCATTATTGGAATCAGTCTCTGACGTGGGTATATGCAGGATGATCATTGAATCAGTTATACTTCAGCCCACTTGGTGTCCTGATGGTGGCAATATGGCTGATCATGCGCACATTCAAAGGGCAATTAGAGCAACATGGTGTTAATCTGGCATGCAGATGGAATTTATTATCTACAATGTTAATATGTGGGGGGAAATGAAGCGAATTGCAAAAGAAAACATAAATCACTGTAGCACAGAGTTTATTATTAGACTATTTCAATAATAACAAATAGAGCAAGGAAAAGGTCGTTTTGACATATGAAGGGAAATAGTTGAGTGTGTCACTATTAAGGTGAGTGAAGGCAACATTCAAAACATGTCCTGTCTACATGAAATAAGAGCAATACAAGAGTGTAACATGTTTACATGTCAGTAGCCTACAGATGTATCCTTTTCCACTGTTCATCCTGATATTACAATGCTGATGGCATCTTGGCTTCCTCATTATCAAAACTATGGTGCTAAAACTAAAATATACTTTCAAATATATATCCCATCACTTTCAACCCATATCGCAAACATGAAATTTCCCCTGTTCCCACACTTATGATGACTGACACCAGTACTCTCTAAAACTCACAATGTCATAGGGAAGAAAGTGACTGATGCAGCAACTCACTTTTCTGAGTGTGGGTTTGCCGAGCTGCTGGAGGATGTCCTGTTGTGAACCCTTAAACTTAGGGTTGAGGAAGATGCAGCCGTGGGCAATGGCCTCAATGACTCCAGTGCTCTCTAGTGGCAGTCCCATCCCAATGAAGAACTGATGCAACAAACACAGCTCCACAAGTTGTCGTGGCAGGCACACTTCAGTACGACTAACACGAGGTGTTATCAGTCGTCACACACATATACACACATACTCTCATGCACACTCACACCACATACAAACACACACAAACACAAATGCATGCACACACACAGATGCATGCACTCACACACACACACACACACACACACACACACACACACACACACTCACACACACACACCCACACACACCCACACACACACACCCACACACACACACACACACACACCACACACACACACATATACACACCACACACACACACACACACACACCACACACACACACACACACACACACACACACACACACACACACACACACACACACACACACACACACCCACACACCCACACACTGTACCGGCATGTTTGCTCATGATTGCACAGAAACACATTGTATCATACCAATACTGCTCAAGACAAACAATCAAATTTTTCGCAGTATAAAATACAGAATTAGACAATGTATGAGAAAGCGTGACGTTAACGAAAGGTCTTAGCATGGTAGTACCTTGGCTCGGGAGAGCAGCTTGCGGTAGTCCTCTGCTGACAATATGCCGTGGTTGATGATACCAGCAGGAAGGGTTGTTATGTTCGCAACGGTCACATGAACCTCCATCCACTCCATCAGTTGGTGGATGTACAACTTGTGTTTCTGCAACAGAATAGAGTAAATTAGAGCAGTTGTACTTTGTCCATGTAACTGTCTCCACCAGGCACAGCCATATTTATGGGTTGACTAGGCACCCTGTAGCAAAGTGTAAATTCATGAAATCCCAATATAATTACCAGTCCAACAAACAACACAATACATTATTCACAAACATATTTTAGGCAGCGGCCAACACAACCTCCATCAGGAAACCACCAACATTACAAATCATTAGTCAATCACAAACAATATTAACTACATAATTTTAATTTTTGTTAGCAGTGAACAGCCACTACTTATCCAATACTCTGTTACATAAGGTTTTTATTAGTTTATCTTTTATTTTAGTCATGACTTTCCTCTACGTTAATTATTGATAAATATACATTATTATTATTATATGTTCATTTTTATTTTATGTAGCATTGTAAAATTTTAAATGTATTTAAAAAAACTTATATCTGGAAACCTGGTGCTTCATAAAATATGATAATTATTATTATACACTAGCCTGGTGAACAGTGGACACCAACAGCCTCCACCAACGGTGAGTGATGCCCCAATTAAGGACTGATCAATCATCATTGAGGTGACGCTCAAGGGGTGCTATCAAAACCAATGACATTTAACACCAAAAGAAATCCTATATGAAACTTTCAATGTTATGTATCTACACAAAATGGTACTTCAACCGTCATATCAATGCACTATCTCTGCATGTGCTCGAAATCAATGCCATTATGAATGATCATAAATTTACTACATGGTTATCTATTTGAGGGAAATTAAGTTTCTATCATCGTTGCTGTAGAACAGTTTGATACACCATTGTTTTGAAAGCAAAGAATGACATATCACTCCTTTGAAACTATTCCTATGTAATGACAACCATTGTTGAGACCACCCCTGTGTAATAATAAACAGTCTTTTGACCATCCCTGTGTAATAATAAACAGTCTTTTGACCATCCCTGCGTAATGATAAACAGTCTTGAGACCACCCCTGTGTAATGATAAACAGTTTTTTGACCACCCCTGTATAATAATAAACATTCTTTTGACCATCCCTGTGTAATAATAAACAGTCTTGAGGCCACCTCTGTGTAATAATAAACAGTCTTGAGACCATCCATGTGTAATAATAAACAGTATTGAGACCATCCCTGTGTAATGATAAACAGTCTTTTGACCACCCCTGTAAAATAATAAACATTCTTTTGACCATCCCTGTGTAATAATAAACAGTCTTGAGACCATCCCTGTGTAATAATAAACAGTCTTGAGACCACCCCATATAATGATAAATAGTCTTTTGACCATCCCTGTGTAATAATAAACAGTCTTGAGACCATTCCTATGTAATAATAAACATTCTTTTGACCATCCCTGTGTAATAATAAACAGTCTTTTGACCATTCCTATGTAATAATAAACATTCTTTTGACCATCCCTGTGTAATGATAAACAGTCTTTTGACCACCGCTGTGTAATAATAAACAGTCTTGAGACCATCCCTGTGTAATAATAAACAGTCGTTTGACCATCCCTGTGTAATAATAAACAGTCTTGAGACCACCCCTGTGTAATGATAAATAGTCTTGACCATCCCTTTGTAATAATAAACAGTCTATTGACCATCCTTGTGTAATAATAAAGTCTTGAGACCATCCCTGTGTAATAATAAACAGTCTTTTGACCATCCCTGTGTAATAACAAACAGTCTTTTGACCATCCCTGTATAATAATCAACAGTATTTTGACCATCCCTGTGTAATAATAAACAGTCTTTGGATCATCCCTGTGTAATGATAAAGTCTTTGGACCATCCCTGTGTAATGATAAACAGTATTTTGACCATCCCTGTGTAATAATAAACAGTCTTTGGATCATCCCTGTGTAATGATAAACAGTCTTTTGACCATCCCTGTGTAATGATAAACAGTCTTTGGACCATCCCTGTGTAATGATAAACAGTCTTTGGACCATCCCTGTGTAATGATAAACAGTCTTTGGACCATCCCTGTGTAATGATAAACAGTCTTTGGACCATCCCTGTGTAATGATAAACAGTCTTTGGACCATCCCTGTGTAATGATAAACAGTCTTTGGACCATCCCTGTGTAATGATAAACAGTCTTTGGACCATCCCTGTGTAATGATAAACAGTCTTTGGACCATCCCTGTGTAATGATAAAGTCATAAACAGCTTTCGGACCATCTGTAATAACGAACCATTGTAGCCTGTCATAAACAACATTGCAGTGAGCATACTTGTCTCTGAATCATCATCATCATAAACAAGCAGAGGAACCAGTCAGTTTGTTACACTTCACTCCACTTATGGTTCTATGTTCTACCACCAGACACCAGGCGAGGTGCACCAAGCACACAGAGCCGCCGGAGGACACAGAGGTCCACACAACCTGTCTCCAGGACAACTTCTTCAAACTCTATCAAAACCTTTATTCTGTGAACAAGCTTCAAACTTATTAGATGTCATCTGCCAGACTCTGCCTTCAAGATATGTCATGTAGTATTAAGAACAATATATAAATAAATACAAAGATTGTAATAGACTGCAAGTTATTTGTGATTGTCGTGACTACCTTAAAATAGCTGGGATCCTTGCCGTACAGAAGTCCAATCCTCTCTTTTTTCTCCACTGTTTTGCTCACTAATTTGGGCAGTTCCACAGCAAAGCCGAGAAATGTGTTATCCTGGGTATGAGCTGAAAGAGAAGACACTTAGAGTTATCCTCTTTTTACATACTTTCTCAATACTTATAAAACTGTGGCTATGAATAGTAGCAAACTTACTGTGCAGTGGATGTTTTCTCTATATGACCAAAACCATGAGACTGTGGCAGACAATTATGTCACAGTAACAACACCTTTTGAACGGCCACCGTTGAAAATAAACAATTACAATGGAGAACATATGTTATGATTCTCAGTGACAAACAGCCTTGTATGAATTCCAAAACGAAAAACACCCATATATCAACATGGAAGAGATCAGTGGTGGGGGAGATGTATATATCAGATGTAAATGAGATGTACCTCAGACATACCTCAAATATACCTCAGCTGGGGACAGGGTACCTTTTCACTAATACGATGAGTTGAGAAAGAAAATAAATCATTAAACAAAATCTTATGTTAATTTAAGAAGCTTATAAAACAAGATTACTGAGGACATTACTTCCTTGACACACCAGTGAATGCATTCTATAAGGCTTGATAGTAGTCAAAATACAAGATCACTGCCACTGATCTATAAGGTCCAAATTGGGTTTATGGGTTCTTACAAATGTCAGAGAAATGGTCCTCTAACCGCTAAATAAGCTACAGACCAACATAATTCCATTCAACGGGCGATAATCTTGTTTCGACGTAACACAGCAGTAGGTGTGTTGAAGACAATGTGTGAGACTCACGGTAGAATGTGTAGAACTGCTGCAGGTTGAGACCGAGGTGGCCGTAGCTGCTCTGGTAGTTATGTTCGAGGGAGTAGATGGGGTGGTTGAACATCACCTGAGTCCCGTAGGCATCCAGCACACGGAACTTACAACTACAGCAATCACACGACAGTCAGTGCAATATCGAATCATTTCACACAGCAAAACATGTTTCTGTTACAGTAACACATGCATCCATGTATGCACATTGTACACACATGCACACTCACACATGCACACACACACTCTTGCACACATATGGATACATGACCACACAAGTGACACTGCAGTAACGAGATCAGACTCACCTGTAGGCATCCAATATGTCATTTGGGAACGTCTTCATAGCAATGATGTCAGCGAAGATAATGTCAAAGTCCTTCAATGGACACCCTTTGCGGGGTGACCACATGAACCGGGAGTATCGCAGCCTGAAACACCAGGGGGCTGTTTGGTAAAGAAATACCTTTCTGCAAGACACCACAGATATTTTGTTCATACAACATCGACCTGGCCACTTCGTTGGAATACTTCATGATGCTAGATCTATGTTAACCCTCAAGTCACTTGAGACGTCCTTCGTGACAACAAATGAATGCTACATTAACCTTCTCTCCACTGATGTCTTTCGTGACAGCAACAAATTAATGGTATATTAACCCTCAATCCACTTGGCATGAAATGAAAAAAAAAGATTACATTAACCCTCTAACCATCTGGTAGCATCCTTTATGAGAGTTACAAATGAATGCTATATTAACCCTCTAGCTTAGCCTTCTGGTAGTAACCGCTATGGGGTGATAAATGAAAGTTACATTAACCTTCTAGCCATTTCGTAGCATCTGTTATGATGATAACAAAGGAATGCTATATTAACCCTCTACCCATTTGGTAACGTCAATTATGATGATAACAAATGAGTGCTATATTAACCCTCTAGCCACTTGGTAGATGTCCTTCATGATGGTGACGTTGTGTCCCAGCATGTAGAGACCCGCAATAAGGTCCGCCCACTGGACCAGGTCCCCGAGAGGTCCCCCGCCTGTCACACTGTCGGTCCTTGCGAAGTCGGTGGCCAGCATGACCCCGGGAACAATGAGCACCTGACACATGGGACAAACACCGGCCAAGTCATTTCAACACACATGACTCAGTTTTTTTATTTTTTAACACATTTTACCTTTAGAATGACCTAATATGGGATTTTGGAGCATAGCGAGTATCAGACTTTACATGTTAAATGTCCATTGTAGACAGGTGCTTGTTATTGACAGGTAGCAGGGATCAATTAGTTACATGAGGTTAATTCCAAAATGAAAGGGGATTGATCAATTACAGTCCACTCCAATTCCAGGTTTGCAGAGAGAATTTGAATTGAAATCTAAAGATTTTGGATGAAAGGAATTAGAGCAGGAGCCGGAATTAAATTAAGATGAACTGAGCATGTGATATATTATTCTAACATGAAGTGAGCGTTATATTACAGAGTCAAACATTAAGATTATTCAATCATATCCAGGTTACTGGGTGTATTCCTGTAATAAAATGTCGCTGAATGAATTTTTATGGTTTACACATTTCTGTGAAAAATGTGTGAATATTACATAATCATACAATTATAGAAACACGACACGTTAGGATCACAGTGGGAGAAGGAATTCAACTGGGAAATGGGAATTGACTAAAATGAAAACAACTGGCATACATGTATTAGTAGATTGCTGCTACCTGCTGCATGGTGCGGTTGGTCATCCTGTAGGGGTGCGCCTTCTGCAGCCACTTGGCCGCTGTCTTCCAGCTGGGCCAGGCCTGGGTCAGTCGCTGCCTGATCCACCGCCAGTGATGAGCCTTCTCCATCAGCTTGTCGTCCGTGTCCATCTGCCTCCAAAGGGGCGCTGGGTCTCGCAACAACTTTGCCTGAAACACCACAACTCCTCGTCACATGGAGACAGACACACTGAAATACTTCAGTTCACGGAAAACAAAAATCCACCATTAAACAGCAACCTAAGGCACATTTTACAAAATATCACTGCTATATCAGCAATTCCTTGATGTAACAGTTTTCAGTGACTAAAACTGACTATAAGTAGTCACTATCAAAGAGTGGGATTTACTTTTATTAAAAAGGACCTCACTTCAATTTTTTTATTTAAAAGCTTTGTTGGCTGTTGGGGGTAGTGGTTGTATTTTGCACTATGGCGGCTATATAATTAATGCGATGATGCCATATCTATTGGTATTCCATTGATATCATGAGTGTCATAGAAACGATAGGATAGAGAATACTAGAACAATCATCCCCAGAAGCATAATTGTTGTGTGTGTGTGTGTGTGTGTGTGTGTGTGTGTGTGTGTGTGTGTGTGTGTGTGTGTGTGTGTGTGTGTGTGAGGGTGTGTGTGGGTGCGCGTGTGCATGTGCGTGTGTGTGTACATGACTACGTGTGTGTTTTGTGTTTGACTACACATTACATCCTGGTTTAGTTTAAGCTGAATGATTTGCCAAGTTCAGCACAACTTCAAAGCAAAACTGGACAAGCATAATTTTGCTTAGAAGCATTATATGTTGTCTAACATTAATATGGTTAAGTACTAACCACCAACATCTCACATTGTCAGAAGGTGTATTTTAATCAACAACAATTCATTAGTACATTAACATATCTTACCTCTCCGCCACAAGACAATTCTTCAGCCTTTTCTTCCATTATTTTATCTGCCACAGTAACAGTTGTAAGTTATTTCTACGAACTGACGTGCACACATTAGTTTCTCTACATGAATAACTATTTTGCCATTCTGCACAATATTCATTATTATACTGCAACAGCAAATGTTTTTATATAATTTGAATAATGACACAGTGTGTTACAAAATATACCTATTATATCAAAGTAAAATAATTAGTAGACATTTAGTTGTCCTTGTGTCGTGAAATTATAAAAGTACAATTATATAGGCACTTAAAAATCATAAGAAGTAAATTTGAGCTGTGAAATGTCAGCCCTTACAACCAGCCCATTTGAGGATAAAATGTCTAGTTCAGAAGAAAATGTGGTTATGCACAATCTTGAGTGAATTAAAATGTGCAATATTAAAAAATAAAATAATTTGGTTAACTAAAACATACAAATACATGGGAATTGTTTTGCGTGTATGGTTCACTAAACAAATAACTTGATGTAAGCTGGTGAGACAAGTAATTGATATAACTGCAGGAATTGTGCTAGCACATCTGTCAAACAATTCAGTCTGATATATAGGCAAAAAACTGTCTGAACACCAAGTTACTAAGTAAATTAACACTAAACAAGGATCTATAACACCCCTATGTAAACGCATGTGCACACACATGCACATACACATGCACACATGTGCATGACTATGACTTACCGTGCTGTACTGTTAGTGGAGGACTGCTGGCTGGCTTCAGACTCCACAGACTGAACTGTACCACTGAGAGTAGGACAGCCACAAACAGCAGACAGATGACAGACTTGCGCCATCTGCGCACCACAAACAAGTCGGCCCACCTGCGCAGACTGTGGCCACGGTGGCCGTGTGAGTGCATCTCCACACTCCACCCTACAAACACCACAAATGTCACGTCACATTCCACCCTACAAACACCACAAATGTCACGTCACATCAATTCTACTCAGAACACATCATTGCATCTTGCTGGCAATAACTGTAATATATCTGAAACTCTATTGGTTTATTAATGTAATACACATGATTATTTCAAACAACTTCACAAATTGTTAATATATACCACACAAGTGTGTCCATGTTTGAAATGAGAAATAGAAAATGATTTGTTTTTGTCTTAGTATTGCACAGGTTTTCGAGCAAATGTCATGAACAAGTTACTGTAGCAGCACCGAGATAGCACACCAGCACTGTGTGACACAACCTTCGCTACAACTCACTTGTACCACTTTTACTCAACTCTGATCTCGTCTTTTTCATGTAATGGCTTCTTCTGATCTCTGTTGTGAGTTTGCCACTTGAAGCCACAGCTACTAACATTACAAAGCATGCTAATGTTTTATTTAACTGCAATGAAAACACATGGCAATAAAGCTGATCTTATCTTATCACTCCTGTTTCATCAATATGTCTTGCTTTCCCATACAAATTTGTCTACAGTTTTTTTTTGTGATAGTGGTAATAACCTGAAGAGCACAATTCTTTGAAGCACCTTCTCTGTGAATACCTTCCTTTATGGCTATTCACAAGCTTCACTGGCTTCCCATTCATTCATTTATGCTACTGTTTGACCAGCTTCACTGTAGGCCAATTTTCTTAATGCTGCCTGCCTACTGTTTACCAGGTGTGAACAACTTTCTGTCTTGACTCCTGAGCCAGTTTATGTCAGGCAATGTTTTACCTTTTGTTGGTAATTTGTATGTGTATTTGATTGTAGGCCATGGATATTGCAGTCGGTCCATTAACGCGCGACTATTGCACCAACAGTCGATTTGGACCAAACCACTATTCCAAAATAGGGATGTGAGGTTATCGCTGCTGCGTGGCCATAACAATGACTTGACTTCTATAAAATATATTGACTCTAACGGTCTAACCCTAAACCTGACCCTAAACATAACCCAAACACACATATAGCGCCAACTCTAAACACGTTATCTGACAACAGCAACGATGCCATGCTGTATTGCACATGTGTCGAAAAAAATGTCTGATCAACAACTATCTATTGTACTGACTTTAGCCAGGTGCAATATTAAATTTAAATACACTTCTTTGACTTTGATTGTATAAATTTGCAAATACTTTTCAAATACAGATCAAATACAAATACATGCCCCTTTTTCAATTCATTTACAAATATACCAAATTTCTGTATTCAAATACAATTACAAATACGTATTTGAATACAACCCTGGTGTACAGACAGACACACTCTCGGCCTTTGACACATCCACACCACAGCCCAGGTGTCAGATTGACATGTTCACTTGCCACTTGTGACTTGACTGAGTTGAAACGTCAATTCACTTGGACGACGAATAACGTGGTTCACGCTGTCTAGTGGCGATGACCCCAGGGTATTACCGACCCCAGTGTCACATATAAACTGAATCCTTAGGCATGATCGTCGTCTTTTTTATTAACAACCAAATTTAAGGCAAACATCATCTCACTTCGTGACAACACAACTGAGCGAAAATGGAGGTGTGGTTCTGCATTAGTTCCATTTTAATCACACGGGGTCGCCACAATCGTTTAAAAAACTGCATCGGTATGAGGCTACATCTGTATTCTCGATCACTATCACCTATCCCGTAGTCTGGTGACGTAAGACCACCAAAATGTGCACGTCCGCCATTACCCGACCGCAGAGTACCTTAAAAAAGCAGCATTATGCACGTTGTCTGGATTTCTGTGAGCACATATGTAGTGTGGAGTGATTATAAATGACGTTTTTGTACAGCGTGACATCAGAGCTGTCAAATTACGACAGCTGTCATTCGGTGCATTTCTGCGTATTAATACATTTGTCATTTTGCTTGGTGATGTAATCAGGGGCAATCCGTGGGTGGCTCAAGCAGAAATGGAGGGGTGTAAGGTTTGAATGAACTTTGTGGGAGCCTGAGGTATTAAAAGTTCACGAATTTTCCACTGAACCTCTGTCTGTGGAGGGTAAACATGCTGTGAAATTGTCAATAAGAGAGCTGATCAAGATTAATAGGAAATGAAGGAAACGTTATAATGGTCGCCTATGGAAAATGCAAATGTGGTCTTAGGCCTGGTGGACCATTGGGGCGCCACAGATGACCTGGCAAGTAACTCTGTGTAGTAACCTAATATTACAAACAAAACATTATTAGGGAAATGCCATGAACAAGGATGCACAAAGGCCGTCATTAGAACAAGGGATTGTGAAGGATTTAGAGTAGGAAAGCAATTTAAAAGAAATATATTTCACTTTTTTACGAATGGTAATAAAAACGTAATTGTTTAGCAAATGCAGGCATTCACATAAAATGCCACACATGCACAAAGCTGAACACACACGCCACACACACACACACACACACACACACACACACACACACACACACACACACACACACATAAATTCGTAAATATACTTATATAGCGCCAAAGGTAGTTAAAACTATTCAAGATGTTTCACATATAAAACAATACTAAGTAATATAATTAGTCAAAAAAAATTGTAATAGATAAATAAAATAAATGTTACCTTGAAACATTATAAACGTATAAACACATTCATCAAAAAGTTACCATCCATTTAAAAGTTATGGTAGATAGTCTCATTTTCACTGATTACTATATAAACAGTCTCAATTAAAATGTAATCATTAATTAAAGAAATATTATAAAATACACTGATTTCGAGTCCTTGCATACATTCTTCACATGCGGTTATATATATTGCTGTAGTTAAACACTGATTAAATATAATGTTTTCAAAGCGCTCTTGAATGCTGTCTCGCTGTTTATGTTACATAATAGTATAGACAGTGTGTTCTACACACGCACACATGGCTCACGTGCAATTTAACACATGGCACCAAAATTTCTGCAGAGACTATAGAGATTATTTGTAAAAAAATATTATTCCTTGCACCTCGTAAATATATGACGTTATAATAATAATAATGTTTATGCAATGCACCCAGTCAACAACAGATATGGAAGAATCTGGCCAGAATAACCTTCTGGCAGTTATTTATTAACTCATCAGATTATTGGACGAGTCATGAAATGCAATTATTTACCAACACATGTGAGCCAGTTGAGGTCTTAAACATTGTCTCATTTTCTTAGCCTATACATCCTAAAAGAGACCCACATCCTAAATGTCAATACTGACAACCTAAACTACCTAAAAACCTACTTAAAAAGATGTCTCGCAAACATTTTGACTACTAAAACTATTAATTACAACATCATACTAGAGAGGTGGGGACATTCCACCTCTGTACTGAATCCTGCTTTATTTACCGCCCTAAAAACCCTGTGTACACACGCAACTGAATACGTAAGGAGGAAAAAGATCCGTAGACCAAAACCTTCAAAGAACCACTTGAACATAACATCCACAAACATAATACAAGTCACCATAATAACATATATACATGTATTTTCACAATTAATACTGAACTTTCTGCAAAATGGAGTCTAATATAACAATCTCTGCTAATTTGTTTATAAATCCATCAAATAAATACCCCAGTAACTGGTAGGAGGGGAGGGAGGTGGACCAAAATTGTTATGCAAAATCCTGCACAAGAATAACCGCGAGAAATTTCGAATGTGGGTGATTTAGGTTGGTAGTGAGTTCCGGCACTTTACCTCATAAATTGATATACATCATGACTTTATATTAATTTGTACGGATACATTGGTATACATATTGACACTTTGCTCGTGGTGAATGTAAATTGTTTGCTTTGTAAAGAGGCACTGAACATTTACATGTACTGATATATTATTGTATGTCTTATACAGTATAGAATACATTTTCAATTGTACTAATTCTAGAAATTTCAGTAGTCTGTATCTATAAAATAAAGGGTTTGTGTGCTGAAGTCTTTCAACTCTACATATGTTTTTGATAACCTTTTTTGTACCACTGTAATATTAATGGTGCATGCATTTCCGCAAAGTTCACAGCAGTAAGACAATACAGGTAAAAACAATTAGTAATATAAGGTAAGCATGCCTGCAATTCCTAAGAGACATGACTTGCTCCGTACATTGTTCCGGATATTCTAGACAAATTTGTGTTGACATTATTTATTTGGTCTTTCCAAATCAGTTTTTTTGTCTATCAAGACTCCAAGGAATTTGGTCTTGCTGACACTAGTAGTTTGGTTATTGCAAATTTGGACAATGATATAAAAAATTATTCTGCGGTTACCAAAAATCATATAATTAGTTTTAGATACATTCAATGACAACTTGTTTATACTGAACCATGTGTATTGTTTATCAAGTTCACAGTTAACTACTCTTATAAGTCTATTCATGAACATCTTCATCAGAGTACAAAATATAAATTTGTGTCATCTGCAAATAATATAAACTTAAGAAGTTATATGATACATTACAAATATAATTTATATACAATATAAAGAATATATGCCCTAAGACCGAACCTTGCGGTACACCACATTCAATATTTATTAAATCTGATAAACATTCACCTATTTGGACAAATTGCTTTCTGTCACCCAAATAATTCTTAACCCAACCCATACACCCTGTTATATATGGGACACTTTACGGTAGACAGGTCAAAGATAAATGGTAGATCCTCTTCAGCACTGCGGAAGTGAGAGGCAGACGCGCCAGCGAAAGTTATTTCGAAGTTTTCGATTGTCACGCGCTATGGCTCCCGTATTGGGCTACTGGGATACACGAGGGGTTTGTATTGCACATATATTAATGTTTTCATTGAATTAACTCAACAATTTTCCAAGTTAACTCTGGACTATTGCGAATTACGGACATAATGTAATGAGAAAGAAATGACCCGTCAGACATCAAATCGACACTGCAACGTCGGTGCCACTCCACTTCACGAATGTTCACCATTTTGAGCGCATACTCAAAATTGTGACCGCATAAAAACGAATGTGACCAGGAACACGCAACGTTGCAAAACGTGTTAGATGTAAGCTGTTGACAAGGTGGATGGATTATAGTAGCTGCTTTCACGTGAATGTGCCAAAAAATAGACACGATTCACAATGGCGTTGCACGGTTGTCCATCAAAGTTATTACAAGTCAGAAAAAGTTTCCCCGCTAAATTCCTAAAATAAATTAACAAAAATAATAGTAAAGACCCTATAGGTTGTGGGGAATAGGCTTAAATTAAAGGTAATATGTAATAAACACAACTGTTAATTTCAGTATTCACATCGATCATTATTTTTAATTTAATTAGATGCACAGCCACAGATACGTGTACTGTAATTTTATTATTTAAAACTGACTTAATTTTTGTTTATCTAGTACATGTCATCATCACATGTATAATGGCAAATAATATAATTGTTGGTGTGTTTTTGTCGATAAATATTTTGATTAAAAATAAAATTTTATTTTATCTACAGTTTTCATTAAGAGTGGATTCAGATTATGGGGACTTTTCTAGTATTCAAGTCAATCCCAAAAGCACTCTTTTAACATGCAAAACATAGAGTAATTGGTCACAGTTCATACAAAATGTATATTTTATATGTAACATGTAAATTATTGAAAGTTATGTAATTAAAACACACATTTGATCACCATTTTATATACATTTATTGCATGTCAAACTTCACTCTGACACAGTGCCATCTCTCTAGACTCTCTGTTAGAAACACACAAGTTGGCACAGGTCATCTGTGTGTGCCAAGGGACACTCTGGCTGATTACATCAGTGTTAGCCAGCAGTATCCCTGGCTGACCGTTTTGCAAAACTGATTTAAGCTCAGGTAAACACATTTCAGTCAACTGTGTCTTTTGTTATATGTTATGTTTAGGATGCGATTGTTGCATTTCCCACAAGTTGTGGATCCATCTTCAAATTGGGGTGTGTATTTGCGCTGTTTTGATGGCTGATGCAGTCGCAACTGGCGAAGTCGATAAAATTGTTCGTTTAATTGACTCACTTAACTTTGCTCTTTGCACAGGGAATCTGCCAGGAGTAGCTTTGCATGACTAGACTCCCTGGCATGGGAGGGAGGCAATAAACCGAGGCATTGATGTGAAGTTAGACATACAAAAATCAAGTAATGATATGTTCTGTATAAAATACACATCTAGGTGCATTTTGACCAGTAGCTGTACAAGTGTGATTTTGATGTAGGCCGACTCTGGCCGAGGCATTAGAGGTGTCCAGATGAGGGAGTGAGTCAGAGGCACACAAATGCATTTCCTCATTTGTGTTTACAGCTGGCACAGCCAATTCGCTTAATGCTGCATTATGTTGGTGAGGACTTTGAAAACAAGATGTATAGTGTTGGCCCAGGTAAGAAAAAAATTCTTGCTCGACTATAAATATAACTGTGTCTGTAACCTTGCCATCTCTAGATCTTGCAGAATGCACAGAGTTCCTGTATATCTTACAGTAGGCAGTTGCATAACACTTCGATATTGAATGGAAAATCAACGATTTAATATAATATAAAGATGAAGGTCATATTGTGTGATGCCATAGGTTATGTTACACACCTAGTCACTCACGTTGATCGTCTTCGAACGTCCTGGGGCACCAGGGCTTTATGCAGGACCAAATTAGTGCCAGTCACACATGTTTTGGTGGACACATGTATGTGAACTGTTAAACCAGTTTACAAACTTTAAAATGTGTCTGACCTGAATGGACTACAGACACACATATGACACCATTTACACTTCTGAGGTATATCTAACAATATCTATGAATTTGGAAGACCTTTTTTGCTCCTTCATTTTTTTACCCATCCACCCATATTTCTACCTGTACACAATGGTTTTTACCCGTCAGGGCTTTATGCACGATAAAATTATTGCCAGTCACATATGTTTTGGTGGACACATGGATGTTAACTGTTAAGCTAGTTTACGAACTTTCAGATGTGCCTGATGACCTGAAATGGGTTACAAACACACATATTACACCATTTACACTCACTTTCAAGGCATAAATAACAATATCTATGGTTTTGGAAGACCTTATTTTCGCTCTTTCATTTTTTACCCGTCCACCCATATTTCTGCCCGTCCATATTTTTTTACCGGTCCTAATGACGGGTGGACGGGTCTCTACATAAAGCTATGTTACCCGTCCAAATGTTAGGTGGACGGGTGTCTGCATAAAGGGGTGCTGCTGTTGACATTGACCAGTCCTACCTTGCTACCCTTTGATGTCTCACTGCCCCTTGGTTCACTGCCCCTTGGTTCACTGCGCCTTGGTTCACTGCCCCTTGGTTCACTGCCCCTTGGTTCACTGCCCCTTGGTTCACTGCCCCTTGGTTCACTGCCCCTTGGTTCACTGCCCCTTGGTTCACTGCCCCTTGGTTCACTGCCCCTTGGTTCGCTGTCCCTTGGTTCGCTGCCCCTTGGTTCACTGCCTCTTGGTTCACTGCCCCTTGGTTCACTGCCCCTTGGTTCACTGCCCCTTGGTTCACTGCCCCTTGGTTCACTGCCCCTTGGTTCACTGCCCCTTGGTTCACTGCCCCTTGGTTCACTGCCCCTTGGTTCACTGCCCCTTGGTCCACTGCCCCTTGGTTCGCTGCCCCTTGGTTCACTGCCCCTTGGTTCACTGCCCCTTGGTTCACTGCCCCTTGGTTCACTGTCCCTTGGTTCACTGCCCCTTGGTTCACTGCCCCTTGGTTCACTGCCTCTTGGTTCACTGCCCCTTGGTTCACTGCCCCTTGGTTCACTGCCCCTTGGTTCACTGCCTCTTGGTTCACTGCCCCTTGGTTCACTGCCCCTTGGTTCACTGCCCCTTGGTTCGCTGCCTCTTGGTTCACTGCCCCTTGGTTCGCTGTCGCTTGGTTCACTGCCCCTTGGTTCACTGCCCCTTGGTTCACTGCCTCTTGGTTCACTGCCCCTTGGTTCACTGCCCCTTGGTTCACTGCCCCTTGGTTTGCTGCCCCTTGGTTCGCTGCCCCTTGGTTCACTGCCCCTTGGTTCACTGCCCCTTGGTTCACTGCCCCTTGGTTCACTGCCCCTTGGTTCACTGCCCCTTGGTTCACTGCCTCTTGGTTCACTGCCCCTTGGTTCACTGCCTCTTGGTTCACTGCCCCTTGGTTCACTGCCCCTTGGTTCGCTGTCCCTTGGTTCGCTGTCCCTTGGTTCGCTGCCTCTTGGTTCACTGCCCCTTGGTTCACTGCCCCTTGGTTCACTGCCCCTTGGTTCACTGCCCCTTGGTTCACTGCCCCTTGGTTCACTGCCCCTTGGTTCACTGCCCCTTGGTTCACTGCCCCTTGGTTCACTGCCCCTTGGTTCACTGCCCCTTGGTTCACTGCCCCTTGGTTCGCTGCCCCTTGGTTCGCTGCCCCTTGGTTCGCTGCCCCTTGGTTCGCTGTCCCTTGGTTCGCTGTCCCTTGGTTCGCTGCCCCTTGGTTCGCTGCCCCTTGGTTCGCTGTCCCTTGGTTCGCTGCCCCTTGGTTCACTGCCCCTTGGTTCACTGCCCCTTGGTTCACTGCCTCTTGGTTCACTGCCCCTTGGTTCACTGCCCCTTGGTTCACTGCCCCTTGGTTCACTGCCCCTTGGTTCGCTGTCCCTTGGTTCACTGCCTCTTGGTTCACTGCCCCTTGGTTCACTGTCCCTTGGTTCACTGCCCCTTGGTTCACTGCCCCTTGGTTCACTGCCCCTTGGTTCACTGCCTCTTGGTTCACTGCCCCTTGGTTCACTGCCCCTTGGTTCACTGCCCCTTGGTTCACTGCCTCTTGGTTCACTGTCCCTTGGTTCACTGCCCCTTGGTTCACTGCCCCTTGGTTCGCTGCCTCTTGGTTCACTGCCCCTTGGTTCGCTGTCGCTTGGTTCACTGCCCCTTGGTTCACTGCCCCTTGGTTCACTGCCTCTTGGTTCACTGCCCCTTGGTTCACTGCCCCTTGGTTCACTGCCCCTTGGTTTGCTGCCCCTTGGTTCGCTGCCCCTTGGTTCACTGCCCCTTGGTTCACTGCCCCTTGGTTCACTGCCCCTTGGTTCACTGCCCCTTGGTTCACTGCCCCTTGGTTCACTGCCTCTTGGTTCACTGCCCCTTGGTTCACTGCCTCTTGGTTCACTGCCCCTTGGTTCACTGCCCCTTGGTTCGCTGTCCCTTGGTTCGCTGTCCCTTGGTTCGCTGCCTCTTGGTTCGCTGCCCCTTGGTTCACTGCCCCTTGGTTCACTGCCCCTTGGTTCACTGCCCCTTGGTTCACTGCCCCTTGGTTCACTGCCCCTTGGTTCACTGCCCCTTGGTTCACTGCCCCTTGGTTCACTGCCCCTTGGTTCACTGCCCCTTGGTTCACTGCCCCTTGGTTCGCTGCCCCTTGGTTCGCTGTCCCTTGGTTCGCTGCCCCTTGGTTCGCTGCCCCTTGGTTCGCTGTCCCTTGGTTCGCTGCCCCTTGGTTCACTGCCCCTTGGTTCACTGCCCCTTGGTTCACTGCCTCTTGGTTCACTGCCCCTTGGTTCACTGCCCCTTGGTTCACTGCCCCTTGGTTCGCTGTCCCTTGGTTCACTGCCTCTTGGTTCACTGCCCCTTGGTTCACTGTCCCTTGGTTCACTGCCCCTTGGTTCACTGCCCCTTGGTTCACTGCCCCTTGGTTCACTGCCCCTTGGTTCACTGCCCCTTGGTTCACTGCCCCTTGGTTCACTGCCCCTTGGTTCACTGCCTCTTGGTTCACTGCCCCTTGGTTCATTGCCCCTTGATTCACTGCCCCTTGATTCACTGCCCCTTGGTTCACTGCCCCTTGGTTCGCTGTCCCTTGGTTCACTGCCTCTTGGTTCACTGCCTCTTGGTTCACTGCCCCTTGGTTCACTGCCCCTTGGTTCACTGCCCCTTGGTTCACTGCCCATTGGTTCACTGCCCCTTGGTTCACTGCCCCTTGGTTCACTGCCCCTTGGTAGGTCGCGTTGAGAAGTGGCCAAGTTCAGCTCAGCCAATGATAATGTTTGCCAGAGCTTTTGGCACGTTTTCCTTTTATCCAACCTGTTGACCCCGACCCATGTCACAAGTAATGTTCGAGAAGTAGAAGTAATTGTCTGAATACGTAGCTCCGACTAACTCTGTAACACCAATCAGTCCAGAGTGTGAGAATGTTTGATTCTCTGAAGTCTTTGTCTTAGAGTTGGGGACAGGTGCCGCAGGTGTGTACATGTCTCAGAAATGAAGTCTCATTGCATTTGGGGTCCTCCATTGGTGGTGTCTAGTCACTAGCCCTAGCTTGCACTTGCACTTATACTGTCAGCCAGTAAAGACACTTTGTAGTCCACCCATTTTATTTTAGCAGCATTTAGAGACATTTTATGTATTTATGATGTGTTTAAAAATTACAGTTTACTCATCTATTTCATTATTTCATTAATTTATTATAACAAGCGTGTTAAGGGTCATGTATCTGGGTTAAATTAATTTTATTTAACTGGATAAGTCTTGCCATTCATTAATTATGGTTATGGCTTTGATTTATTCTTGTATTTTTGTATATTTAACAAAGATGTTTTCCTTTGGTTTACAAATTGACATTTTATGTGATAAACTATGTTTTACCACTCCACTTTAAAAATAATACATATTTTAGTTCATTTAATTGATTTGACTTGTTCTACACTGACAACAGTTCTGGTATTGTCAGTGCCATTGAGCAAATGTGTTTATCTGTAAATTCCTAATAATATGTTTTCATTAACTACAATGAAAGCATAACAATTATATACTTTGCAGCTGTCTTTACCTCTCTTTGTGAACAATACCCTACCCCTGGTTACGTTGATCACATTGATTTTTAGCCCCAGATTTCAACAAGGATCACTGGTTGAATGAAAAATTCAAGCTTGGTCTGGATTTCCCAAATGTGAGTAGGCCATTTGAACATAGTGGGTGCATGTAGGCATTTGTGAGTGTATGAGTAAGGAGAAAGCAGTAAGAACTAGGGGGCTGTCTCAATGTATATGTGTAAGAATTGTGGGGCTGTCTCAATGTGTATGTGTAAGAACTAGGGGGCTGTCTCACTGTGTATGTGTAAGAACTAGGGGGCTGTCTCACTGTGTATGTGTAAGAACTAGGGGGCTGTCTCAATGTATATGTGTAAGAACTAGGGGGCTGTCTCACTGTGTATGTGTAAGCAGTAGGGGGCTGTCTCAATGTGTATGTGTAAGAACTGTGGGGTTGTCTCAATGTGTATGTGTAAGTACTAGGGGGCTGTCTCAATGTATATGTGTAAGAACTAGGGGGCTGTCTCACTGTGTATGTGTAAGCAGTAGGGGGCTGTCTCAATGTGTATGTGTAAGAACTAGAGGGCTGTCTCACTGTGTATATGTAAGAACTAGGGGGCTGTCTCACTGTGTATGTGTAAGAACTATGGGGCTGTCTCACTGTGTATGTGTAAGCAGTAGGGGGCTATCTCAATGTGTATGTGTAAGAACTAGGGGGCTGTCTCACTGTGTATATGTAAGAACTAGGGGGCTGTCTCACTGTGTATGTGTAAGAACTAGGGGGCTGTCTCACTGTGTATGTGTAAGAACTATGGGGCTGTCTCACTGTGTATGTGTAAGAACTATGGGGCTGTCTCACTGTGTATGTGTAAGAACTAGGGGGCTGTCTCACTGTGTATATGTAAGAACTAGGGGGCTGTCTCACTGTGTATGTGTAAAACTATGGAGCTGTTTCACTGTGTATGTGTAAGAACTAGGGGGCTGTCTCACTGTGTATGTGTAAGAACTAGGGGGTTGTCTCACTGTGCACGTGTAAGAACTATGGGGCTGTCTCACTGTGTATGTGTAAGAACTAGGGGGCTGTCTCACTTTGTATGTGTAAGAACTAGGGGACTGTCTCACTGTGCACGTGTAAGGACTACGGGGCTGTCTCACTGTGTATGTGTAAGAACTAGGGGGCTGTCTCACTGTGTATGTGTAAAAACTATGGGGCTGTTTCACTGTGTATGTGTAAGAACTAGGGGGCTGTCTCACTGTGTATGTGTAAGAACTAAGGGGCTGTCTCACTGTGCACGTGTGAGAACTACGGGGCTGTCTCACTGTGTATGTGTAAGAACCAGGGGGCTGTCTCACTGTGTATGTGTAAGAACTAGGGGGCTGTCTCACTGTGTATGTGTAAGAACTAGGGGGCTGTCTCACTGTGTATGTGTAAGAACTAGGGGGCTGTATCACTGTATGTGTAAGCACTAGGGGGCTTCTCACTGTGTATGTGTAAGAACTATGGGGCTGTCTCACTGTGTATGTGTAAGAACTATGGGGCCGTCTCACTGTGTATGTGTAAGAACTAGGGGGCTGTATCACTGTATGTGTAAGCACTAGGGGGCTTCTCACTGTGTATGTGTAAGAACTATGGGGCTGTCTCACTGTGTATGTGTAAGAATTAGGGGGCTGTCTCACTGTGTATGTGTAAGAACTATGGAGCTGTCTCACTGTGTATGCGTAAGAACTAGGGGGCTGTGTAAGAACTAGGGGGCTGTCTCACTGTGTATGTGTAAGAATTATGGAGCTGTCTCACTGTGTATACGTAAGAACTAGGGGGCTGTCTCACTGTGTATGTGTAAGAACTAGGGGGCTGTCTCACTGTGTATACGTAAGAACTAGGGGGCTGTCTCACTGTGTATACGTAAGCAAATTGTGGGATATAACTGTAAGTAGGCATTGTTGTAATAACAAATTGTTACCAAGCCAAATATGTGTATCCATGTGCATATATACCCCAGTGTAGACACACATCATCCATATACTTGTATACAATACTATGTGTATACATATAAATAACAGTAAGACTGAGAGTCAATAACTAGTAAGATTTTTTGCTCATCCAAAGTTAGCCCACTGTCCCGTCCCACCCAATGACGGTGTACGAGACTCTAGATACAGCTATTATGGAGTGCTTTTTTCATATGTGTTAAAATTGAGTGAGTTAATTTACTTAAATTTGTGCTTTGTACCCTCCTCTTACAGCTGCCGTATTACATGGATGGGGACCTGAAGCTCACCCAGAGCTCTGCCATTGCCATGCACATTGCTCGCAAGCACAAGCTGTGTAAGTACGAGCCTTAACATTCTACTTAAAACTGAGCACATCCCATTCCCTAGTTCTAACACTCAGATTTAGCTGAAATTTCATAACAATAGAATCTAGTGTTGTGAATTTTATGTAAATTTACTAAATAAATATTGAGGACACCAACCATTGTAACTTCAGAGTTGTCACAATTCAGACTATGGAATCACAGCAGTTGCCTGTGACGTTATTTACCCAAGTCCAGTCAACCACCATTCACTTCACAGCTAATTGACTTACACACAAAACACTGACATCATTGTAAAACCGACATGAAGCTCAACCCAGTACCGTCAATATGTACTTTAAGTTCCGAACTGCCATGTTTTGTTACATATTTTTGTTGCCGTAGTCCATTGGCCAATTTATTACAAAATGAAGAAACTGCGATGAACATTACAAAAAACTCGTCACTGAGAACCACCAAAATGTACATTACAATTCCACCTGTCATCTCCTGTTGCTTCTGGTTGTTTCCCACAGGTGGGGAGACACAGGAGGAGAAAGCCCGGGTCGACATGATTCTGGCCGAGACGACCGACTTAAACTGGGGCTTCTTCAGACTATGCTACAATCCAGAGTTTGTTAGTTTATCTCTATGTTCTGGCCTTGAAAACACTTTGGATGTACATCCTTTTGAATTATATGTTTTCTGGACATAGATTATGTTAGCTGATTTATGTTCCGTAGGCATAACTTTGGGCCTGCCAATCATGTTGTTGTACCTCGTCCTATTTCAGTATGCAATATGGATGACCAACAATAAGAAAAGTGTGACTTTTGTCTCGTACAAAAAGCATGATTGCATTGTTTGTCCATTTATGTAAAGTGACATCTTGTCATATTTATGTTGTTAAAATAACTTAAGCAAGCTTTTTACTTATCTTACAATATATATATAAAATTCACACATAAAATACTTGTCAAGTTTCCCAAGTTTATTGTGATCCCTAAGGTCAATGCTGGACAAAATCCAAAATAATATAACTGATGAACCACTGGCAAGGGCCTTGTGGATCGCACACAACATTCCAACCTCATACATGGAGATCCCATTGTCCAACATGCAATATACAAAACAAAATGTGTGTATTTACATATTGTGAGTCATTGCAGTAACTGTAGAAGTTTTACTAACTATTGTTATTATTATTATGGCAAAACTCAAGAAGATAATAGATTTTTTACTTGTGGTTTTGTTGTTAGGAGAAACTGAAGCCTCCCTTCGTGGCAGCATTACCAGACAAGTTGAAACAGTTTGAGGCTGTTCTTGGTGACAATCCCTGGTTTCTTGGGGAAAAGGTAGGCACGTTGAAAGGTCAGAATGATGTTACGTCCTCTCATAAATACAGAACATCTCTTGAAGTAGGAATATCAGAGAAGCTTTATTATTATTAAATTTAATAATCCAGCATTTTTTGTCGATTATCCATTTTGAAATGAGCAGTTGTATTAGTAGTATTATTGCCACAAATTCTCTGATACACTGTTTTGTGTTTGTCCAAGTTGTGCGGAAGGGGATATGTACAGTAAGATCGAAGTAGGCATGCTGTATATAAAGAGTGGAATTGCTGTAAATGTATATAAAGAACAATTTGTCCACATTTTGTGTTCACTGTGTAGTATTACTCGTGTTTCCCTCCAATTGATTTTATATCTCAAATGGCCCCTTCACCCACATTTTTTTTAAATTACTGGATTTTTTATATTTACAAAGCTCTGAAGAGAAGCCCGGTTTCCAATTAACATCAGCAAGGCCATTAACCACATACAAAAGAGTAGTTTATGGAAATCACAACGAAAGCCTGAGACTAAACGTGAACAGTTGTCGATGGTGAACATGTTACAGGTGACAGTGGTTGAGTTTCACGTGTACGAGCTCCTCACCAAACTTGTGGTCCTTCAGCCAACGTGTCTCGACGACGTCCCAAAGCTGAAGGCCTTTGTCGACAGATTTGAGGTTTGTGATACAGAACATCCACCAAACATTCATGTTCTGTCGACATTATTAGCTGAACTGGTATTGAATTGTAACCATTAGTACAAAAACAACCTGTCAGCGTAAATCCAAAAATATACATTCTGTGATGTGTTGTATATAAAATATCACTACTGCTACTACTAATACACTTGTTGGTGTACTAAAAACGAAACCAACTGGTGGTTTCTGCTTACTTGCTGATAGGCAAAGTCATTTCCATAAAAATTGCAGATTTTTGCTGTTGCATCAAACCACAGAGAAAGCAAACTGTGGATTCTGTTGATACATTTTGTTCTATAAATAATTTGTCAACAAATCTAACCCTCCAAACTCGACAAGTGAAGTTTTGTGATCCATTAGAAATTGCCCAGGATGATGATAGATTTCGGGATAATTACAATCACCGAATGTTGTGTACAATTAAAGTTTAGAATTCCGTGTGGTTTCGTTTATTACACATCACTTGTAACATTGAAATGTGTGCGATATTTTTCTGAAACACTTGATGTGTTTCTAGAACCTGCCAGAAATCAAGAAATACATGGAGTCTGACGCCTATGAGAAACTCCCCATGTGCAACAAACAGGCGACATTTGGAAACAAAGTCTGAACAGTGCCATATGTCATGCGAAGCAGTTACAGTGGTTACCAAGTGATTGTGATAATTTACCAAACCTATGGCTGGCTTAATGTTTGTTACAGGAACTTTACATGAACAGTGTAAGGATGACGGAACTGTAATTATGTTATCACAGTTGATTCATATCAGTACATCATTAAGGGATATTTCGTTCGTTATATATACTTTGTTATGTAATTGATATGTACTGTAGTCATCATCATTGTAGTACAGCAGTGTAATTATGTACTATATCCTGGTGCTTAGTGGGTTTACACAAGTGTGCTGTAGTACAGCAGTGTAATTATGTACTATGATCTGGTGCTTAGTGAGTTTACACATGTACTAAGCACATGGATTTAGTACCTAATTACACTGCTATATTACAGTACACTTGTGTAAACCCACTTAGCACCAAGATATGGTACATCATTACACTGCTGTGTACTACAATACAGCAGTGTAGTTATGTACTATTTCCCAGTTCTTAATGTGTTTACACAAGTGTACTATAGTACAGCAGTGTAATTATGTGCTACCACTGATAGTATGGTTGTTTGTTAAGGTGTGATATTATATGGGAAAGCAGCACCGACCGTGCTCACTGTAACATTTCCACCCACTCCACCGGTGATCTGGATTAGAGGGTGATGACACCCTCAGGCTTTTTCCAAAATCCACAATGTGGCTTCAGGTGCATCCTGGGTATTATCATTTTCTTGTGGAATTCTCTAATTTCTACTTTGGGTCATAATAAAAATCCATGTGGTGGTGTACCCCTCATAAATATTCCTGAGTGCAGATGTCATGTAAACACTAGGTGTCATACTAGTTACCATTAGTTACTGGGTCTTACTATGGATGTAGAGGGTAACTGTCGGGAGAGTTGGGAAGCCCGGAAACAGTGCAAGACACTTTAAATCATTTTAATGTAAGTTTTGCAATTGTGTCGGTTTGTAAATAATTGTTTTTCACTATCAACAATAGAACTTCATATAATACAATAGTATGTTTATTCTCAGTGTTTTAAATACAGGGGATATAATTATAATGTTCAGAGGAACGCATTCACAATGATTAAAAATTAGCTGACAACTAACATGTAACAACGACATCTGCATAATGACAGCATTGAGGAGTTCAACTGTGCATTCATTGACTTGTTTCATTTGCATAATTATTTACTTTCAGGATATGAATACGGTAACAAGACAAAATCTGTTCATTAATTGTCATCTGACATCACAGCCCTCGAACATTAATCGGTAAAACATATACATACACGCACACGCACACGCACACGCACACGCACACGCACACGCACACACACACACACACACACACACACACACATCATCATACCATACACAACAAAAATCTACAGTTGTAATTATTCAGCAAATAATTTTACATTGTTTATGATGCTGATTTCAGTGCACAATAGCAATTGCTAATCTGCAGTGAAATCAATTACATCTGCTACACCCCTGTATATAGCACCTTATAACACGGTTAAGATGAACAGACATCAATACAGTGTATACGCATAATAATACAACACCATCTCCTGTCCCATTCTAATAAATACACAATCAGTGTGAGTGCAACAAATACATTCTAAAAATATACTTGTGTTTCAACTAGTCCTGGCTCTGTCATATAAGTCCGTAATTTTTTTGAGGTAAACGCAGTTTTTCTTTTAATTTGTATTCTACATACCAAGTTTTTCAACACTTCAGGAGGTGCTTTTTGAAAATCAGTGGCATAAGCTCACTGGAGCGTGAAATCTAAAATGGCCGCCGCTGACCAGGTTTTCATCTATAACTTTGGATCTAGAAGGGCTAGATAGCCAAACTTGGTATCAATTCTGCCAAAAATTGACATTCCCGACATGCCTGACATATCCATTTGACGATCCAACATGGCCGCTCATCCACGACGACTGTCGACTGTAGAAACACAATAAGCCGTAACTCTCGATCGAATTGAGCTAGAAACTGGATATTTATGTCCCTCTCGATGATTGTGATAATCCCCAATCAATTACATATTATTTCATGACCTTTCAGGTTGACCATATAGGTCAAAGGTCAAATTAATGGGTTACAATAATTTAAAACCATATCTGGTCACGAAACGTGATAGAACTGGCATATACATGAACTAGAGTAGAGGTGTTATCTCAGTTGATATAATCATGGTTCTGCTGAGATAAAGTCAAATAGACGAGAGTATTAACTTGTTGAAGTTATAACTAAGTGCTATGCCAAGATCAAAGGTCAGATGTGCCTAAACAATTATGCATAAATCGTGTCCTCTTTTTAATACAGAAAACGAAGAGTTGAAAGTGAAGGTCAATTCATGATATCGGGCACACTGTTTATTTTAACATATGACAAAAGCTATTGTAACCTTTCAAGTAATTTATAACAATAAGCACCTGTAATGTACTGTATATCTAGCTAGCATGTACACGTATAACAAACTTTCCAGCCCACATTTAGCTAACAACGATTCTGACAGTTTCGAAATTGTGATTTGTGGCAATAAATGACACACGTCACCACACATATTCTGCACGGGCACTGCACATTACCACATTTGCACATGGATAGCATATTAGTAGACAGGGAGCTATGACATGTCAACGGTTTGAGGGTGCCTCCGTCACCTTCCCACCCACTTTGACAAAACCCTACGCGCCTTCCTTCACTGGCTTTAACCCCTTGAAAACAATGTAATGCTCTGGTGATGTGTCTACGTACAACACTCGTTGCGGGGGAATGTTGGTTATGGCATTGGGAGCAGAGATACTGGTGTGGACCTGGAGATGCTATTGATCAAACGTCTGCCTATGGCTTAGATCTTGCAACCGCCCAACCCACCCTTGGCCAAAAAAACTTTAAATTTTCTATAGAATATTCTATAGGATTTTTGCTTATGGTTTTCTATAGGAAAAAATCCTATAGAAAACCATAAGCAAAAATCCTATAGAATATTCTATAGAAAATTTAAAGTTTTCTATAGGATTTTTGCCAATAGTTTACTATAGAAAAATCTATAGAATTCTTTAGAAAAATATAGACAAATCTATAAAATTATATAGAAAAATATAAAAATTATATAGAAAACTTTAGGACACACAAAATCTATAGAAAATTCTTTAGAAAACTATAGAAAATCTATAAAATTGTATAGAAAACTTTAGAACACACAAAATCTATAGAAAATTCTGTAGAATGGTATAGAAAACTGCAAAATTCTATAGAATTTTATAGATTTCTATAGAAATCTATAGAAAAATCTATAGTTTTCTATAGAATATTTTGTCAAGGGCAGTTAGAGGTACTCTTCTACTTGCGCGATCACTGGTTCCGGTAGCTCTGCTCTATCGTCAAACTCAGTCAGATAGACAATGGGATTGCATTGCATCGCTGCATGCTTGGTTCCAATTCTGCTGGTGACATCGTTTCCAGTAAATGCGTGGTGAACCTTCTCCAGAACAAGGCCGCGATGCTCGCCCACTCGCGATGTAGGGGAAGGCGCTCTGCTCTCTCTTCTCACTTGTCCCAAACTCGACCAAGAGGTTTTTCAGATTATCACGGACTATAGTGTATGGGCGAAGTGCAGTATGCACATGACTGTGTCTGTGTCATTTAGCATAACGACTAAACGTGGGCAGCCATGTTGGACTGCCCAGATAGCATGAGACCAGGGGCGTCAATCCGGTTTAAAAAGTGTGTGGGGGGGGGGGGGGCGGGGAACCAATTTATATACACATGTATACATAATATATATATATTATATGTCATATAATATATTCTAATATGTCATATATATATGACCTGAAATACACATCATTTGTTTTTTAATATAAAACAATTCATTGTTGGTCTGGTGCTAATTCTAAACTAAAAAAAGCCTTTATGTTATGCTATTTATAATAGTTATGTTGGCAACATATATTTGAAGAGGGGCCATGGCCTACCCCAATCACAGAACATTTGGGGGTAAACTTTGGACCCAACACGTCTTGCCTGATTCATAGAGTGACAAGATGCAGAGCTTACAGGGTAGGACTTCCCAATCCCACCTTTTGGCAAAGAAATTTGTCATCACTAAAATGAGATCAAATTACACAAAGTGCATAAATCCTCTGGTTCCGTTGTCGGCGATATAGCTATCCACCAGGGCGACCAGGCTGCAATCCAAGGGATGACAGGGCAAACAAAAATTAATAATCTATTATGTGCTTGATGGCTATATATAAATACAAGAGTGCAAAATTACAGAGCCCGGCATGACGAATATTTACTGGACTTACATCAAGGTGCGGGCTGCTGCCAACTAAGCAATTTATCTAGTGATTTTCCACTAGGTAGTCGGAAGTTTAGTTCTTATTATTTATTTTACTACTAGACCGATGTAGGGTTTTTAAGAGAGGGGAGTGATCACTCTGGCTATATATGCCTATACATTTTTTTATGAACTGAAAAAGTATGAGGACATTTCTTATGCTGACCCCCTCAGGCCGTGGGGAGGTCCCCCTCGTCCCCCACTGATCGACGCCCATTCTGTGCCTGTGTAGAACTTCCTAATGCAACATTTTGGCAAAGAAATTTGTCATCACTCAAATGGGAATATGTTACACAAAGTGCAGGTATCCGCCGTTTCTGCCGTAGGCGATAAGCATCAAGCAGGCGAGGGGAGAAAGTGCAACACAAATTTCATAATTTAAAATGTGCTTGATGGCAATAGCCTATTAACAATATCAACACAAGGTTTATTTGAGCCTGGCAGCGGCTTACATTTGTCCGGTAGTTATAAGCTTTCCGATTGGCCTTTATGCGTATGTGCGACACATTTAAAATCATCAATGTGCAGCGAAATAAGAATGCATTCAATACATTGCATTCAATACATTAAAATATTACGGTTGTTTAAATAACTATCACGGATTATGGCGCACTAACAGCAAAACATGCCTCAAAACTTGTTTGCCTCGTGTTAATTTGCGATAAAAAACTTTGCTGAACTTCATATCGCGAGTTTATTGTCTAGCTAGTCCTATGTAACGGAGTGTTGAATAGGGCTATATGCCTCGCAATTTTTTGATCTGAAAAGTGGGGGGGGGGGGGGGGGGCAATTCCTATGCTGTCCCACCGATCGACGCCCGTGACTGTTACCACTGTCTGTATAAAATATACCATTACAAAGTGAGTATTGAGAAGGGATCAACTTCCTATAACGATGATGGCGGCCATAGCAAGGGCGACGGCGATGTTGAAATTAGGCCAATAAGAAAACCTCCCTGGGATCGATCCTCTAGTACTGATTTCTTTTCTACATACGTGGTTAGTATTAAACTTATATTTATAAGTAGGATATTTGCAGTAGCTGCACTGACAGATCGAGCGGGGTTCCTTATAGCATGTTATAATTTGAAACTAGTTTTCAATATTTCTCCGTCATATAACACCGTACATAGATCTTACTTATATGTCATTCCATATCATTATTATCACATTAACTAATTGGGTAATGGAAACATGGCGTAAACATGTTTCCCCCTCTGGCGAACAAATTGTGGACATTGTGAATAGTGGACTTACTACGACAGTTATACCGCGCGGAGACTGTCACTGCAGCCAACGCGAGCACAGCGAAGATGAGTTTGTTCATGGCGATTGAACAGTTATCACTGAAACACAATAAAGTCAAAAACGACGTCACCCATCCACAATATTAGTAAATGTGGCACCTTTCCTCGGTTGAAATCAGAATCATTAAATACAAACTCCAAATTCATGTAAGGTTTCATTCCTTTCTCTAACATTCCTGTTCTGAAAAGGTACTCTTATATATAAACCATTTTGTTTTGTTTTATAAAGTTTCAGTATATTAGATGCAGTAATGCAGTAAAGTCACACATATGCAGTAATTGGTAATTGTGTTGTAGTTTACTCGGGTCTATTATGACATACAGATATACAAATCATGTGGTCGAGAAAAGTTAGTGCAGAAACCTACCTGGCAGTAACTGTTGAAGTTCGTCAGACGTCGAATGATTCAAGGGAGGATTTCAGCTGCTTTTAAACATTTCGTCGACAACGATTTGTTTTGTTTAGACGAGTTCATCCCCGCTTAAAAAGACAGATAGAGTCGACTCTCTTGACTTGGATAAAGGAAGGATAAAAACGGTGTCTTGTGCGTCATTCGTAGGATTATCAAGACAATAACGCTGAAGATCTGAAATGAAAAAAAGAAATCTACTGACGTTATCGTCGCATGTCTGTCAATGTGCAGGTGTTTAATTTGTGCTTTCTTTAAAACAATGTTGTTTTGTCATCCTGGTTTTTATGGGACGCTTGAACGAATCCTGTCAAGATGTGTTATGACTGTTATGACAAGTCCCGTCTGGAAACCAGACGTATGTCAATTATAGTTTAATTACCTTTATGTCAAACTGGAAACTGTATGTTTTTCTAAATATCATTTCATCAAAGCAGGTATATATATACATGAAAGTTAAGGCATATTTAAATCATGTTGGTGACGTCTTCCACCAGGCACACAGGGCATCGACATCCTGTCATCTTCAGCTCCCCTTCTGGCGGCGTCCCCGTGGCAGACCACCCCTACGCTGGACAGGCCAAATCTTTGAAGACATCCAACTCTCACAAAATGATGCTGTGTCCGCAACTGATGACAGGGCAGGCTGGAGGGCAATAACACGGGATGCTCTACGCTCGCAACATAAGCATAAGCAAGGTAACGTTATTAGAACGTTATGTAAAGGTTTTTGATAACATGTTATCCGGTAACCCACATATAACTTGCAGTTAAATTTACGGTAACGTTAGCTGTTTCCTGAGTTAGTTGTGTTTAGACATTTGCAGCTGTCTGGAGTGACTAGTATTTGTCGATAAGCATTTGCTAGATCAAATGTGCTAATTTTTTGTCGTCCAGCTAGGTTAGCGAACATGTCTTCTACTCTGGGTAGTAGATATTGGTCATTCTGCAAAGCAGGATTGACCGTGACCTTGAAGTCGCCACAAATCGTGATGCTCTGGTCAGCCTTCACGGGGCCAACGGGTACAAAGGATTTCGCCCAATCGTTATAATCCACCTTTGTGATGATGTCGTCTGTGTCAGGTGTATCGAGTTCGCCTTCTACCCGATCACGCATTACGTAGGGAACAGGACGTGCCTGCCTGAACACTGGTATGCTGTTCGGCGTTGCGTTGTCGGAAACCTTTTGTTGTGGGACACCTGGGTGGTATTTCAATATGCGCTCTAACTGTTGGGATACGTCTTGTTATGTAAACCAGCTATAAAACACTGTTGTCTCTAACCATTACCAACACATACCATGACATGTGCGTGCAAGGAAACTTGTCGCAACTGTCATCTACGTCTGGTTTCCAGACTGGATAAGTCAAAACAATAACAAATCTTGACAGGAATCGTTCAAGCGTCCCATAAAAACAGGATGACAAAGCAACATTGTTAAGAAAGCACAAATGAAACGCCAGGAGACTAAAACACCTGTTGCGATGACGTGAGTAGATTATTTCAATTCAAATCCTCAGCGTCATTGCGTTGATAATCATACGCGTGACGCACACAACACTGTTTTTATCCATCTAAAGTTTAGGGTTGCTGTACTCGTATACTGAAGCATTCGAACAATAAAGGTTTATAAGAGTACACTTTCAGAATTGGAATGTTAGAGGAAGGAATAAAAAATTACATGAATGTGCAGTTTGTATTTAATGGTTCTGATTCCAACCGAGGAAATGTGTCGCATTCACTAAGATTAATTATAATCATGTCATTTATATAGCGCTGTTCCAACATTCGTTGCTCACAGCGCTGTACAAAAAGTTCTTTAATTTTGGTAAGTCTTTAGTTTTACTTTAAATGCAGCAGTGGTCAGAGATGTTAATGTCAGAAGCTGCGGTAGCGCATTCCATAGACGCTGAAAGCTCTGTCATCCTAATAACGCCTTGTGCTTGGCACACACAGTACATTGTGTTCGCTGGAATGCAGCGAGCTAACCGGCTGACGTCGGCTTACACATTGTTCAATGTGTCCTGGTGCATGGCCAGAAAGTGCTCGATGAACATAGCGCCGTCGATCAAGCGGGCTGCCCAGTTCTGGACTTTCTGAAGCTGTTGTATTTGCTTAAGAGGCAGTCGATATAGCAGTGCATTGCCAACATCGCGTCTGCTTGTAAATTTAACTGTAGGTTATATGTGGGTTGCCTGGTAACATGTTATTAAAACCTTTTTTAACAATGTTGCTTTGTCGTCCTGTTTTATGGGACGCTTGAACGATTCCTATCACGATTTGTTATTATTGTTTTGGGTTTTCCCTCTGGAAACCAGACATAGATGACAGTTGCGACAAGTGTCCGGTCATTGCACGCACATTTCATGGTATGTGTTGGTTATATTTAAAGACAACAGTGTTTTATATCTGGTTTACATAACAAAACTTATCAAAACAGTTACAGCGCATATTGAAATAACACTTAGGTGTCGTACATCAAAAGGTTTCCGACAACGTAACGCCGAACAGCATACCAGTGTTCAGGCAGGCACGTCCTGTTCCCTACGCAATGCGTGATCGGGTAGAAGGCGAACTCGATAGACCTGACACAGACGACATCATCACAAAGGTGGATTATAACGATTGGGCGAAATCCGTTGTACCAGCTGGCCCCGTGAAGGCTGACCAGAGCATGACGACTTGTGGCGATTTCAAGGTCACGGTCAATCCTGTTTTGCAGATTTACCAATATCTACTACCCAGAGTAGAAGACATGTTCGCTTGCCTAGATGGACGACAAGAATTTAGCACATTTTATCTAGCCAAAGCTTATCGACAAATACCAGTCCCTCCAGACAGTTGCAAATGTCTAAACACAACTAACCCAGCAAACAGCTAACGTTACTGTAAATTTAACTGTACGTTATCTGTGGGTTACCGGGTAACATGTTATCAAAAACCTCTACATAACGTTCTAATATCGTTACCAACATGATTTAAATATGCCTTAATTTTCATGTATTTATATGCCTGCTTTGATGAAATGATATTTAAACACATACAGTTTCCAGTTTAACATAAAGGTAATTAAAACATAACTAACATACGTCTGGTTTCCAGACGGGACTGGTCATAACAGTCATAACACACATTGACAGGATTCCTTCAAGCGTCCCATAAAAACCAGGATGACAAAACAACATTGTTATAAAGAAAGCACAAATGAAACACCTGCACACTGACAGACATGCGACGATAACGTCAGTAGATTTCGTTTTTTTCATTGAAGATCTTCAGCGTTATTGTCTTGATAATCCTACGAATGACGCACAAGACACCGTTTTTATCCTTCTGCATTTATCCGCCAAAAAGTGACACCAACTCAAGACAGACGCCTCTATCTATCTTTTTAAGCGGGGATGAACTTGTCTAAACAAAACATGACAAGATGCAGAGCTTACAGGGGTGTCTGTGTAAGCCTTCCCAATCCCACTTTTTGGCAAATAAATTTGTCATCACTAAATTCAGATCAAATTACACAAAGCCGTAGGCGATATAAATATCCACCAGGGCGACCAGGCTGCAATCCAAGGGGTGACAGGGCAAATAAATATTATTAATCTATAATGTGCTTAATATATCAACAGAAGGGTGCAAAATGATAGAGCCTAGCATGATGAATATTTACTGGACTAAGATCACGTTGCGGGCTGCGGCCAACCAAGCAATTTATCTAGTGATTTCCCATTAGGTAGTCGAAAGTTTAGTTCTTATTATTAACTTTACTACTAGACCGATGTAGGGTGTTTAAGAGAGGGGAGTGATCAGTCTCGCTATATATATATATGACTATAATGTTTAATGAACTGATAAAGTAGGAGGACAGTTCCTATGCTGACCCCCTTAGGCCGTGGGGTGATCAGCGTCCATCTCGTCCCCCACTCATCGACGCCTATGCTGTGCCTGTGTAGAACGTCCCAATCCAACATCCAACAAGAAATTTGTCATCACTCAAATGGGAATAAGCTACACAAAGTGCAGGAATCCGCCGCTTGTGCGTAGGCGATAAGCATCAAACAGGCGAGGGGTGAAAGTGCAACACAAATGTTATCATTTAAAATGTGCTTGATGGCTAGAGCCTAGTAATAATATCAACACAAGGTTGATAGAGCCCGGAAGCGGCTTACATTTTTCCGGTAGTTATAAACTTTCCGGTTGGCCTTTCTGCGTATGCGCGACAAATTTAAAATCATCAATGTGCAGCGAAATAACAAAGCATTTTTTATATAAATGCCACGGGCTGTTCGATAACTCTCCTGTGATGACAACTGTGAAGAGTTGTCTAAAATTTCATTCAAAACATTAAAATATTACGTTTATTTAAAGAACTATCACGGATTATAGCGCACTAACAGCAAAACATGCCTCAAAACTTGTTTGCCTCGTGTTAATTTGAGATAAATAACTTTGCTGAACTTGGCGAGTTTATTTGACTAGCAAGTCCTATGGCGCCGTATGCATGGCCAGGGACTAACTCGCGAAACTGGGTATAACTCGGTTGCGAGGTCCCAAGTTCGCTAATCCGGTATGCATGAGCACCGCATAGGCTCGATTTTAGGCTGTTGCCCGCACTGCGACCGCCTATCTCTAGGCCCTCTAGCTAAGGGGTGACATGCATGTCCTCAGACTAGCTTAGGCGCCGCACAGGCGCTACCCTCAGACTAACTGTGCCGTGGCCCAGCGAGTGATTCAGTCGGTATGCATGAACCGGTCGCAGCGCGATTTAGGCGCCGCATAGTTAGTCTGTGGACGGCGATTCTGAGAGTCAATTGAGGAGTATTCGAGGCTATTTGAGGAGCTTCGAAACAGGGATTCCCCACGAATTCTGCCGCATTGCGCACGCGCGCGGTGACGCACGGGGTCAAATAGGGGTTCATCGCACGTCGTGGTCAGTGTTTGTTTACATTAAGCTTGGCGTGGAAGTCGGCGAAGGTGGGAAGCGCATGGAGAAAAAAGTTAAGCGTAAGCCGCCCTGTCGAGATGACGAAATAATATGTTTAATTGAGGGAATCGGCAACTAAAAAACTATTTTGATGAGCAAGTTACAAAATTCGGTAACAATCAAGAAAATGGTAAGTTTGACGAGAGTTCACCGCCAAAGACGGGCAAAGTGAATTCGCTCGGTGGCGCAAGAACGGAGGACAACCTAAACAAAAGGGGAAACATTTTAAATCTGCGGTCTTAAAACGCACTACGTGATCAAGGAAAAGTGAGAGGCAGACCACCAAATTGACCTCTGTATGCTGATGTATGCTGAACTAGTGCGTGATGCCCCAGTAGGGGTTTTGTACTACAAACCATCAGAATCAGAATATCATCATGGATACAACTGGTGAAGGAACCGATGTGACAACGGGAATTGATGGCGAGTATTCATAACTAGTCAAATGAATGATTACTGTCTGTGGTGTGCGTTGTACTTTCAAGTGTCACCGTATTATGTACAATTCCTTATTTACTACATTGACTTTTTGGGTAAAAAAAATAATAGAAAATTAAACAAAGGAAATTAAATCCCAATCAGTGTTTTCCATTTAAATTTTATTATTTTAATTTGTGATGTGTGCTTGTGACATATTAAAACAAAACTAAATGGCACTAAAGCGAGAACTGACTGTTTTCAGACTTGTTGATAGCATAATTATTATAACATAAAATTAATTTATATTAAAACATATACTGGTATATATGTAATTATTGTTGGAGTACAGTTGTCACAGCTATAATTCTCATTCCGATAAAAATGAACCAATTTAATTACATTTTATTAACTATTTGTAATTGTATGTGACACTACGTAAAATGAATCGGTTGTATAAATTTGTATTGAAATACTTCCCTAAATTATTTGATTTTTTTCTCAAATAATATTTCAAGTACTTTTATTTCAGTATGGCTATTATTTTAGTTAGATTTCATTTGCTTTTCTTCAGTCAAAAATTTCAATAGATCATTTGAAAATTGACCACATTTTCTAGTAAGAACGAAAACCATTATCACTGAGGTCATACCAATGAAAGCAGGTTACATTTTTTAGTTGTCACCTGTGAGCAGCTTGGTTTTGTTGCAAATAACACTCCTAACATATATTTGCTCTGTATGAGGGAAGGTAGAAGTTCCTCAAAAATTATTACTTGCCTATATTGTTGACATTTGACAGCATACCAACTGTAGCTATGTAGGAATATATCATCACAAATATGATGATGTATTGATTTGACCACATATACAGGGTACTTGAAGTATTATTATTATTCACTTATGTGAAACACCTATGGATATATGTGTTTAGTATAGTATATATGTATACTATTTTATTTTTATTTACTACATGTTTATACTATTTTACTTATTTATTCATTTTTAATATAGTGTGCAGTTGTGTGCCAATTTAAGTCTGTATTTTAAAGTATCATATTTGTTTTATTAGTATATCCTCATTTCATCAAAGTAGTATTGTATTAACTTTTTAGTATTATTATTATATATATATATATATACTATGTTATTAGTATGTATTTTTATTATTATTATTTTAGGAATAATCATTGTAAAGCGCCCCAGAACAATTATTTGGATGGGGCGCTATATAAGAAATAAACTATTATTATTATTTATTTATTGTACACTGTGAAACAGTTAATTTTGCCTCTTGTGCCAGTCACTGATGTTTCCTCTGATTAAAGTACACTGTAGCTACCTTATTTGCACAGGCCACTTAATTGCAATTAGTAACACCAGACATCTGTCCCCAGCCACCAGCTCCTACTATTGTTTGTTCAAGTGCTTCTTGCAGCTGATAACACATGGCTACACTCTGAGGACAGGGTAGCATACATAGATGCCTTTATGCTAGCGGTTTATTGCTTGAATGGAAAGGCTGTTTTTATTATGATAGATCAAGGGAATGATGTAGGATACTTGGATCTTTTTACCTATGTACAATTTTTTTTATTTGCATGTTTAATGCTATAAATGTGTTTAAATGCAAAAATGTCCAGGTACTATTTTACTGTAGTCACTTAAACTTAACAATAACACAAATTCAACACTTAATAATTAAGAAATAATTGTATTTCACCCCTGTGCTATTGACCACCTGTAAATAAAATGTAAGACACAGTTTTGTTTCATGCACAAACTAGTAATAACTACACAGTATAAAGTATTAAAAAATACATTGACTCAGGTATAAAAACATGCACATTAAATGAGTGTCATCTGTCTCTGTTGTAGTTCATATGTGATGCTGACACGAGGATTATGAACTGCATTGCCATTTGCCAAGTGGCTGGGTTCAGAGCAAGATTCCAGAATCCTGAGGGAATAGCAGCTGTTTCAGCATTCGAGTTGCCACAAAAACCATTGACTGGTGTGTTTCTTGGGGACAGTGGGTATATAGTCTCTCACCGATCCTCAACAGGTGGAATTAACAGGAACGGTCATACACAGATGCCCACTGTATCAACGTAGCGGTCAAAGTAGCAGTTAACTGCTGCTGCTGCTAACTTGCATAAACCAGCTGGCCCCCTAGCTCCAGCTGTGGTGGAAGTTCTGGCAGATGATACATCTGGAATGCCAAAACATGTTCCTTTAGTAACTTATTTGAATTAGCACATGCACTTTGATATTGACATTGACATAGTCAATCATGTTTTCTTAACTGAAGAATAGAGTCATTATATCTGTATGTTACCATGGTTCAGTCTTATCCGACATGCTGTTTACTCACGTAATATACAAGATGTTCATTTAATTGATCAAAGATGTATGTATACTCCAATACACCAACATGTGTGTATGTGTCTGTGTGTCTGTGTGTTTGTGTGTGATATGTAATTATGATTAGTGTTTAGAATTTAGAAGGTGACAAATCATTGTAGATGTGAACAAGTGTGGATACTGACCTCTGTCCTATCATGTAACTCTACCAGTCACCAACTCTAGAGCTGACCTTGCTTTTGTGTATTGCTATTGTAGTATAATTGCCCTGGTTATGGATGCCTGCCACTTTAAGGTGGCTGCCTGTAACTTGAGTTCCCCCCCCCCACACTGTGCTATTTTTATGATGACTCTCTCTCTCTCTCTCTCTCTCTCTCTCTCTCTCTCTCTCTCTCTCTCTCTGTTTCTGTTTCTCTCACTCCCTCTCTCTCTCTCTCCTGGTAAGTTTCCATTATTAGGATGCTTGATGTAACCCACATTGTTTACATAAGCTGTTTGACATTGCTAATTAGATATGAAAATCAAAGATAAATAGAGATTGCTCACCCCATGCATCATCGACTGGCAGAGCCACAGCCTGGCCATCACCTGTGTCCAACATGAATCTGTCTGTGCCTTGCACTGAAACGTGAACATTATAAGTTTTGTAAATATTACAATTTACGCATTGTGTTAATATATTATTTCCATTGTATCATGTATGAGTTGCATGTTACTGTACATAAGAATTATTTCTGTATAACAGTTCTGCATAAGAGTTGCTTTCACAATACAACTGTCTGTAGCATTCATACCATTATAAAAATTTGAATATAGGCATATGTTTGATTTACTAATGGATATTGAACTATATAAAATAAAGTTTCATATGTGTCATTAATGTATTTGGTTCATTTTTATCGGAATGAGAATTATAGCTGTGACAACTGTACTCCAACAATAATTACATATATACCAGTATATGTTTTAATATAAATTTATTTTATGTTATAATTATTATGCTATCAACAAGTCTGAAAACAGTCAGTCCTCGCTTTAGTGCCATTTAGTTTTGTTGTAATAGGCTATGTCACAAGCACACATCACAAAATAAAATACTAAAATTTACATAGAAAACACTGGTTGGGATTTTATTTCATTTGTTTAATTTTGTATTATTTTTTTTACCAAAGAAGACTGTAGTAAATAAGGAATTGTACATAATACGGTAACACTTGAAAGTACAACACACACCACAGACAGTAATCATTCGTTTGACTAGACATGAATACTCACCATCAATTCCCGTTGTTACATCGGTTCCTTCACCAGTTGTATCAATGATGTTGATATCAGCATACAAGGGAGGTCAGTTTGGTGGTCTGTCTCCCACTTTTCATTGATCACATAGTGCGTTTTAAGACCGCAGATTTAAAATCTTTCCACTTTTGTTTAGGTCGTCCTTCGTTCTTTGCGTCACCCCGAGTGAATAATTCACTTTAGCGGTGAGCTCTCGTCAAACTTCCCATTTTCTTGTTTATTACCGATTTTATTGACTTGTTCATCAAAATAGTTTTTTTAGTTGCCGATTCCCTCAATTAAACATATTGTTTCGTCATCTCGACAGGTCGGCTTCCGCTTAACTTTTTTCTCCATGCGCTTCCCACCTTCGCCGACTTCCACGCCACGCCTAATGTAAACAAACACTGACCACGACGTGCGATGAACCCCGCTTTGACCCTGTGCGTAACCGCGCGCGTGCGCAATGCGGCAGAATTAGCTCCTCAAATAGCCTCGACTACTCCTCAATTGACTCTCAGAATGGCTGTCCGCAGACCAACTATGCGGCGGCTAAATCGCACTGCGACCGGCTCGTGCATACCGACAGAATCACTCGCTAGGCCACGGCACAGTTAGTCTGAGGGTAGTGCCTGTGCGGCGCCTAAGCTAGTCTGAGGACATGCATATCACCCATGTAGCGGCTTTTAAGAGAGAGGAATGTTGAGTTAGGCTATATGCCTCGCCATTTTTCTGAACTGAGAAGTGGGGGGGGGGGGGGGGGCAATTCCTATGTTGTCCCCTACCCTGAAAAGTAGGGGGGGGGGGACGCTTCCCCCCCGTCCCCCACCGATAGACGCCCGTGCATGAGGCACGATCCGTTCATCTGCATCTTTCAATAATTTTGCAGGAATTCTGTAATCACTATTGGCTCTGTCGACTCTGTACTGTGGAGGGGACCTGGAACTTGTTCTTGGTTTACTACCATGACACGGAACATGATACCTCTGTGTACCACGACATGTGGTTAGAGTGAATAAAGTTACTAGATGATGCTGATAAAATTATCACATTTTGGCAATTAAAGAAAGTGCTACTGATTACGTCCCAACTTTGAATGTTTTTTTTAAATGGTGCTAAAGGTTAAGCTATACGCCGAAATAAATACCCAAAAAATTGTAAATTATATTATAATTTTGTTTTTTTGAAACAAATATTTATGACTGGATT
>OZ024854.1:58321997-58341997 GCA_964017155.1 Oasisia sp. SBJ-2009
GTGTTTGGACAAGAATGTCCACATACGTCGCCTGGAGAGTGGATCGACTCCCGTGGTGGGCTCGTCCAGCAGCATGACAGACGGGTCTCCAATGACCGCGACTGCAGCGTCCAGCCGCCGAGAGTAACCGACACTGACGGGTGAACAGCAGTCATTAACACCATTCGGAACACGTGAATACTGTTTGACAACACAAACACTTAGGTAATGGACCAATGAATGCATGGAACACAGTGAGCTCATTTAACGTTAACATATGCAGCAAGTCACGGCATCGTCAAATTGCAGTTGCGAGATTAATTTGCCTGAGCTGTCCAGCTGTGTTTTGCAGGTGCGCTTTATATTGTAGATATGCCTATTGTTAGCGCTATTTATTCGGGAACATTTATTTCTTTTAGGCGTTTTATTTGCACCCCATTTTCACATTCAAAATTATACTCGTGTAATTTAAAATGTACTATTCCAACAGTGGCAGGACGGCAAAGACACAGCGACACTTCTAAAGACACACCTTTTTAGATCATCGTTTCTGTGATGTGATCATGTGGACTTTAATCAAAAGCAATTTATATTATTATTATTATGCAATTATTATCATCATTTGCATTTTATGATTATTATTATTGTTATGACATTTAGCTATGTTTTTATGTACACATGTATTATTTTGTTTTACTATTTCATATATAAACCTGTATTTAGAGTGTTTATATATCTGTAATCTTTTATTTTAATAATAATTTATCATCTAATTTTAACTACTTAAAATTACCTCAAATGTTCCACCAACTTATTGGCGCAATCTTCCATCATGATCTCCCGCAGTAGTCTGTTGACTTCCACGCTGATGTTTTTCTCTTTGATTCCGGCTATCCGTGCATACATCACCAGCGTCTCTCTACAGGTCAGGAACTCAAGCAGTGCACTACACTCACCACAATAACCGATGTTTTGGCGTACCTAAAACCGACGAACAGTATCACATCTTCATAATTAATTCACTGAAGGTAATTAAGAGTAAATACGAAATAAAATGTTCGGTTAGCATACATACAGCTATTAACAACAAGTGGAACAAACGCCACAGTTTAATGAGAAGGAACTATCATAATCATAATATTAAATGCCGTTAGACACATGTATCTAGTAAGACCGAAATATAAGCTTTTACAAGTAATCTATCTAGAACATTTCCACCTTAAAACACCTTTTCAGTGTTTTGGCCAGTTGTTTTGCACATGATTCTAAAGTTTATTTGAAATAAAATATTGTATAGCTTATGTTACTGCAATGTCGCGCCAGTAACATACATAATGAGACACGGAATAGTTAAACTAATGAGTTACTCATTTAGTATGTTCACTTCAATTGAAATTCAATTATAAAATAAGCTTTTCTTATGGTATACCTTCAAATGTTATGTTATCGGTGGCAAATTGTATCTATAAGCGGACCGTAATGTGCATATGTCTCATTGGTGGAGACCATCACAACCACACGTATCACTCGAGAAAAAGAATACGGACAACAACCGTATTATAACAGAAGTCAGCTATAACAGATCGTCTAGAAAAGACACCTGTGTCGTTGACATGGCTTGTATCCCAGTACTCGTCAGAGAAAATAGTTGCGCACAATGATTGTACGCGATGGATATATAAGAGCCAACCTGGATCCGAAACAGATTCCTTGTGTACGGACGCGAGAAGGCTGCCGACTGAGTCACGCGTGGAACAGTCTTTATACCACACTATTTGGTGGACAGAGGTACAGTAATTAAGATTCGGCTGACAACTGTGCATGGGTAATATAAAGGAAGGTCAGTTTATAGTATGTGTTATTTTATGTTCTAGTTGGTGCCAGCATTCGACAGGGTGTTATTGTCTTAGCGACCCTGTTGCTTTACACAAAAACACAGATTTGACAAGTGCTATCGAACGTTCTGCCGGAGTGCATTCTGTACCTGCTTCCACTCCGTTGTCACGTCGTAGCCAGCGACAAACGCCCTGCCATACGTCGGCTCCAATTCAGCCGTCAACATCTTGAGCGTCGTCGTTTTGCCAGAACCGTTGATGCCGAGCAGACAGAAGCATTCGCCGCGCGCAATGCCGATCGTCACTTTGTTGACGGCAAGGATCGACTGTCTTCTGCAGGAGCAGCGGGTGTCGTAGCTCTTCGTCAGGTCGTGGATCATGATCACATCTCCTCCACGGCGCTCCTCTGACGACATTGTATTGATGCGGTAGCACTCAACTTCCACGTCAGAATCGATGTAATCAGTGGGAGGCCATATCACTTTGGGTTTGCCCATTAGTCGACGCCTTTGTAATGAGTAAAATAACATATATTACAATAGCATAACATGATTTATTTCTCGGCACACATATATATTCAATAATAGAACTCAAGAGCCACATTAAAATGAAATATCGCGTAATGTCTGCTTGCAAGAGCAAGCATCAGAAATATTTTATAGAATATAACATCAATGTAAACATTCGTTTACACATAATTGTTGTTGGGAAGTTTGCGTTGTTTCGTAAAAACTCTCAAGACATTGTTTAACAAACATGTTCATATTTAATACTGATATTTATTATTATTTTAACTGAATCACGTCATGCCTGTTTCTTTTGTCCAATCTCCAACCCGACCATTATACTAATTGAAAAAATAAGTAAAGTGAGTAAAACGTGCCAAAGATTTCAACGACCAAACGTTTCTCTACAACGCCTGTGTCGACGAAATAGTTGTCGTTTGAACGCTGGGCTGGATCCGTACAGGCGTTCCCGCAGCTGTAGGCTGATGTATGAGCGCCTAAAACACAACGGATGGCGACTTTGGCGAGTTGTTTTCGATAAGCGACATCTTGCGCTACTCCAAGTATAGTCTCGCTTAACCGACTGTCGGTCGGCTGCGGAACTACGTCGAGAAGACAGTCTGGCCACATTTGCCGGCTTTTGTTTGGTATCCGCGTGATCTATACAATGCTGCCACCTCACGGACACTGCCGTAATATTTTTTTTCTATTTATTTTGTGTTAATATAAGTTTAATTCTGAATAGTTTTTATAATACAGCATTATTTGATAAAGAGGTATCCTTATTTAATTGGTATGCTATCCGTGTGGGGCTAGACAATGCTGCCATCTCACGGCTACGGTTAATCCTGCCGTAATTCTTATTTTATAAACACCTGTAAATTTGAATTTTTACTTACTTTTGTGTTAATATAAGTTCAATGTTGAATACTTTTCATATGATATTATTATGTTGTAAAAGTATATCGTTATTTTAATTTCATAGTTGGCCTAAGAGCCAATCAGCGTCTCTACCCTAATCTGGGGTAAGGCTACCCGGATGTAGAAACTTAAGACCCAGGCTAAATTGAGGGGCTTAAGAGTGCTGCTACCTCACGGAGTCTGGGTTACCGAGGCTACTCCGAGTAACGATCCCAATTTTGCGTCATACATTCTTCTTCTTCTTCTTCCGGTCTGCGTTTCGGCTGTGTGTGTGTATGTGTGTGTGTGTGTGTGTGTGTGTGTGTGTGTGTGTGTGTGTGTGTGTGTGTGTGTTGTGTGTGTGTGTGTGTGTGTTTGTTTGTTTGTGTGTGTGTGTTTGTGTGTGTTTGTGTGTGTGTATGTGTATAAATACAAACCAAATGTGTGTGTTTGTTTGTGTGTGTGTGTGTGTGTGTTTGTGTGTTTGTGTGTTTGTGTGTTTGTTTGTTTGTTTGTGTGTGTGTTTGTGTGTGTGTGTGTGTGTGTGTGTGTGTGTGTGTGTATGTGTGTGTGTGTGTGTGTGTGTGTGTGTGTGTGTGTGTGTGTTTGTGTGTGTTTGTGTGTGTGTGTGTGTATGTGTATAAATACAAACCAAATGTTGTGTGCGATACCGCTCTCCATCAGCGTAAGTATTCCCACGGACAGCGCGCCCCCTAGTGTCATGGCCAAGAGATGTTTGCCAACGCCGCCGCCGTAGAACGAGAACGGGGTTTCCGCAAACGTGATGCATTCCATTGTCATGTTGCACGTGGCTGAAATAGAGGACCGTGTCTGTGAACAGCCAAGCGTGAACGTTATAATTCCGCGTTAATGATTCGTTCAACAGGCGAACAAGCACGACATAGGTAAATGCAGATGTGACCAGGAACATCACCGTGGGCCAGAGGTCGCTGCGGCTGATTACGTCAATACCAGCTCTCCTCCATGCCTGGCACATCCCTGTCAAAATCTCCTTTCAAAAATTCCTCTTAACCTCAATGAAATCGCCCTCAAGGACTGTGGTAGGCCTCCGGTCATGTGATAGCGTGTGACCTCCGCACGCTGCCCGTATTACATGCACTGGTTGGGATGTAGAAACAAATATGCGAATTCACAAAACCGTTCAGCTGCTCGTGCGATTGGGTGTGGGGGGGGGGGGGGCGTTATGCACTGTACTGGGATTCCCAGAAATTGTGCTCTCGACTTCAAATTAGGGCGGATATCAGCGTTGTACTCACGGATGAAGCGTCACGGTTGACAACGTCAATAAATACGTCAACTAGGCTAAATCAAGCACTTCTCGTAGCACTTCTCGTTGCCGTGGTTAGTTTACAATGTTTTTATTTTCACCTAAACAAAAAAAGCTTGCGAGAATGACCAGGAATCAACGAGTTGAAGACTGTGGTGCCCAAAGACCGAATTCCTGGGCTTCGTGAAGCTCCCCATATTAGTTTGTTTTCAATAATACATGGTAGTTTTCGAATATTGTGTAATATTATGATCTGTCTTGAAACTAAGTATAACATAATGTATATGTGCGTTTTTCTCTAAACTTGGAGCACTATAAAGAAAAAGATCCCGAGATGGGGACCGAAATGATACGAAAAACAATCAGTAATGTTTCTTGAACGGTAAATAGTCCCAAAACAAAATTATTGTTAGTCGGTTAGCGGCATAAAACACATAATATATTTGCATCTAAATATATTAAGAAAGGGTCACCGAGTCATATTTCCCACAGGCAGAATAGTAATACGACGGGCGGATTTTGTTAAGTACGATTGTCATATCGCATTATAAGTAATAACTCATAATACAATACACCTCAATAACATAGTTATATATATTTTAAGATAGACACATGCTATTAAATCATTGATCTTTGATATAATAGTGTTGTTATAGGTCAAAGAACCCCTCGATTTGAGTCCCTTCATATACTTACACTAACTTTTATACTTGAACATTTTCATACCCCGATCTAAGGAGTTCCATCGATGACATTTCTGTTTATACGACTTAGTTATTTTATACAGCATATGTATTGATTGGTATATCCTGTATTTATACTATAATGGTATACATAAAATGGCAAACCAATAATTCATTTGTAAAAAGCACACAACAGTTGGAACGCCTATTTATTGTCCTAAGGTAGCCCATGTCACGGGCAATTGTAATAAAATCCACGATTAATTTGCCTTACATGTGGATTTTTTTAATTACGTATATTACGTATATTTTGTGTTAACTGGAGTATAAAACTAAACACAACTTATTACTTAATGGCTCGGGTGTTTGTCTTGACATTATTACCCTTAAAAATCAATCAATTACAATTCTGGAAATCCCGTTTTCACTATTGACGTAACATTTACTAACTTGCTCGCATACTGACCTGGGCAGCATCCAGAAACGTATCCAGCGGCACATTTTTCTTCCAGGTTTTCACACTTCTTCTTGCGCCAGTAGTTCCATACGTGAAGACGCATCCCGCGTTGAAAACACCATGTGGGCACCATCATATTCATAAAGAAATCTTCAATGTTTGTTATAGCGTTTTCAGAATCTATCAGAGGCATCATCCTCGTCAAGCTTTCACCTACGATAAACAGGCAGGATCAGTGTCAAGATATATATAGTCTAATCACAAAATTGGCCGGTCATAAGCAGGCTGAGGCCCCATCTCGCTGGACTTGAACACACACACACACACACACACACACACACACACACACACACACACACACACACACACACACACACACACACACACACACACACACACACACACACACACACACACACACACACACACACACACACACACACACACACACACACACACACACACACACACACATCGTTATTGGCTATAAAAATACAATAATACATTTTTTCCAAAATCGCTGTTCTTACATTTTAAAATATATTTAAATACTTTAATGAAATTGCACCTACCGTAAAATCTACACAATTCAGAATTATGTCTCGCGACCTATTTATACATAAATATGTCGAATAATGCTGAAGTTCGGGGAGACATCCACTTACACGTATGAGGGACTCAACCCCACAAGTGTAAATAACTAAACACATCGTGTTATCAGCATATATATATAAACGTGTACGTAAGAAGAGAGAAACGTAGGAAACAAATAAACTACTAGAAACATGTCAGTATAACACAAAATAGATTATGCTTAATTTAATCGTGTATATTTTATATATACGTATGTGTATTCACCTGAGGAACTTGAGTAGATTATCAAGCAAGTTATACCAAGGCGACTTCTGGTGAAGGTCACCGAAGCAACGTACGCGATGGGGAGCATGGCCCAACCGTAAGCGATGAAGAGCGGGAGACTGTATTGGATACCAAACACTGTCGTAAAGGTTTCCAGTTGGTAGACTGCCAGTATAATATAGATCGCAGCAGTAAGTGGAAACAGGTAGAAGGCAAAGTCGAACATGAAACTTGTCAGCCAGAATGTTGCAATATGGAGTCCACTTAAGATCTGAAGAAATTTCGATCCACTTGCACGCTCGGAGATCATATCAACACCAAACAGCACTAAACTTATCGGCAATGTTAACCTCAACCCTTTTATTGCGTGCCTCGCGTTGAGTTTCTGTTGTAAGATATACATAATTTCTGGGGGTAGTCTTCTAATTATTGATGGTAATGGAATGTAGTTATTCGTCGTCTGTATGGAGTAGCTCCGACCAATGTAATGTTTCAGTAGGGCGTTGTCTACGAGATTCAGACTGATTGCTGCCGTGTGGTACGCCTCGTAGTTGTAGAGCGCAGTGCATTTCACCTCGTCTGCGCTGATTGACTCGAATAGCGCCGCCACAAAGTAACCATGCGTGTACGTGTACCGGTTTTCGTTGGCTTCGGTAGCAAGGTAATCGTTGACGCTACCGTTGACGTAAACCAACTCGTGATGGAAGCCTTTAAACTGGCTCTTGTACGTGTCGGACAATTGGACTGAGAGCGTGTGTGCGGCGTGTCTAACACCATAAACCACTGTGGTTTTGTCACGGAACATCGTTAGGTTGAGAATAAGCGGGTTTTCTCTACCACCAAGAATGAATACAGGGATCGATCCAAGAAAGATGTTAATCACAATGAATACGATGGGCAGCACTACTTGGAAACATTTCAGAACTGGACGTCGCAACGTTTGCATCAACCGCTTCAGAAACATACCGTGTATATGCTGCATAAGTAGATTGATGGCAGTGTTGGACCGTTGTTCGGGTTCGCCTACGACTGAACAAGAATATATATATATATATATATATATATATATATATATGTATATATATATATATATATATATATATATATATATATATATATATATATATATATATATATATATATATATTACGAAACGATCTCTCAACACACCCACACGTTATCGCATAGTGATAAATTTAAGAACCTTTCCATTTGACACACACACCCATTTTAATTTTTGTATATTAGCATACAAGATACATATTTGGATTCATCAGGTTCTAGAACAATTTCAGCTGGACTGTCCAAACGGCAACTTTGAGCATATCTGGTAATATGCAAACAAGATGGCTACTACAGAACCACTTGTCTTAGAAATTTGTGTTGTACTTAGTTTTACGGGTATTTGGGTATGTAGAATCCATTTGTGATGTTAAAGTTTCAGTTCAAGGTCAAGATTAGATGTTGAAGGTCAGGTAAAAGTCAAAGTTGACCTCTCGGTGGATAATAAATGGAAACTTCTTCGAAATTATACTTTTGTTTATTATTGAATATAAACGGATAATCTTACAATATTTGTTCATGAGAAAAAAGTATTCGGTCATAATTTGAATTATTTGAAACACGTAGTTACACATGTTACACATAGTGTATAGTACAAGTATCGTAAATAACATTGGCAATACTTAATGCAAGAAATTCCCTTTGAGTATGAACATCATTGCAGATATGTTACAAGGAATGAACTTACATTATCTAAATTATTACGTTGAGGTAACAAACCGTCAAGCGCCAACCCTAATACAAATTAGCTCAATACATACCTTTTTAGTTATTGGTATGGAATTTTTTTTAAGTTGAAATAATTGCTGAAATGTTCAAGAAATTATCCGTCATGGTCGTGCGGGAAGATGCTTTGTGTGCAGAGAAACTGTCAGAAAAATTGCCATTGGGTCGTTTACTTGGGCACTGCTGGCATAAACGTGGATCTATTCTGGATATATTAAAAATCTTATCAAAGTGTTGCTGGCATGAACCAAATGCAGGTAGACTTGTGAGTGTTAGGAACAGCCGTGATCAAACTTACACACCGCTTCCAATGATTCCGTAGTTCCAGTGACATTGCATGACCTGTCAAGGTCACGTGCTCGTTTGATTACTCTGAAAACGAGGCTTAATTATACGCCGTCTTGTGTGGTAGTTATAAATAATGAACGATGATGGAATTGAGTTCACGCAATGCATAGTTAACATCCATACACATATTTGCATCACGACTTCACACACGCACGCACGCACGCACGCACGCACGCACGCACGCACGCACGCACACACACACACACACACACACACACACACACACACACACACATTTCAGGGATAACATTAATTATTCAGACAAACAGAAACATGGGTGTGACCGACCTGTTGAATATCTCACCCATCGTCGTCTCAGTAACGACATAACCTTTAATTTTTAACCGATGTGTGTGCGTCGTTAGTGCTTCAAATAGCAACGGAAATCTGTCGGTGCTCGGTAAGCCAAGGACATAGGTCAGCTCAGATTCTACCTGGTTGTCCAGATATGCAGATTCAACATATTCTATTATGAAATCCGTCACCTCGCTTACGTTACAGTTGTCGCACTTAGTAATGATGACACGAAAGCCTGGACCTGCAGACGTAAATCAATAGTAATTTAATGCACAACATTGCAGAAAAACAGAACAGTGAACAAATACATTCATGATATTATCGTTAACAAGATCGTGAAAGGCGACCAAATGCGCAGCCTGTTGTTCTACAGTTTCTCCCCAAGTCAGTGAATAAATAACACGATGCTTCACGACAATTGTATAAACTAGATGTTGTTTCATCACAAACTTGCGTAGGGATGGCTTCATTAGCTGTAGTTACACGTATTTGGTATTATTTTTGTATATTAGCATACAAGATACATATTTGTTCTGTTACTAAATGTTCATAATTTGATGTGCTTTAAATGCAAACTCTGTGTGGCTTATACATTCAACATAACTAATTATACGAATAATGTCTTTCTGCAATATATAATGTTTTTATAAATATATCGTTGGGATCATCCTCATACTAGTCTGTAAAAGGTAATAATATAAGGCAGATACATTACAAGTTGTTTTGTTCAATTTATAAAAAACAAAAACAGGGAATTTGGCTAACATCCGTTTTCCATGTGTACATAACGTTTATCATTGTATATAACATTTGACAGCATTAAACATACAGAAAAAATACATTGGTAAGTCATTAAATGTTTGTGATTTTGTTAATCTTGGTGAGCATGCAGGATGTGACGTAAACAGCAGATATGAATTCAAGGTGGTTTTATTTCCTGAAACATCCCCAAAAATGCCTATTCTCTTAGATATTTATGTTATATTTATATTTTATACGTTCACTCCAATTCATTTATTATCTAATATCTCAATAAAAACCTCTTTCAAAGGTATTTGAAAATGTTGGCTATCTCGAAATAGATCTATAGTTACTAATTAGTGTACCATTTTCTTTTGAAAAATCTGCACTACATGAGCTATTTTTAGTTCTTCAGGTACGTATCCTTAATCAAACATTGTATGGAAAATCTTGACGAAATGATGAGCAGATGGATATTCCTCAACCGTTAATAGGCGTTATGTTGAAGAGTGAATTAATGTTCCTACCGTACGTCTTCTTGAGAAACACGGGACAGCCTGAACAAATCAACCGTCCGTTGAACATGATGACGATCTGGTCACCGAGTTGTTCCGCCTCGTCCATGCAGTGAGTGGTGAGAATGATTGTCCGACCTTTGCGGTATTGCCTCAACACGTTCCTTGCGCGACGACATGCGGAAGGATCCAGTCCCGATGTCGGTTCATCCAATATGATCACCTGCACAGTGTTTAATGCACGAACGACACATTGTTTCCTGTCGCTGCGAGAGAGTCGTCAGGCTGACAACATTCAGGTGTCATCAAGGTAAACGGTTATTCCTATTGTCGTCGTCATGATCGTCGTCGTCGTCATGATCGTCGTCGTTGTCAATGTCGTCGTCTTCATCGTCATCGTCGTAGTCGTTGTCGTTGTCGGTGTCGTAGTCGTAGTCGTAATCGTAGTCGTAGTCGTAGTCATAGACATAGTCATTGCCATTGCCATCGTCATAATCATCATAATAATAATCATCATCATCATCATCATCATCATCATCATCATGAATATATGAAATAATGAATGTGCTTTGAGGAGTCGTAAAGATTACTTATCGAGGTGTTTAAGAAATTACCTTTCAACCGCATTCAGCAGTACCAAAAGCAAAACTGAGCTAATAATGAGTATGAAAAAGCACAGTCAATGGTTCAGCATAGCGACTGGTGAAATTAATTTGATTGTTACTCTTACGGCAAGCCACTCTTTAAATTAATGTATGCTAAACATAATGAAGTACTACAGTTACTGACAGTTGGCTGGAGCGTTCGTCGATGTACGAGTATGTATATACGTGGTGTGGTTGCTGCGTACCTAATCGAAGCATAGCTGTCTGAATTCCATACCTTTGTTTCGCCGATTAGCGCTAATGCCAACTGAAGACATCGCTTTGTTCCCCCAGGCAGTATGTCAGTCGTTAATTTCCTCACATTTTCTAACCCTAAGCTTTGTAGCAGGAGGTCAACTTCTTGACAAATGTGTGCTTTGTTGCAACCTTTCAACTGAAAGACAAACACGATATCATTATATTTCAACAAATAGATGATTATTCGACGAAAGATCAAATTGCGTTTGGAAAAATGGCTAGAAACAGTATGGCTGCTTAGGTAGGAACATAACATGTATTATGAATACAACGCAATAGTAATAAATAACAAAATACTTTCCATATGATTCTACCTTAATACAAACATTTAAACCAATGATGGTCTGTACATTTAGGAAACTTATAAAACTACTTCTGATAAAAGTGAATTGTAATTATGTTCTTGCATACTAAACTAGGCTTCTTGGCATCCTCCTCATCTTGTATTTCATCGGTGTTTAAGAATGTGAAATTATCTGATTGTTTTGTGTGACAGGCCCTAAATTAAACTTCGAAAACGCCATCCGTCTCCTGCCATGATATATTACGTTGTCCGAAAGAATGTCGTTTTAAACATCACAAAGAAAGACATTGTGTTCATCTCGCTCGTAAGTGCATTCCACATTGGAGCAGAAATCAATAAAGTTATGTCACCATTTCGGCTGTACGATAGCGGTACATGCAACCGTTTTCGTAAATGAACACAACAGTCGAGTAGCTCTTTCTTCGTTGCGTAGGTCGGTAACGTAAGGCGGTGTCAGTCACTGTCAAGCACGAAACGTCGGCAGCAGAATTGCGTACTGGATGCGTTACTTCACGAGGAGCCAGCGATGGTTACTGAGAACCGGATTGAGGTTTTCAAATTTACAGCGGCGGACTACCAGCCAAGGCGACAATAGGCTATACGGCACATGCGTTTTATGGACAGTTCCGAGTAAAATTCAAGTCGCAGTCTCAGGTTTTGATCGAAGTGGTATTGTATTGCGCTTAATTAATTGTTTCGAGATGCAAATGGAGTATATTTTAACCATCTATTCTGCATTTTTCAAAGCTAATTTGACTACTAGGATGTTGGGATAACAAAACGAGGCTTCCGGGATATTAAAAAAAAATGTCGTAGCAACATCTCCAGAATACTATGATCACGACGTACCAACGTAAGAATAACTACATATATCTATTCTCGAGCTTCCGTATTTCTGTACTCTAGGTTTCATCGTAGACAGATTGGACTAACTTTCAGGGATTAATCGATGACCTCCACGAATGACAAAGGTTGACGTCTATCATATCGAAATACCTCATAATTGTCAATATTCTCATGGTAACCCAGTTGTTCAGAACGTTACACGTAATAAGTGCCTAAAGCATCGCACGAGGCGAATACTGTGAGAAACTACCGGCTCAAGTTTCATCAGTTACATTGCTGAGTATATGAAGCAGACGCTGGTACAATATGTCTGCGCCTAACCTCATGCCAAAACCATAGCAAAACGAATATTATTTTACAATTCTACAGTAACATGACTAGTGCCTATTAGTGGACATATACCTCACGTGCTTCTTACTAGTAATACTACATCATTCTGAACATTCAAAGAGTAGTGCCGAACGTGGGTGACGCAGATGTCGACGTTTGAGCGAACGCGTTTTTGGTATTTTCGTAACGATACTCCGTGCTTTCTAACGTTTGATACACATTGCTATGATTCTGTCGTACATGGACACGAATTTTGTTTTGATTACATAATGCATTGTGCAAATATCTAGTAAAATTATATAACATTCACAAGCTACATTATATGGCATTATTACCGGTAAGAAACAAAACCCACCTTAGCATAAAATATTGCATGTTCTTCCACGGAGAGATCTCCGTGCAGGACGGTGAACTGTGGGCATATACCAAGCATCTGTTTGACATATCTCACGTCACTTAATATATCTTTTCCATAGATAGTGGCGGAGCCCGATGTTGGTAGATAGAAACCTGGCGCAGGTATGGTAAGCCTTCATTACGAATGTCAAGTGTCGATTATAAGAACTGGTTAACTATTGTTAAGAGACAACTATAGTCATCCGACTGGTCGTGAAGAAAACCGTCATATAATGTCCTAATGCTGTCAATGTGATTTACCAAAACATTATTATGTTGTCGTATATATTTTTAGTGTATAATGTATATTTATGTTTTTATATTATTCTTATTTCTTATAATTTATGAAGACCACTTTGGAAATAAGTGTGATTTTGTATACTTCGCTGTGTTATTTTTGTATTATATTTACAAATGATTAGTAACATTTAGAATATAATTTTAATGAATACATTCAGTCACTCGACCATTCACTATTTCACTCACTCGCTCGCTCATCTCATCTCACTCATCTCACTCATCTCACTCATCTCACTCATCTCACTCATCTCACTCATCTCACTCATCTCACTCATCTCACTCATCTCACTCATCTCACTCATCCCACTCATCTCACTCACCTCACTCATCTCACTCATCTCACTCATCTCACACGTTCACACATAAAACAATCGGAGATTAATTAGATATTCATTTGAAAGTTACGAGCCAAGCAAAATATGGCGATAATTTCGAGTTACATTACCAGTGAGCATATGCAAAAGTGTCGACTTCCCGGCCCCATTTTGTCCTGCTATTATTGTGATTTGATCCTCGTAGCAATTAAATGTAACATTATCCACAGCTGTCGTCTTACTTGAGCTATAGCCGAACACCTGAAATATACCAGTATGGCATACAAAATGTTGAGAACATTACTGATGAATGTTGTAACACACATGCACGCTCGAATTTACAACGCACACGCGCACATGCGTGCGTGCATGGGTGCGTGAGTGGTGAAATTAAGACTATAAATAACAATATATGCGTACACTATCGCTTGTGTCTAAAATCCCACTAATGGATTACAAGTATAAAAACTGTTGATAGTAAATTACTAACATGGCCAAAACCATTGAGGCAGTGATTGACTAGCAGCTCTTACGCAACACATAAATACTGCTATGATTCAGTTTACTATTCTCTAATATACAACGCACAAACACAGCCGTAGTTTGTATCTTAGTAACGTGAGCCATAGATGTAATTAGTCTAAACCTGATATAGTAACACGTTTTCTGACCTTCCCCAAATGTTGCAGCTGAACTGTGGCTACAGCTTTCGTCTTCGGTTCTTGGAAGAAGTTTCCTGTTTCTGACACGTTATAGCCGCCATTTGTGTTTGACGTATTCTTGCAGCGATTGAACCAGAATGATGGCTGTTGAAACAACATATGACTATAACCTCATACTGATTATAAATTCATTATATGATAACTACTGTCCATATATGTTTGTGTTAACACAAATATAATATAATATAATGTATATATATATATATATATATATATATATATATATATATATATATATATATATATATATATATATATATATATATATATATATATATATATATAATTACCTGCCACAGAAAGTACCATGGTCTGGCGGTCACATTAGCTCTGGTTAGAATTGCGTCAACAGCAAAAGAGACAGCCATGTAGACAAACGCATCAAATGTGAGTACCGCCATAACGATAAGCAACGTCATGTTCTCATGTATATCTACGTGCGATCTCATGGTTGTCCAATCCACGCGAGCGCCTAAGCAAAATAAATGACAAATGTATTTGTTCATGTCATCATATATCGGTAATTTGAATATAGTCATTTGGTCTTAGCTCCCTAGGATGCACATTCGTGAATATCCATTGTGATTATTATTTACGATTAGAACACATCAGTATTATTTATCCTAAAGTTGGTTAAGAACAAGAACGAGAATTTACACCCTAGTACAATCAACATAAAATACAAATATATACCTATATCTCTATATACAATATTCGTGTTAAAATATACACAGTGGCCCCAAAATGTGATTCTTGTTAAGACTTAACAGTCGCTGTGATGGAAACCGCTACATTTTGTGCTCACCAAATTCATACTAATAGATATGCGATGTACAGAAGAATAAATAAATAAAGTAAACTAATACGCATGTGTACATATGGTATATATATATATATATATATATATATATATATATATATATATATATATATATATATATATATATATACATGGTTACTTTATTTGTTTATTCTTGTGCACACATACACACATATATAAATATAACATCAATGCAACTATACAATATAACAATAAATACTATAATAGTAAATTAAGGATACATTATAATAGTAAATGAAATATATTAGTCGTACAAGTAAACATACACATACATACACAACATAATTACCCGACGCCATATATATTAGTTGAGCATTGTTCACGATTCAACGTAATTGTGTAACAATCTAATTTTTTGCATAACTTACAAAACCTACGAAACTGTGCGTTTCAATCTTCTCTATAACTAATCTAGGAGCATTGTTGATGACATAAGGCAACTGTTTTGTGTGTGTCAAATTCGTGTTTTGCTCAGAACAAATATAAACATGTTGTCTTTCTTGTGTTGAAATTAAATATTGAGGTATTTGGGTTCAGTATCGTTTAAAAGTATGCTGGCCACTCTCTATTTTTTACATATCATACATTTATTTGATTAAATAGTGGCTTAGTATGGGAATTGTATTTACTTATGTTTAGCATTATCATACTTACTTTTGCATTTTCATCATTTAGTCATCATACGATAGTCTTTGTTAGAAAATAAATGTAACTTCTTATATGTGACCATTTTAATTTCTAAACAAAATATATATTTTAGTTAACTTAAGATGTCGATAGTTATTTTCAAACATTTGTTTGTAGTTTCAATGTGTTTATTCCAATTTAATTTTTTATCTAGTGTAAATCCTAAAAAAAACAGTCTTATTAGTGCTTATTACAGCCATATCTGCTTGTGCGTAGGTGGTGTAGGCGTACCTGACCTCAGCGTGACGTGTGTGTTGCATGTGTAGTTATCGTCAAAAGAATGATTATTGCTGAGAGTATTTATCTCTACTTGCCTGATCGAGTATGTTGACCAAGCAATACAAAACCATAGTCTATAGCCGTAGGGTAGCTTAGGAATGACGTTAACTTGAACACTAGTGGTTTGTTGAAGCCATCATTGTATAGTCCTGTAGGAGTTCGCAAGATAAAGAACTGTGCTGCACCCAGTGCTGCCCCTCGGCCGGCTACAACACAAGGCAATATGATACAGACTATTGCAAACAAAGCAAAACATGTGTGCAATGACAAATTCGCCATATCAGCCTCTACACAGTTTATTCTAAATGAGTAAATGCTAGTCCACATACACGGCATATGCAGCAAGGCGTATGACATACAGTTTGCCGAAAGTTATATATTTTAAAGAGATACAACTTACAATTACGCCGGCCTGTACACACCTAGCTAACGCTTTAATACATTTACCGAGGGCTGCCATATCGAGACATGCACCTAATGCTTGAAAGAAAAGCAGCTCGAGCTTCTTCGACTATAACATCGACGTGCAGACTCAAACGTCCCAGTTTTCGCGACATTAACATATTTAAGACATTTAATTCAAATCCAGGATGATCGCCAAACCGTAAAATATACCTTTTCATTGCCATAGTTTCAGTTGGTAAGATAAGCGAAACTTTTCTTAAGAGAACCCACTTTGGAAAAGAAATGACAGTTAATGTTTATTTCTCTACACAATGTGAAGACAGATCATTTATAGTTGGATCTTGAATGATAAGGAGCATATTTATTTTTTATTTTTAAGTGGCTAAAGGTGACGAGAATATGATCAATTTAGATAATATGGTTATTACTATATAAATACATTTAAATCACAGGATCAGGGTTGATGCCGGTCACTCCTTCTATATATCTTGTAAACTGACAGTTGTGGAAGTGCTCATGCTGAAAGTTTTTTTTGGGAAATTTGCTGATGACTATTTTCATTTGATCATAAACTTGTATTTCTTTGCACACTGACGAATAATAAGTAATGAAACGAATGTTTTTTTTATTATTTCATATACAGGTGTATATTTAGAATGTTTTTTTTATAAAAAAAAAAAAAAAAAACTTTAACAACTATTTGCATGTGCATATATGCTAATATATGTAAGAACAACGAGTTAGTAAGACATTTAAGAAAACATAGCCAAAGTCCTGATAAAACACCATTCATGATCAAGAGGTTGAAATTGTCACCAAGTACTACTACTAAGGTACATTGTTTGATACCGAACTTAGATGAGATGACAACGCTTGGATCATTATAACAAAATATAAGCAGCGCCTGTATTGCCTTATAAAACTAAGCTCATTTTTTTTCTTTCTACAAACTAAGTCAAAGAACAAGTGGCGCCTCTAGCGGATATGTCGTGAACTGGTATGATCCAAATTCGTGGCTTATTTATAAAAAGGAGGTCAAAGCATCAAAGGTCACGCAGCGCCCCTCGCGGATAGGTGCTGAACAAGTGGCGCCCCTGGCGGATAGATCAAGAACCACAAAGGTTAAAATTGGTGTCTGACCAAACGTCAAGTTGTGCGGGCGCTGTGCAGAGCAAGAGGTATGGTATTACTCTGAAATTATCTTTGGCTAAAATTCAAGTCTGCGTTATTTCCTACAAAAGAACTTTCTATAAAATTAGTTTTGGCACGTGACCTAAACGCATTTTGTAACGTTTCACCATTTCATCGCGTTTGACGGGCGGTTCTTTCATATATTTAACTAAGTTAGCGTTGTAACTTGTAATTAAAGTAATATTCTATCGTTTCGACCCGATAGCCTCGTCAAATATTTGTATTTTACTAAGTCAATAATATTGACTTAGTAAATCTTTCACATAAAGTATCATGTAAGAAAATACGTCAACTATATGCGAAGTTGCGGCTCGCCAAACATGTGGAGGGTAGAAACCTTCAAACTATGAACACTTCCTTCAACGTTTCAATTTGTTATCATGTTTCATGAAATGCACCTTAGTTACCATGCCCATGACACGGACAGATCTCACTGAATAGATAATGGAATGCTGGAGAAATTGTGTTAATATAAAAAAAAATCTTTGTTAGAAAAGAGCAGCGGTAGAATTACATCGTACAACACCGGCTTCAACAGTAAGAATGACAACATACGGTCATATTTAACAAGTTTGATACTGAAGAATAACGTAGCTACATAACGACAAGAGGTCGGTGACACAGTGTCCAGAGAAATCATCTGTAGCTTCTAGACCGGCCACGTCGTCGGTTGCTTGTTGTGAGTACGGCGTTCACGGTAAGATTTCACTTAATATTTTCTAATCTCAAAGAGATAACGTCTAGTACATTTTGAATATTCTAGCGTTTCGCCGCGATAACTTTGTCACTTTGTCGTATTTTACAAAGTCATCGAGGTATTTTCGTAATTTTCTATGCGAAAACTACGGCCCTTTCGACCATTAGGCGATAAACGTGGTGGTTTATCTTACGCCATTGATTTTTTTTATAACCATTACCTAATGGGTTATGTTCTATAAACATAGAGGTTACAAAGTGAAGTAACGCACTACATATGTCCACGTAATTAACTATACATAATTTTGATTTTTTTACTTCGATGATATTAGCCAATAAAATGCTGTTACCAATATTATATTTTATTATGTATTATTCAAGTATATCTTATATATGTGCACACATTTAATACACAGTGCCCGTCCAAACGACAATGCAACTGCCCTTACAAGGATGGACTAAGTTATATTGTATTGTATAATATAATGTATTGTGAATAACATTTATACCATTATTGCAAAAGGCGCATATAACGAAATTCGAGGCAATCGCTGGTAGTATGCAGATGAACAAGAAGAACATTAGAAACGACAAGTCGACGTTGCCAAGCATGGGTCGGTAATGAGATGTCGTTGTTTGCACACCATTTACTGCAACATCGTTCATTTTCACTGGCCAACATAAGATGATCGTAGTTGCGGAAACTGTGATGAATATTAGTGTGACATACTCGAGAAACCAGGCTGACCACTGAAGCCACGTCTTCACTCCCATTATTTGTAACATTCTCTGAAACAAAATACATGTATCCGTCTCAGGATCATAAAACGTCTCAATGTAATATCTGGCATAGCAACTCAAGTGTCATTACTTGCAAAAATGAAGGTTGATAACTAGGTCCACGTTCAGTGACTAACTAATTGTGACTGCGTTCTTCTTTTTTGGTTTAGGTAATCAAACTACAGTCTTATTTTCTAGAACAAGTAGTTGTTGAAACAAACACCTACGTTATGTAATTATAATGATATACCTTCCAAAATGGAGGTTCCATAAAATAAGGTAGTTATATATGTAAGACTGTTTTTCTAGAAAGACGTTGACGATAAAACGTGATTCTAGTAGCACATGTGTAGTGTGTATTAACTCTTTAAATTGCATGACACAAAACAATTTCCTTATATATATTTACCTCTGGAATTAGTAATTTTCGATTGCGTAGCGACACAAACTAGATTAGGGAAACCTATTAGTGATTATTACAATCCTAATCAAATCAAATGGCTCTTTACACCATGTCCAATGAAAAAGATACAAACACACTTTCATCCCCGTTTCCTTATCGTATGTCACGTCTCTTGCAATGCTGATACTCCAGATTATAATTCCGAGAATGAAGGTGATACGAAGATTACGTGGTCCATAACTACCGCTGTTATCGAATGTAGGGAATGGAAATCTTTTCGTATCCACATGAATTTTTCGAGCATCCACTGATGAATTCAACGCCTTTATGATACCGACGTCGACATTGTATTGGAGATATAAGAAACCTGAAGTTAAATAATCTGAAAGAAAATAATAAGTTGGATAAC
>OZ024854.1:58346997-58469497 GCA_964017155.1 Oasisia sp. SBJ-2009
TAAGTTAATTCCTGTATATAAAGAACTTGATTATACAGAATACCTAAAAATATTAAACCTGCCAAATCTTACATACCGTCGTCTTAAGGGAGACATGATACACATTTACAAAATACTAACTGTATATACGATTCTGCTGTTACTTCACATTTTGTTACATTAAGAGAAAATTATTCAATAACGAGAGGGCACAATCTAAAATATTTAAAGAAAGATGCCGATTTAACATCCGAAAAAAATGTATATACCGATCTACTGATGTATGGAATAGTCTGCTACAGTCTGTGGTAGATGCTCCATCAGTTCAATCATCTGAAGTAAAAATTGATAAACTAAGGAAAAATCATCCTATAAAATGGTTTTACTGCACCACCTCTACTATGGACTGTGTCACCTACAGACGCATGCGCACAGTCTCAAAACATTGCTCAAGAGAGAGCTGGCACAAGAGGCAGGAATGCCTAATACAAGCCAGAAAAGGACCTGTAAGAACATGTAAATAATCATTATCTATACTAAACTACTTGTATCTAAATTTGCAGTCACCTTTCAGTTGCAGCATGGCGAAGATGTCAACCATAAAACAAATACTGTGATGGAAACGAAATAAAAATGATGGACGGTAGTGTGCGAGTAGCCAAACTGCCAGACATGCGCAGAAAGAGTGCATCTGATTGGCGAGTGGCCAGACATGTAACGAGAGAGCGCTTCTGATTGGCTCACGTGTTCGAGTGGTGACATCGAGCAATCGTGTTCGTTACTAGTCCATATGCCTTCTATTGAATCGTGTTATACCCATGTTGTTTTCGCAAAATATTACTATAATTCTTTCGTCGACGGTTCGCCACTATTGTGCGTGATCTTCAAGACATTCTTCAAGAACATTTAGTGAAATTCAAGCACATTCCAGGGTACTCGGACGAGTTTTTTTTAATTTAAGAATATTTGTCAGCAATTAGTGGCGACCTGGCCGGGGCAATCTTCGGTTACGCATACACCTCCGCCCACGATACTAGCCGGCAACTTGCTGAAAGTCCACTTCAAAAAAGCTCCCGAAATCAGTCTAACTGCCTGAATTAGTGTAACTCTACCCATGGCTACTGTAAGGATTTTTGGCGATATGTTGACGCGGAAACTTAACACACACACACACACACACACACACACACACACACACACACACACACACACACACACACTCACGCACGCACGCACGCACGCACGCACACACAAACACACACAAATACATGTACTGTGCTTTCGTACTAACAACTGGGCTAAATGAAAATTAATAATTGTTCTCGTAATCACTAGTGCAGTGTGGGTGTGTGCGTGCGTGCGTGCGCACGCGCACGTTTGCGAATGGCACGCGGCGCGAGCATATAGTTACCGGTATATCTACGTTTACTGAAGTCGCGTGTACTTGCACCTCTCCGTAGATGAGCCATCACCTTTCTTGAAATGTCCACATTTGGTGTGTAAAACACCTCTAGTTTCTTACCGTCACAAAACGTCGTTTTTATCATGGGATCCCTTGAATTGGAACACCAGTGAAGCTGCTCGGGTTGCCATGACACCGTCGTCACTATGTCTAGATGTGAATTCTTGTGCTTAAAAAGCAGCAACAGGTGATACACCGTCGGCAGAAGTGTCACTGCAGACAGGAACAGTGGGCGCTTTTTTAGTATCTGTGTGTTTCTCCATAACAAATTGACGAATCGATCCCAGTTGGAACCCATCACTGTAAACTGAAACATACGACAACTGGCTATGATAAAGCCGGTCCCACGACCTTATGGAATACTGATTTACAATAAGAATTCGAATCAATTTAGTTTTGCAACGTTTTCAGTTGGACTGCAGAAAACATTTACTAAATACTCAAATCCATACACATAGCATGTATATACACGGCTCTCTATAAGTTATTTGACATAGATAATTAGTTAAATAAAATAATATAATAAATTAAATAATTACATTAACATTGAATGAATATTAAAATTGACTGTTATGACACGTGGAATTGATGAGTTTGTTTTTGGTAGCGAATTGGGTAAGTCTTTAGCTAACTAAAAACGTTTCACAACCGCATATAAACATCATAACGGCATTAATCGGATTTCCACTCAATAACCAACAAACTATCTTGTCCTGACAGCAACCATGTTTTCTATATTGTACTCTAATCGTGGTGTCATCTACGAATGTAATTAGACACAAGTTGTACTTGCTGTTGTCAGATCATTAATGTATATTAGGAATAACAATGACCCTACATTTTACGTTGTGGAACTCCACTTATTGTTTCTACATGTGTGTTTATTTAATTGATTTTTTAAATATTGCCATCTGTGCTTTAAATATATATGTAAACCGTTTTAGTTCAGTATTTTCTACGCCATAACGTTTGCGTTCTTTGAGAAGAATTATATGATATCTTGTGTTGATATTCTTTGAAATATCAAAAATGATTGCCATTGTCAAGCCTTGTTATCAAGAGTAAGGTGTATTCTATCAACGAATCCAGTTATTGTTAATTCAGTAGTGCTTAGCTCTGAATCCATACTGATTACGTTGGGGGAGCTTATTAACAGAGAAATAGTGGAATTATTGTTCAGACTTTCGATAGAAAATTCTTTTATGAAGTTATTGAAATTATGGTAATCATGTTTTATGAATGGGAACAACTTTAGACATTTTTGAGGAATTTGTTACTGCAATGGCGATAATACATGCTTAATTTATTTGCAAGTTGTAGTATGGTATTTATGAAGAACTTAAATTGTGTTGCTATTTTGATGTTATATCTTAGTTTCATTTATACTCAAATATGTCGGAAGTTGTTTCTGTATTTCTGATGTGTTGATAATATCAGCTATGCTTCTTCAGTGCTGCTAAAGTGGAAATTATAACAATTAACCTTTTCTTTATAATAAGTAATCTTTTCTTTGTTTCCCTTGTTATATTTGCCAACTCAGTTGAGTTTCCTTTGTGTATCTTCGAACAAGAACAATAAGTTTATTGTGAATCCAACAAGTACATGAATTGGTAATCATAAGGTGTACATAGGCAAACGTCATCATAAGTAATTAAGTGTCAGTGACTCCTGTTAAGAATGAACAATCGCTATCACAGGAGCAACTCGCAGTAACTACGCATTTAATTAACCCCTCTACATGTGAATGTATCGTATTTTTTAAATATTGCCATCTGTGCTTTAAATATATGTAAACCGTTTTAGTTCAGTATTTTCTACGCCATAACGTTTGCGTTCTTTGAGAAGAATTATATGATATCTTGTGTTGATGATATTCTTTGAAATATCAAAAATGATTGCCATTGTCAATACGATTGTCATAAAGTACTTTTCTAAAATTCATTGTTGCACAGTTACAACAATTCTTCCAGGATATTAAACAAGTTACCCAAAATATGTAGCGTTAGCCACATGTTACGTAATGCTAATGTCATATCGAGGAAAGGTGTAATTAGAAAGGCTATCTTTGCTTAAAGATGTTATCGCCACTAATTCCCGTAAAAATCGTTTGCTCCTCGCGATGTTTAGTAATTTCACAAAATGCAAATGTGTCAAGTACTCCCCAATGATGGCGTTGTTGGTTTATGTATACATGTTACTTCAATTTTCTTCAATTAATAGAACAAATGCGAACTCTTTCGATTTTTTTCTCTCGATCGTATCCGGTCGAAACGATGTACAAAGCCTAACTATGGAATTGGAACTTTGAGCGGAATACGGTTTAATTTTCACGCGAACGAGGCTTGGGGGCGAGATTGACCTTCACCCTGTCAGTTGCTTACGTTTAGGAACAGCGAGTTTAGGCACAAACATGATTTTTATATGCTTAATTTTGCCGTGTTGGCACATTTAAGCAGACAAAGACAGCATCGACGCATGATTGGGAAATAATATGCAGTGAACAGCATGACTTCGGAACAGTGACAGTGCACTGCAAGCTACGGGCACCGTGGGCCGGCGGGTCGGCGGGCTGTTGGCGTTGCGGCTGTGGCCGGGTGTTGTCATTGGTGTGTGGTCAGTCAGTCACAATGTCGGATACAATGTCTACACTGTTACTGACTACAGTCCACATGCAGCTATAATCACACACGCACAACGCACACCACACACACACACACACACACAACACAACACAACACACACACACACACACACACACACACACACACACACACACACACACACACACACACACAACACAACACAACACACACACACACACACACACACACACACACACACACACACACACACACACACACACACACACACACACGTTATAGAAACATGCTGTAAATAGATTACATATACATACTGTATTATACATATAATAACATTACGTACATAACATATATATACATCACTTTGACCATGTTGGATATTGTGCTTTATAAATAATAAATATATTAAATAAAGTAACTAGATAATACTTTATTTAAGAAAATCAGTAGATGTAAAATATGTTTTTTAATACATTTAATGCTTCGTATCTTTACACCTAAAAAGTGGCTAAACTATTCAAGGGTCCTTGCCTTGGTTACATGTGTAATTGCTATATGTTTACTCAACTCTATGAAGAGTACCGGCTAGAGATACTGGCAAATACTTTTCTTTTCTACAATTAGTATATTCACATATTAATTTCAGTGTGGCGGAATGTTTCCCACATTAGTAGAAATGTTCGATATAACAGGTCTGAGTAATGTATAACATGTGTCGCATGTAAATTTTATAAGACGAATACAGAAAATTGTATTACCATGTTAATGATGGTATTGGCTTTTGCTAAGTGTGTCGTCACATATAAAATATCATACATGTCAGAGCCATGTTAACTGTCACTTTCTTTCTTGTATAGGCAGATACGGATGTACAGCAAAATGCCAGGAAGCTGGTATGCAGTATCATGAAAGAGAGTGATCTCACACAATGTCATCGATATCCAAGCTGATGTAGTTCACCAGAGAATGTCGAACCTGTCGTACAGTGTCTAGAGAGGTTGACCAAAGGCTCATGATATATTTGCCAAACCATGACATCCAACGTTCCATCACCAACTGCAAAGCTAGTCAGGCGTAATCATATTTGCATGTCAAGCACCCTGCATTCTACATCGGTCTCTAGTCATTCAGGGTATCTGACCGGCATGGAAGCCAGTGTACACACCACCTTTACTGGGAGCCTGTCATGATGCAACACACAGTAAAACTGGGATCACTTCACTTGGTCTACATTCGAATACTTGACATTTAGTATGCAGCATCTTGCACGGCTCATGGTTGTATAGTCTTGTCCGCAAATATAACTGTCCTCTATAGCATATAACCTTGTTGAACTAGTGGTAGTAAGCAATGTTCAGTTTCTGGTTGATCTGTAAAGACAGGCATGTATTCAATTTCAGTAACAAAAACATGCATCATGGTAGTGGAGTTGGGAGTAAATAATTATGCAGAGTCCATTGCCATAATCAATAAATATACAAAATAATGTTTCATGTATGGACTACATTTCACAAAAAAGGTGGCAAGACATGTTGTGCTTCAGCAGCATCTACAGGAACAAACAGTGTTTACCAAGGTTGTTCTTGTGGAAGAAGGGTGGGTTGTGGATATTAGGGGAATAATGCTAATTTTCAAAACAGTGATGAATTTTATTGTTTTTAATTTACTATGTGTTTATTGTCATTACATGAAATTAAAGTTATTATTATTTTATTAGAGTGATGCCTGATTTTAGTAATATAGAATGATTTGATTTCTGCCACATAAAGCGCATTCAATTTGTTTGTTTTGTTTTCAGTATACCAATTCTTGTCAGGGTCTGCCATTTAATAACTACGACATGGTGTACACATATTCATTTTTGACATTTTATTTGGAACATGAATATGTGAGGTTGTATGGTCAAAGCAAATGTTGAACATGACAAAATAAGGTTATTGTGATGCCAAGAGTATATTCCCCTCACTTTTGTCATTTCGTCCCTCACGCTATTCTCTCTGGATATGTACTTTCGCAATTACTAAGCTTATTAATAAGATCCTGCGTAATCAAACACAATACCGGTACACATCAACACAGGCTGTGTCTGGCTGAGTGATGCCTAGGCCTAGCGATGTCGATGGTGACTGTCAGTGTCAAACTGGCTTGTCACGGTCACTGACACTGTTAGACTTATAAGAATCTGCGGCGAGTAGACGTTCGCAAGTTGCAGTTCTCGTTGAATTAACCCCCGACTACTCGCTCTTGTTACTAAGTGCGTTAGTGCACTTAATGCGTACCTTCATAGAAGAATTACTTTACCTTTGGAATCTTAGTCTCTTAACTCTGCCTGGGGATAGTAACGCTCCGCATTTGTTACCCGCCGGGGCAGTCTTACCCCAGATTACGGCAGAGACGCTGATTGGCTCTCAGGCCAATTATGAAATAAAAATTGAAATAACGATATACTTTTATAAGATAATGATATCCTATGTAAAGTATTCAACATTGAACTTATATTAATACAAAAATAAGAAAACATTCAAATTTACAGTTGTTTATAAAATAAGAATTACGGCAGGATTAACCAGTATCCGTGAGGTAACAGCATTGTTTAGCCCCACACCAATAACACACAAATTAAATATGGATACCTTTTTATCAAATAATGCTGTATTATAAAAACTATATAAAATTAAACTTATATTAACGCAAAATAAATAGAAATACAAATTTGCAGTTGTTTATAAAAGTAGAAATTACGGCAGGATTAACCAGTATCCGTGAGGTGGCAGCATTGTATAGATCACGCGGATAAACATTAAAAAGCCGGCAGACTCACCAGATGTATTCTCGGCGTATAGTTCCGTAGCCGACCGACAGACGGTTAAGCGACACTATAGTAGGTCGACCTCGCATAAAGGACGTGACCCAAAAAAGCACAGGACATCGGCTGCTGCTGATTGTTTCACCAGTTATACCCGGTGTAACGGCGATTCTTTTTCCGATTAAAAGTCAAGTACGCAGACGTCGCAGTAAAAAAATTAATTAACTGACTGTGCATACTAGTTAAGACTATTAAAGCATTACACATCTGGTCATAAAAGAACCGGTTTGGCGATTAGCAAACGAGTGGAGATGGTATCTTTAATGAGTAGGATTGGCATGTCTTAATTGGATTGTTTTTAGCTTTAAACTAGTATCACGTACTGTATTGGACGGACCACTAGGACCATTTAACCAATGTTATTCAACTTATTGCTGCCAATGTATTTTCTTGTATTATATTATTATTATTATATATTTAGTTCCATGGCTTTAATCGATGTTGATGGACAAGGTGTTTGTTTATCGGAAATAAAATCTTATTTATGTATTTATTATTTATTTTTTAAAGTTTCCTTATTGTTATGACGTATTTAGCGAACACTGCCACATGGCATGGGCCAAGGCACAGATACAATCTAGGGCCAGGCTAGGCACAGAGTTTCTAAAATAACTACACCTACTAGCCTAGAATCTAGTCTCTAGAGTTTCCTCGTCTCGAGTTTAGACTTTAGCCTTAGGCTTAGCCTTAGCCTTAGCCTAGGTTTCTAATTCTAGCCGGGACCTGGAAACAAAACAATCCAACAATCCAACATCAACGGCCAAGTTTTCCAAATTACTTTCAATAAATACATGTTTGCCCTGTCGATATCCTCTGATGTTCTGTGGTAGCGATCATATATATCAATTTATTCTAAAATGTTACACTTTGTCGTGTATTTACCCACTTACGCGGCGCAAGCTTAAAACCCGCCTCTTCCTGTAAAAGTAATGTGCTATGAATTATGGGAAGGGACTAGCCCGTAGTTCGGCCAGGGGCCAAGGTTATAAAACCGTACTCAGTACTCCGTGCTCAAATTCCATGCTCAAGCCTCGCTTTCACACCGTGCTCAATGCTCAACGTAGGTCACCAAACTTTCTGAGTACGGTTTCGTACTCAGACTTGAGCATGGAACGTTCAAATCCTGAATATGCTCAAGACCATGGCATGCTCAACGCCGTACTCAAGCAAACAAAGATGGCAGCTCACGCAGAAATTGGTCGATTCATAGTCAAAGTTCGTCGTTTTTGACAAGATCTGCAGTCCGATTTCAGCGTCCGAGTCGCTTACGAGGTGTTATCGATCCATTTGAAGAGGTGGTGTAACAAGAATGATTTGACAGGCACTGTGTTATGCCTAAAACGGCGGTGTTTACAGAACATTTGCAAACTTAAGCGGCAGACGACGACAGTACGATACAGTGTTGCAATATTATGTTTTGGTGGCAGTTTTTCGGTGATGGGACCATTCGTTTACTGCTTGGCGACACAAGCTCACGGCCAATTGCCAGACGAAATTTCCCCAAAGCTGTATGTTGTCGTTGGACGAGTAATGAAGTACAGTCGTGGACATTTAGCCATACCGATGGGACATGTGTACTATTCTGACCTTCTCGAAATAAACAAGAACAACATGAACGAAGGACACTTTTAAATGCTCAAGTTAATAAAAAAGAATAAGAATGTAAATATTATTATACTCCTTTTAAAAAGAACAAATAAAATCACTGCAGAAATAATATTGTAAATGTATTAATTATTTTCAAACATAGGTCAAACACAAGCCAACACAAATCCCAAATGCCCCAATAATTTTAACCATTACACGAAAGAAAGCATAGAAGGGTCCTTAAACCTGTTACTATTAAGATATTTTGGCCTTAATAAACATTGCTAAATGTAAAAAGAACATGATGGTATTATGTTGATATTGATGTTTGCCTAATTAAGATGGTAATGCCATATGTCAATATTCAAAAATATCTTGAACACATTCAACAAATAACTATAAAATGGAGATTTTTCGGGTAACGTTGAAATTGTGCGGGTAATCTCCATATTAAAAAAAATGTATGTTCCACAAGAATTCTCTCTAACTACGAGCGAGTGTCTGTTTTACCTCAGTTCTCGAAAATACTAGCAATTATATTCATAATTGATTAATGTATTTCTTGAATATTAAAAACTACAATGGGCAGTATGGATTTAGAAAAGAAACACTCAACTATAATAGTAATATTAGAAATGGTTGAGGTATTAACAACAACAACTAATAACTCAAGATCCTCAATAGAAATGTTTACATATTTAAAAATAAGGCATTTAACACTGTTGGCAACATAATTTTGTTACAGAAACTAGAACATTGTGCATTAGAATTGTAGTATAAACTTCTATACATAGCCAACTGAATAAAAAAAAACTATGTATCTATGAATGACACAAATCCAACTTACCAAAATATAACATGTGGTACCACAAGGTTTCATACTTGGTCCAATTTTATTTAGCCTATATTTTTTGACGTGTAAAGTATCAACTGTTATGACACATATAATATTTGCTGATGGCACCAATCTCACAATTTGCATTAATGGAAATAATATCGAAACCTTTTATACTACAGATTGTACTGTCAGGTTGGAATGATCATAGTAAGAAGATCAAAGGTAAATATTCATGTATTATTTTGTCGGTACTCATCATGCCTAACATTTGCTTCATTACTGCTATGAAGTGTGGGGGAAATACATATGAGAACAAGATACCACCGTTATATATGTTACAGAAAACAAAACAATGACTATATGTACACATGAAGGGTATTTGTCACAAGCAAGACCTACCATTAGTTATTAGCTGTGTGTGTACGATATGAATGATTTAAACAGTATGGTGTTTATGTTATAGTTAACAACAATTTGCTTCCAGATCATATATGTTAACTTACTTTGAGATAGTATGTGATAGTCACAATCATAATACATGCAACATAGATATTAATTACAAAATAAATTATAGTGGAATTAGTATTATGGGCTTTAAGGTGTGGAATCGGGTACAGTCAGACCTGTAGAGTGGGTTATCAGTTTAAAAAACATTTAACAATAATTCTTATATAAAAATATCAAAGGTACTAATAACAATGATCAATATGTGTATTGTTTTTAATATAAAGCATAGGATGGTGTTTTACTGTATCAAAATACATAGCAAAGAGTGTGTCATTTTCTAGTCAACATTGTGTTTATGTAATACTTGAAATTAGTTTAGAAACCTATACAAAAATACAAATAATAAGTATTTCGTTTTTTGCATTTCCTTTCAACACGCCTATAGATTGTGTTTCTTATGCAATATATACACAGCAAATAGATGCTGTGTCTATTCATGTTTATGTGTTACTTATGAATTACCTTGTACATTACATGCACATTGTATGTCATTGTTTGTTGAATACATTCAATTCAGTGTCTACATTCACAATAAACATGACAGAATTGCACTACGACTACGCTATGCCACATCTGGCAGGGTTGCATAGTGTCATAGACCTCTCAAATCAGTTAATTCCTCCGGGTAGATAACAATTCTCAATCGCTTTGAGCTGTCTTGATAACTTGACGCAGCACTATGAGAGGTTTTAGTTACTTAAGGCAAAAGTGTTACACATGTATTCGAACACGGATTCCTGTCAAATGACCCTTTGAACTAGTCTAAGGCATTGTCAATAATAATTAATCTATGATTCGATGTGGTGTGATAAATTACGGCCGCTCCCTTACAAGTACTTTGTCAAAATATGAGACTTGTTACAATGTAACATATTTATATTTCAGTAGTATAAATAACATTTGCGCTATCTTAGCATTGGAAAATTACGATTGGTTTATTGCATACAATATAAGCTGTAATACAAGCACGGATTCTAAGATATTTATTAATTATAAACACCGACTACAGCGTGGCAAATGCAGGCTAATTCTGGTTTATGTACTATTTAATCTTTTGATTGTGTGTATAATTGCTCTTCTGTTGTTCACTGGCACTGCGAAGTAGGTTCCGTGACCATGCAAAAGATATTCTGTTGATATTCCCTTCGTTTTTCACCAAATATAACCACATGTCACAACTGCGAAAGTCTTTGTCCATCATCGGTTTATAGTCGGAAGTTGATATTGCTTATAAATAGTTGCAAGTTTGTTATCTTCGTCAACCAGAGAGTGCCGTCTGGCCGCTGCGTATTTGAATAAAACTTGGTCATCGCGTCAAACGAGCTCCCTCTTATCTCGCCGTTGAGCATATGCTCAAGGCGGCATACGCAGTTGAGTACGTACTCAAGACGTTTTATAACCACCGTGAGCACGCATTCTCAGCTGAGCATTGTTACGTGACTATGTCCAAGACATGCGCAACTATAACAGATAGTTGCGGGTTCGAGTTTACGCGTAAGAGCACATGTATGTCTGCTGGAGACACTTTGTCATAGATTAAAACTGTTGGAGCCTAGTCATGTATTCGTGTCATTATCATTGATAGACGTGATCACAGAACACGAAACATGGTGGCAGCGGTGAACGTGTAACAATTAGGTGCGTGAGAAACATCTATTTGTCACATTAATTGATGACCTACTAATTATCGCTCACACACTGGCATTGTCGCCGAAGTCTACTCGATCGTATGGCGACGGCATCCAACGAAACGGCAATGGCTGCCGACGACGCACAAGCTACCGTTGAAGCGCGAAAAAGTGGTGCACCGGCCAGACCCCCTCAGCTACTCGTGTTTGGGCCAAACAAGGTAGAATCGTGGAAAATATTCCGTCGGCGCTGGTCAAATTATTGCACACTATCGGATATTGCTACCAAGCCACGAAATTATCAGGTTGCGATGCTAGAAAACTCACTAGGAGATGGAGCCATGCGGCTGTATGACGGTTTCCAGTTCGCAACACCACAAGAACACCGCACCGTGGCGGAAATCTTGTCAGCGTTTGACGAATTCGCCATAGGGGAGGCAAACGAAACATTTGAACGTTATAAGTTCAATAGCCGGAAGCAGGAGGATGGAGAAAGTTTCGAAGATTTCCATGCCGATCTACGCGTGTTGGCAACAACTTGCAATTTGTGTCATCAATGCGCAAACTCGATAATAAGAGATAGGATCATCTTAGGCATAAGACAGTCGGAGACGCGACAAGAGCTGCTTAAGATCCGCAAACTCTCCCTAAACATGTGTGTAGATGTCTGCAGAGCTGCAGAGTCGGCCATATCACACAGGTCAGTACTGGATGATGTATGTGAACCCGTACACGTCGTAAATCATGGTCGTTTTCTCAAGCGTGAGTGTCGATACTGTGGCAGGCGTCACGCTCCCAAGAAAGAAATGTGCCCCGCATACGGAAAGACCTGCAATAATTGTGGGGCCAAAGATCATTTTGAACGAAATGCATGAAAGGGCGCAACACAAATCAGCTGTCTGGAAACCAGCACCAACGACGTGTGTACAACATACGTGACAACAATGGGCCTGATGAAGACGACGACAGTGGCGACGCCTGGGTGCATTCACTGACACCACGAAAACGGGGCGCATATGCGAAGTGTCGAATGCTCGTAAACGGGACGCAGCTCGTATTCCATATCGACACAGGTGCCACTGTCAATATGCTGCCAGCCAGATACGCCAGAGATGTTTTCCCATACAATGGCGTTCTCACAATGTGGAACAAAACGATGATAAAACCGCTTGGGAAGTGTCGAATGTTGCTGAGGAATCCCAAAACAGAGACATCACATGATGTTGAGTTCATCGTCTTCAAGGACAATGACGACTGTCAGCCGATTCTAGGTTTGCAGACCAGCGAGCAAATGCATCTTGTGAAAATACAGGACAACAATTTCCATCGTGTGGCAGCAGTCCAAGATGATAGTTGTTTCAATTCACTCTTTGATGACAAGCTGGGAGAATTTCCAGGTGTGCAACACCTCACAGTCAACCCAGAAGTGTGCCCCAGGATCATGGCTAGCCGACGGATACCCATAGCCATTCGACCGCAACTGAAGAGCGAACTCGAGCGACTGACAGCCATGGGTGTCATTGCTCCTGTGGATGAACCGACACCATGGGTCAGCCAAGTGGTAGTTGTGAAGAAGAGATCAGGCGCCTTAAGGGTGTGCATAGACCCTCACGAACTCAACAAGGCGTTGCAGCGTGAGCATTACACATTGCCAATTCTCGAAGATGCGCTACATGAGCTGCAAGGAGCAACTGTTTTCCCGAAGGCAGACCTCTCGTCCGGTTACTGGCACGTCAAGTTAGATGACGAATCCAGCCTGTTGACGACGTTCCAGACATGTTTTGGAAGATACAGGTGGTGTCGCCTGCCTTTTGGCACAACGGTGTCAAGTGAAGTGTTCCAAAAACACCTTCTAGAGGCCTTGCGTGGCCTACCAGGCATCATCTGCATAGCGGACGACATAGTGATCTATGGCAAGACATCGGAAGAGCACGATGAGAACCTGCGAAAGTTCTTCGAGCGGTGTCTGGAGACAGGCATCAAACTCAACAAAGACAAGCTGGACATCGGATTGAAAGAGGTCACATTCATGGGTCACCGAATCACGAAGGAAGGGTTACGCGTGGACCCAGCTAAAGTATCGGCAATCAGTGAGATGCAGCCACCGACCAACATCAATTAATTGCGCCGATTCATGGGCATGGCGAACTACCTGGCGCGGTTCATACCTCACCTGACGGACACTATGCAACCGCTACACAACCTGCTCAAGAATGACGTGCCCTACGTGTGGTCCACGACACAACAAACGTCCTTCGATGCAGTCAAGGTGATGCTGGCAGAGGCCCCTGTTCTTGCGTTCTACAACTCGGACAAAGAACTAGTGCTGGAAAACGATGCGAGTGAGTACGGACTGGGATCGGTTTTGCTACAAGATGGCAAGCCAGTAGCATACGCAAGCCGATCTCTGTCTTCAGCTGAACGCCATTACGCTCAGATCGAGAAAGAAATGCTGAGCGTGTTGTTTGGTTTGAGCAAGTTTCACCACTACACGTACGGTCGAGATGTCACTGTGGTGACTGACCATAAACCGCTAGTTGCGATCCGCGCGAAGCCACTAGGGAAAGCTCCCAAGCGGCTACAACACATGCTGCTGAAATCACAAGAGTACTCATACCAGCTGACGTACAAACCTGGAAAAGCCATACCGGTCGCCGACGCATTGTCCCGAGCACCCACAGACGACCCGGTCACGGATGAGGTAGCCATCAACAACATCACGCTCACAGCGTTCATTCCGGAACGCCTAGACCGGATCCGTGGAGCTACATTGTTGGACCCTGTCCTGCAAGAACTGGGTACAGTCATCATGGAAGGATGGCCAAATGACAGAAGACGCGTGTCAGATCGTTTGCTACCCTACTTCAGCTACCGCGACGAGCTGACGATGCAGGATGGGATTATATTTCGTGGAGAACGCATCGTGATACCGTCTTCACTGCGAAAGAGCATGAAAGAGAAAGTAGGACTAGCAGCCCAGGCAACAGCCAAGCCAATTGTGCAGCCGAAGCGGCGGTCAAGATCGCTAAGAGGATGCTGAGAAAATGCAAGGCATCTAAGGAAGATCCATACCTCGGTCTTATGAACATTCGTAACACACCGACTGAAGGAATGGCAACAAGCCCTGCACAGCGCCTGTTTGGTAGACGTACCAAAACGTTGCTGCCAACAACCCACAACCAGTTGAAACCGGGTGGTCCTGCCGATGTCAGAGAGCAATCCGGATGTCAGCGAACTAAGTTCAAATCAGTACTGAACTCAGACCACCCCAGACGTGACTTACGACGTTTGAATGTCGGCGAAACGATCAGAATGCAGCCATTAGAACACGGCAGGAGAGAATGGACTGAGGCAACGGTTCACAAAGCTCTGTCCAGTCGATCGTACGATGTCATAACAGCAACTGGACGCCATTACCGTCGAAACCGCCGACACCTCAGACCATCGCGTCCATCCGAGCACGACACGACTCATGATCGCGCTGACAGACCTGAACGAATGATACCACCTAGTGGCGTACCGAGAGATCGAGCACACGATCCGGAAACGGTCACTGTTGAGACAAACGCAGCCTCAACTCAACAACAGGAAACTACAACAGTCACACAGAATACACGACTAAGTAAGGTAGTTGTGCCAGAAGACACGCGAGAACATGATCCCACGGGCCTGACTACACGATCCGGGAGAGTAGTCAGGCCCGTGGATAGACTGAACTTATAATAGATCCAGTCTATGGACAAACTCACGTTGTTGTGTATCAAGTCTGTAGATGGACTGAAGTTAATTGTAGTTGATCAAGTCAGTAGACAAATTGCAATTGAACTTAAATGTAATAATGGTAGCCTAATCATGCTAACTTTAATACTCGTTTAAGTTACTGTAAATCTTCACTCAATAGTGTTTAGTCGACATTTTTTGTTAGTTTATGTTTTTTTTAGAATAATTAGGAGGGAGATGTTACGTGACTATGTCCAAGACATGCTGTCATCAAACGAATGGCAGCGCAACTATAACTATAGTTGCGGGTTCGAGTTTACGCGTAAGAGCACATGTATGTCTGCTGGAGACACTTTGTCATAGATTAAAACTGTTGGGGCCTAGTCTTGTATTCGTGTCATTATCATTGATAGACGTGATCACAGAACACGAAACAAGCATGAGATCTGAGTCTGAGCACGGAGTTGAGCATGAGCACCGAGTACGGCTTTATAACCTCGGGCCCTGGGGCCGAGGTTATAAAACCGTACTCAGTACTCCGTGCTCAAATTCCATGCTCAAGCCTCGCTTTCACACCGTGCTCAATGCTCAACGTAGGTCACCAAACTTTCTGAGTACGGTTTCGTACTCAGACTTGAGCACGGAACGTCCAAATCCTGAGTATGCTCAAGACCATGCTCAACGCCGTACTCAAGCAAACAAAGATGGCAGCTCACGTTAGGCAATTTCGTTACAATCGACACGGTCGTCAGTATTTGAGGCGTCCACGCTTCTTTAGAGATAGGTCCAATCCATGGCATTAGAAGATCTGGCGGAAGATGAAGTATTCAGAAAATTTCGTTTTCGGCCTTGTACAATCGTGTACATTTTAGAAAACTTCCCAGACATTGCAGCCAAGACGCAGCGAAACAACCCACTAACACCATTGTTGCAGTTGTTAGTATGCCTGCGTTTTTTGGCCACGGGGGCCATTCATACAGTAATCGGCGACACGACAGAAATGTCGAGGTCCACTGCAGGTCGATGCATCAGAAAAGTTTCGATAATGATATGTGACGCATACAGGCGATTCATTCGCTTTCCAACTGGTCACCGTGCAGTCGATGCAAAGATAGCATTCGCCAGAATTGCAGGTAACCAACAATGTAAAAACAAAATTTTCCCAAACCCCCAATAGTACCACAGGAGGCGGCACTATCAGATGTGACTGTGAGAGTGCCGCCGTCTGTTAGATAAACATTATTTACATTTCCTTCCTTTCTACAAAATAAGCAGCTTGCTATGTATCGTATGCCTTAAGTTAAGACTTATTACAATGTATATTTATTGTGTAATTACATAGTTTATGTTACATATTATGTACTATCAGAATTATATACTATAATGATGCTTTTAACATTTAATTGTACAAAATATGAAGTGTACGGCCAAATGATTCCCATTAACAAACCAAGAAATAGTAGGCAGGATTTTAGTTCGGTGGTATGATGTAGGACTGGCAATGTAAAGGTTGTTGGATCGATACCGCAAACGTGACGTTATAATATTATGTTTCCTATTTAAAAATACCATCAAATGAAGTATGAATTTGGACAAAATTATAGTATGTACTTTTGTTGCCACTTATATCCAACATAAAACTACATGTTACTATTAAAGTTTTAAACCAATGTCGTGTAATTGCAGGTTTCCCAAATGTCCTTAGCTGCATCGACTGCACACACATTCGACTGCAACGACCACACAACAATGAAGCTGATTATGTCAACAGAAAGGGATATCATTCCTTGAACGTGCAGGTAAAGAAAATGTATATATAAGGTATATACGAATTATATAACAGCACATCAATAATTTTTACTTTTATTGAAACACCCATAGTTGCAAAATTCTATGTACAAACAATAAATCAATAATTAATATGCAATGGAATTCATACAGTATATCACTGATCCATTACCAATAACAAACTGTCATGTTCACATAAAACATCAAAAACATTTACTGCATCATAATATGACAGAAATGCAGTAACAGTAACTGACCAATCACTAACTTACAGGCTGCACTAAATACATAAATAGTGCACAACATTAAATACCATGTCCAAAGGTAGAACGTGTGTAAACAACATCACTGTGTTTTATGCAGATGTGCTGCGATGCTAATTACAAAATAACAAGCTGCACAGCCAAATGGCCAGGTGCTGTGCATGACAGTCGCATCTTCCGAGGCTCCACTCTGTGTATGCAATTTGAAAATGGTAAATCATTTGACGTATTACATGAATTAAATGTGTTTACTTATCATAACCCATATTTGTGTAACATTATTGAATAATAGTTATTTGATAGTTCATATACAATAATGTATCCAATCATTGTCAACAGTTATATTAAGTAATATTTCAAATATATATTAAAATTTAATATAAATAAATATTTACTATTTGTTCATAAAACATACTAAACATGGAATATTTCATGATACATACACATTCAAAATATCATGATCACTGCAAATTAAGTAATTTAATTGCTACATCATGTTTCCAGGACAACACAATGGCTTCCTGCTGGGAGATTCTGGATATCCATGCCTACGTTTTCTCATGACGCCCATACTGCATCCTGCTTCACCTGCTGAAGAACGGTTCAACAATTCATTGTGCCGTACCCGTGTGCTGGTTGAACACTCATTTGGAATTTTAAAGAGACGTTTTCAATGTTTGCACAGTGAAGTACGAACAACTCCACATAATGCTGTCACATATGTTGTGGCAAGTGCTGTGTTACACAACATTGGGATAGATCAGGGTGATATAATTAACATTGCCACTGATGACGTTGACCTGCCACCACCCGATGATATACCTTTCATTCCTGTTGCAGGACAAAATGATGGAGCTGTGATGAGAGGTCACCTTGTTGCAAATTTCTTTTAAATCTGCTCCAGTTGAGGTTTGCAGAGTTGCTGCGAGATATCATCTTTAATGTGTAATATGTGTGTACATACTGAAAACAACTAGTCATATTACACATTAAAGATAACATGTTGCAACACTCTTCCATTTTGGCATATTTTAAATAAATGTGTATCATTGCAATTACATTTTGGTAATGCCACATACAAACACTAATTATCTATTGTTGACATTATGTAACACTAGAAATATTACTAAATATAAATAAATGTACCTTATGTTTGTTACAATACATTACCAAAATGTATGATTTTTGCCGGCTGGCTTAGTGTAGAATACTGTTTTTTTTAACATAATAAGTTTTATTTAGGATGCTTTCAATGAGTTTTGTGTATACAATACAATAAAACTTTATTGTCCCGAACCGGGAAATTCATATGTAATGTATCAGCGATTTTAGGTAGCTTGCACAATTTTAGGTAAATCTGTATAGTGAGATTTCATAATGAGATTAAAATAATTATTATTCTTTTGTGACATATAAAACAACTCTTGAAAAGACAAGAAAACCCAATTTGAATTTAACAGTGCAACAGTGCACATTAGGAACGAAAATCTGTACTTAAATATGTTACAACACTTGATAAGATGTTTAGTATACACACCAACATATATACACATATATGTATATGTGATCTACATGTATACTAAACATCTTATCAAGTGTCGTAACATATTTAAATAAAGATTTTCATTCCTAATGTGCACTGGTGCACTGTTAAATGCAAATGGGTTTCGTTGGGTAACTTGATCAATCATTATCATATCATTATCATTACATATCTCTAGACTAAGCCAGCCTGCAATCCAATTAAAAACTAAAATCTGAATTTCTCATCATGAATTTTATTCAATGTCGACGCCAAATTCGGCTTTTAGTTTTAAACTGAAATGCATTTTTTTTAACTCAGACAACTTGAACTCACTGTCAAGATTTCGCATTTGTTTCTGCAACATTTCATTCTGATTTTGTATCATTTTGATTTCCAGCTGAAGTTTTTCTTTCTCAAGAATTATTCGCTTCGTATCTTCACCGGTATTTATGTATGTTTCTTCTTCCTGAAGCAATCTTCGTTTTGAGCTTTTTTTCACTTTTTCTGTAAAAAATAATGTAACTTAGCAAAAATGTCACTGAAACACAAAGTTATGAGGCATGCATAGCATATTCTGCAAACATTTCAAAGTTAAAGGTAAATAACCCAGACATTTAAATCTGCATTTTGTGTACACTACACATTGCAACTTAATGGCGACTTTGCTGTTGCAGCTTACATAAATAACAACAAATATTGTAACAAATTGGTTAGATATATATGCTGTCTAACTTAAGTACTTTTGTACAATTTTCATAAAATTATTGGAATGTTATTAAACATGAAAATGCATGAAATGCTGGTTTACTACTTATGAGTACCATTCCGTTGTTATGTATTACATACAAAATGTGTTTACATTTTCTTCAATGATTGTACTCGGTTGTTGACATTTTTATGCTTTGTGTATTATATGAGTTATCATAAATATGGAGGAACACATTAATTACTTACCATTGCTGGTTGTCTTTGTTTTTGAGCAGCTGGCTTGCTGCTCTCCGCTGCTCGTGTCATGGTGTTCTAAACAAAAACTAAAAAAACAAATGTTTCAGTATAGGTCTATGTTGTTTCAATGCTAAATGTGACTGCTGCAAAGTGTCGCTGTCATATGGACAACAAATTGCCCAATTTACACTGATTTATGCACTTATATTTGCATAATGTTTCTATATTCATACTTTCAAACAGTAAGTTCACAATGAACATTGTCTATGGCAACTTTAATATCAATGCACAGCTATAGTATTCTTCCTTGTCACAATGTATGTTTTTCATTAAAAAATAATTAACATAACATAATTGGTAATTTGTATGTTATTATAAGCAGTATAATAACACTATCTCAACACATTTAACCACTCCATCTGGTTCGACAAGGATATTACGACACTTATCATGGGCTTCAATAATAAAAGTATTGTAAATTAGTTGACATATTTTATACAATGCACTATATGATAATAACGTTTTGGACAAGTAACCTTAAATGATAGGTCATATAAATAGGAAAGACTGATTTAACAAGGTGACCATAAAGCAACATTTATGTTCAATTACAGTAATTCTCTTATTAAAGGTGTTTGCATAACTTCAATCATAATTGTTATTGTGTCTAACATTGCTTACCATCGGTGTCAAGGCCACCATCTATCCCATGGACGCCCGGCCTCCCCTCTAGACTTTGGGCCATTGCCTCCTCTGCAGCAGTGAGAGGAGGAGGCGCGGGCCCACCCCAGTCACATTGCGACTTCTCCTCATCGCATCAATCTTTGCTTTTGCTATAATAACATAAAAAGGTCATCCTCACATAGAATATTATAACAAATTATCATAACGCAAAAACATCATACCTCGTAACTTAATACAGCAAGCTTAATTCTCACCTAGAAACATTGTTAATTACATGCACCAATGTTATATTTCAATCTCTACAAGTTAGTTGTTTCTTCAACTAATATATGGTTTTATACTAATACATTCGTGTGTGTGTGTGTGTGTGTGTGTGTGTGTGTGTGTGTGTGTGTGTGTGTGTGTGTGTGTGTGTGTGTGTGTGTGTGTGTGTGTGTGTGTGTGTGTGTGTGTGTGTGTGTGTGTGTGTGTGTGTAGCAGGCAATTCATGATTAATAATAATAATATATATATTATGTATATATATATATATAATATCACATAAACTTTCATTAGGTTATTATTATTATAACTTTAGCACGTTCGTGATTTTTTACACCAACTTTGAAAACATCAGCCGAAGTGTCATGGCGGCATTAATCGCCTCGGATAAAATTACTATTCCTATTGATGTGTTATGGTGTTTTATTCAAAGTTATTTGATTCAGGTGTGGCAACCATCGAAAACAATCTGCTATCATGTAGAAGTAAAAATGTGCAAATTAACAAACAATTGTTTTAATTATGAAATGTTTAGGAATTTAGTTTGTTTGGTATTTTAATGACATGGACGCGGGCATGACAAGAAATACGTACATTTTTTCAAAAATCAATGACTTAAATCAGTTTGTTATAGGCATCAAGGCGGCACATTGAGTGTGTATTAACAGTTAGGGGAGTGAATTAACTTGGGCTACTAGATAACCTTTAGCAGAAAGGATAGTATGGCCAATATATACATTGTTATTGTATTGTAATTATTTAAATAATGTATTAGAAACCTTGTTAGATGGGCATACCAATGTCAACTACCGAATGAGATCAAATATTTAAGAATAATGCTACATTATGGGACAACCCTATTGCAGTATTAATAATAAGGGAATAATACACTTGCTTTCAAACTTAATATTAAACGTATCACACTGTTTACGCTGCAACATTTGTTAAATACCAAAAGCATAGCTTTGTTTGTAGCGTAGCATTATCATTATCCAAATAATGTTGTTTCTAATTAGAAATAAATATCCAAGCTAAACATCTGGTTATATAATAGGAAAATGGATAGGATGATAAAAATGCACATATACATGAAGTAATGCATATTTTAATGTGAAAAATATTTATATAGATAGCCAAACTTTACAAATGGATGAATAATTTGTTGATATACCTATGCAAATAGTGTATCATTTTTTATCATCATTGTTTACTATAGTAATTTTATATAATTTGCAAAAGACTATTGTCGATACAAGTGTTTTTGAACTTCGGAATTCATTTCTCATATGTTTATGAATGGTTGAACGTTGACAACCATAAACATACTGCTAAAAATAGTCCACTCCCTGGACAAACAGTCTGTTCAGATGAACATCTCAACTTATCTGGGAAGCATACAGGCTTGTAGCAATCATTGCGCAGACTATAATTTGTACACAAATATCCTCGTTAGGCTCATACAGACATGTGAAGGTGAATAAACATGCCCAGATTCAAAGCAGTGGCACACTATTTGAACCGAATTCTGTTGAGTCCAATGTGTCAAGCACTGTGATACTTTGCCACAAAGCTATAGTCATGAAGACAGAATGTGTCAACACATTAACAATTGTTGAGGATTCATGTATGTAGCTGTCATTCAATAGCTGTATAAATGTTATCTAGCTGTAAGTAATAGTATGAATTAAGTGCCCACATTCAAAACAGTGGCACAACATCTGAACTAAATTCTTTTGAGTCCAATGTGCTAGGCACTATGCTACTTTGTCACAAAGTTATAGTATAGTCATGAAGACAGTATCGGTCAACACATTAAGTGATTAACAATTATTGACGCTTAATCGATAATGTATGTTGGCTGACAAGGCTGTTGCTCTCATAAAATAGCTGTATAAATGTTATCTAGTTGGAAGTAACAGTGTCTTTTAAATATGTGAGGCCTATTTTAGACAGTCATGTTTATCAAACTAACTAGGCGACATGCTTAACAAACTGTCTGTTATTTATAATTGTGTAAAGCCAGAACATTTCTTTTACACGGTCACGGGCCATTACCTTTACCCAACGGCAATGCCAACGCCAACGACAACGACGTCAACGTGGCAACGGGCCAATGTGGCAATGACTATTTCGTGTAATAGTTTGTTTTAATATATGTTCAATAACCAGATTTTACGTCTTAGTCAATCAGATTGTTTGTGGAGATGCCAAATGTACCTGTTTTGCGCACTCTGTGTTACATCTGGCGGTGCTTAAAACCGATATACTTAATTAAGGAGTTCGAGCGTGTTCAACTAGCGGGTCGACTCTTTTTACTTTTAGTCTTTGACTTTGTGACTTTGAAGTTTGAGTATACTACAAGATCTAACGGCCAAGTTTTCGCCAAGCTATTTTCAATATATATACATATATTTATATATAAGTGTGCCTTGTTGATATAGTCTGATGTCCTGTGGCAGTTTATTATAATATGTTAGAGTTTGTCGTGTATTTACCCACCTAAGGCTAAGAGACGCACGCTTTTAGCCCGCCTCTTTCTGTAAATGTAATGTGTTGTGAATCATGGGAAGGGAGTACTCCGTAGTTCAATGAGACTTTTTAGTAGATATCGTTATCCACCAGATGGCAGGTCATGTTTTATAAAAATAAAATGTCTTCGTATTCTCGAAGAAAATTGCATCGTACGTAAGAATTTTCGTAAATATGGCGGATTCTTACTTAGCAGCGAAAATTCGTAAATTCGTATTCTCGAAAGCGTTAAGAATTTTTCGCAGCTAAGAAAATTCGTAATTTACGTAGAAAATCTCGTAGAATATCGCGACGGTTTTTGTTCGTTGTCACGGCTATAGTCATCATCCACATCTACTTCCGCTTATAAACACTTTTACAGTTTGACCTATGCACACGTGCGTGATATATTGATGTATTGAAAGACAAAAATAGATAAACATTAATTGAAAACAGGTAAGTTATTGCGAAATAATTAAGCATAACACATTTTAGAAATTACGTTAAAAAACAGTAATGTACTCATGGATGTGGGCACAACGTCAGTGAAACAAAAGAACGGAATGAGCAGAAACGACGAAGAAAGCCGAAAATCATGTCTGCATTCACTAATATGGCATAGTCATAGACATAGAGGCTGAGCATGGCGGCCACCATAATAAACGATTAAAATGCATGATTTCCGTGATTATTCTTACCGGCAGTTTTATTGTCATAATGCGGCTACTTGAATGTAACAATTCTTCGGAGAATAAAACTATAAACACAACTTAGGGACAGCCCGGTTATTGCAACCCAAATCAAAACAAAGTCCTGTCTTTTAACATGACTACAATTTACTTCCTGCCCGCATGTGCCCCTAGCCTCGGTTTCGAGTGCGATTCCCCCAATGGGACCAAACGCGCACAGATCTAGCTCAATATTGGGCGTCTCGTCGTTTATTAACACAGTATCTATTTTACGTTTTGATTATATCCGTTGGAAGGCGCTGTGTGTTGAAGAGCCCCCAGCTCGGATGCATTAGCTCAGGGCCCGAGGTTATAAAGCCGTACTCGGTGCTCATGCTCAACTACGTGCTCAGACTCAGATCTCATGCTCAACTGAGAATGCGTGCTCACGGTGGTTATAAAACGTCTTGAGTACGTACTGTCCCCCCCCCCCCAGTTTTCAGATCAGAAAAATTGAGAGGCTTTAACACTCCTCTCTCTCTCTCTTAAAATCCGCTACATAGGACGAGCTAGACAATAAACTCGCGATATGAAGGTTAAGCGAAGTTATTTATCGCAAATTAACACGAGGCAAACAAGTTTTGAGGCATGTTTTGCTGTTAGTGTGCCATAATCCGTGATAGTTATTTAAACAAACGTAATATTTTAATGTATTGAACGAAATTTTAGACAACTCTTCACAGTAGTCATCACATGAGAGGTATCGAACAGTCCGTGGCATTTATACCAAATATGCTTTGTTATTTCGATGCGCTATGCACATTGATGGTTTTAAATGTGTCGCGCATTCACAGAAAGGCCAATCGGAATGTTTATAACTACCGGACAAATGTAAGCCACTGCCAGGCTCTATCAACCTTGTGTTGATATTATTAATAGGCTCTTGCCATCAAACACATTTTAAATGATGAAATTTGTGTTGCACCTTCACCCCTCGCCTGCTTGATGCTTATCGCCTATGACAGAAGCGGCGGATTCCTGCACTTTGTGTAACATATTCCGATATGAGTGATGACAAATTTCTTTGCCAAAATGTTGGAATGGGAAGTTCTACACAGGCACAGCATGGGCGTCGATCAGTGGGGGACGAGGGGGACGCGTACCCCACTTTTCGGCCGGAGGGGGTCAGCATAGGAAATGTCCTCGTACTTTGTCAGTTCATAAAACAAATTTATACGCATATATAGCGAGATTGATCACTCCCCTCTCTTAAAAACCATACATCGGTCTAGTAGTAAAAGTAATAATAAGAACTAAGCTTCCGACCATAGAGAAACAAAGTATAGAGTCGGGACTCGTGCTCTTTTGCGTTATTTCCGAATCCGCGCGCCATCTAGCGGCGTCGAAGTAAGAAATGTAAACAAACGCACGTGTCAATATTCGGAGGCAGTTAAATATCATAATAATATGTATCTGCCAACCATGCATTTATCGATCGTATAAAGTAAAGGGTTTAAATAATAAGAATAGAGCACATCATGTTTTTGTGCTATTATTTAGGGTAAATTGACATAAAACCTAACTACGAGTGGCCCCATTGTGCTACTTAAATCCTGTTTACTTTGAGCCATCGTCATGAATATAATTTGTTTACACCATATAAATGTGGAACACGTGTTCTGGTGCAGCTTGGGCAAACACAAATATCAACAAATAAATAAACCTCATATGGTATGGTGTGCTCGGTAATGACGTTTCAGCACACACAAAACAGCGTTCATAAATTGACGGAAAGATACGAATCAATCATCATATGCAGTTTGTATCAATTTCTTCAGTACTATAACTTTTCTCTAAATTTTGTTGGTGCTAGACGTTTTGAGGGTCCTGTACAAAGTTATTTGATAATATGATACATCTTTATTATGATCATTAAAAAGTGAAAATATATCATAGCAATTTCTTTCCTATTTTTCCATTGGGTTATGTTTTGTATTATTCCATTGGATTTTTTTAAGTTCAGTTAACTTTTTTGACTAAAATCTTGAAGTTTCATACCGTGTCATGTTTAAGTTGAGAGATTCACACTCAATAAAATATTGTTATATCTTGGATGTGTAATCATGTGTAATTGAAAACAGAGGGAAGCAACACATTTTTCCAAAACTTTTCAATCCTTAATCTCAAGGCAAAACAAATAAATCAATTGCAGCACAAATATGAGCAGCTGAACCAATAACGTACTAGGTGCTAGCAGGCCTTCCTTTGCCCCGGAGTAGTTCTTGATAGATAAGAAGGCGTGCTTAGGATCCTCGGGGCAAATGGACGAGCTAACTTTCGATCGGCACTCCTCACACACTTTGTCACGGATCCTACGGACTATATATCCACCAATATATGTCACAATATTGATTTCCTGTAAGGAAAGACCAGGTGCTGAGATCTCTGATTGGGCTGATGGTGATACAGGCTCCTTCGATGCTGAGATGGGATCTGTGGCCAAAATGTTCATTGCACAGCACGCAGTTCTTTGATAAGTAGTCGGTCGACTTGCCCACGATATCTTTCCTCCTCGTATTTTGAACCCATTTCTTCGATCTACAAAAATACAAATTTAGGAATCTACTATTACACATATCCATTTATGATTCACAACATATCCAGTCTATTTTTTTTACTGTTTTTGTAATGTTTTTTATTTAATGTACTAATAATTTTATTGATCTATTTATTCTAATATTTTATTAACTTATTATTTTATCTCACAATGTTGTATCATTTACACTGCATGCCCGTGAAATTCAATGTACACATGATTTATTTATCTATTTATTATATTAATTTATTCATCGTTTTAATGTACACTTAATGTACAGTTAATTATATTTATCTATGTGTCATATTTATTTTATTAACTTATTACTTTAGCACACAGTCATGTTACAACTGCAGGTTAGTGAAACATCACTTTTTAGCAGTAAATACTTGAAGACTACTACTAGAATCTACGAGAGCTCCCATTACTAATTAGCCCATAAGCCACAAACGCTTATTATCGCCCACATGTCTCCAGCGTTTACGGGTAATAAAACCAGGTACTTTGTGTGAAATTGGATTGTTTACCGTTCCTCGTTTGGGGGGAATCTAAAAAAAGACAAATCACGGCGATTTTGTCAGTTGCTAGTACATTTCAGGGCCGCGCATCGATGACCATTAGTTGCGCCCAGCCATTTGCGTCTTTTCATGTTGCCTACTTCGTGCCCGCAAGGCGGCGCTGCGTTTCGAATGTCACGCAATGATTAATAAGAGTCCCGCCTCTAGGTTTCCTCTATGTTCCGACTACCTAGTGGAAAATCACTAGATAAATTGCTTGGTTGGTAGCAGCCCGCAACTTCATCTAAGTCCAGTAAATATTCGTCATGCCGGGCTCTGTAATTTTGCACCCTTGTATTGATATATAGCCATCAAGCACATAATAGATTATTATTTTTTGTTTGCCCTGTTATCCCTTGGATTGCAGCCTGGTCGCCCTGGTGGATATTTATATCGCCTACGGCGGAACCAGAGGATTTATGCACTTTGTGTAATTTGATCTCATTTTAGTGATGACAAAATTCTTTGCCAAAAGGTGGGATTGGGAAGTCCTACACAGGCACCCCTGTAAGCTCTGCATCTTGTCACTCTGTGAATCAGGCATGCAGTGTTGGGTCCGAAGTTTACCCCCAAATGTTCAGTGATTGGGGTAGGTCATGGCCCCTCTTCAAATATATGTTGCCAAAATAACTATTATAAATAGCATAACATAAAGGCTTTTTTTTAGTTTAGACTTAGTATCAGACCAACAATGAATTACATGTTTTATATATAAACAAATTATGTGTATGTCAGGTCATATATATATATATATATATATATATATATATATATATATATATATATATATATATATATATATATATATGTATATGTATGTATATATGTGACATATTATAATATATTATATGACATAATATATATATATATATATATATATATATATATATATATATATATATATATATATATACGTGTGGGTATATAAATTGGTCCCCCATCCCTCCCACTTTTAAAACCAGATCGACGCCCCTGCTCAACTGCGAAAGTGTGGGGGGGGGGGGGGGTAAAAAGAAGGTCGAAACCATGGGGAGAGATAGAGGAAAAGACCTTAATAAAAGACGTTTTAGAAAGAGAGAATGCACTATTTGGGATAATAAAGGGCTGCGGGGCGAAGACCGTCCACCAAGTTCGAAGCGAAGAGTGGCAAGAAGTGGTGGACATTCTAAGACTAAGAGCGTATGTGTTGTGTGTTTGACTAAACTAAGCCCAGTATATGCGTATCGAAATTGTTATTATGATAATGTTATAACAGGGGAACTGTGTGTAGTGTAATTGTTGGTATTTTTTATTAAAATGTATATTTATTAAATTAATTATTACTGTTAGCGGGAACTACCATACTCATGTATCACTATCACCAGTATTAATATTATTATGGAATTAATTGCTAGGTTGATGATTATGTTTTAAAGACTAAATATGAAATTTATGTATTTTGTTTTTAAATATGAATTATTTGATACTGTGTTAATGTCACTTTTTATACATAGGTAATCGTAACATTTAATGGCACCATTTAAATGCCCGGAGAGCAGCAAGCCAGCTGCTCAAAAACAAAGACAACCAGCAATGGTAAGTAATTAATGTGTTCCTCCATATTTATGATAACTCATATAATGCACAAAGCATAAAAATGTCAACAATCGAGTACAATCGAGTACAATCATTGAAGAAAATGTAAACACATTTTGTATGTAATACATAACAACGGAATGGTAGTCATAAGTAGTAAACCAGCATTTCATGCATTTTCATGTTTAATAACATTCCAATAATTTTTTGAAAATTGTACAAAAGTACTGAAGTTAGACAGCATATATATCTAACCAATTTGTTACAATATTTTTTTTTATTTATGTAAGCTGTAACAGCAAAGTCGCCATTAAGTTGCAATGTGTAGTGTACACAAAATGCAGATTTAAATGTCTGGGTTATTTACCTTTAACTTTGAAATGTTTGCAGAATATGCTATGCATGCCTCATAACATTGTGTTTTAGTGACATTTTTGCTAAGTTAGATTATTTTTTACAGAAAAAAATGAAAAAAGCTCAAAACGAAGATTGCTTCAGGAAGAAGAAACATACATAAATACCTGTGAAGATGCGAAACGAATTAATTCTTGAGAAAGAAAAACTTCAGCTGGAAATCAAAATGATACAAAATCAGAATGAAATGTTGCAGAAACAAATGCGAAATCTTGACAGTGAGTTCAAGTTGTCCGAGTTAAAAAAAATGCATTTCAGTTTAAAACTAAAAGCCGAATTTGGCGTCGACATTGAATAAAATTCATGATGAGAAATTCAGATTTTAGTTTTTAATTGGATTGCAGGCTGGCTTAGTCTAGAGATATGTAATGATAATGATATGATAATGATTGATCAAGTTACCCAACGAAACCCATTTGCATTTAACAGTGCAACAGTGCACATTAGGAATGAAAATCTTTATTTAAATATGTTACGACATTTGATCAGATGTTTAGTATACATGTAGATCACATATACATATATGTGTATATATGTTGGTGTGTATACTAAACATCTTATCAAGTGTTGTAACATATTTAAGTAAAGATTTTCGTTCCTAATGTGCACTGTTGCACTGTTAAATGCAAATGGGTTTTGTTGTCTTTTCATGAGTTGTTTTATATGTCACAAAAGAATAATAATTATTTTAATCTCATTATGAAATCTCACTATACAGATTTACCTAAAATTGTGCAAGCTACCTAAAATCGCTGACACATTACATATACACAAAACTCATTGAAAGCATCCTAAATAAAAACTTATTATGTTTAAAAATAACCAGTATTCTACACTAAGCCAGCCGGCAAAAATCATACATTTTGGTAATGTATTGTAACAAACATAAGGTACATTTATTTATATTTAGTAATATTTTTAGTGTTACATAATGTCAACAATAGATAATTAGTGTTTGTATGTGGCATTACCAAAATGTAATTGCAATGATACACATTTATTTAAAATATGCCAAAATGGAAGAGTGTACATGTGTTGCAACATGTTATCTTCAATGTGTAATATGACTAGTTGTTTTCAGTATGTCCACACATATTACACATTAAAGATGATATCTCGCAGCAACTGTGCAAACCTCAACTGGAGCAGATTTAAAAGAAATTTGCAACAAGGTGACCTCTCATCACAGCTCCATCATTTTGTCCTGCAACAGGAATGAAAGGTATATCATCGGGTGGTGGCAGGTCAACGTCATCAGTGGCAATGTTAATTATATCACCCTGATCTATCCCAATGTTGTGTAACACAGCACATGCCACAACATATGTGACAGCATTATGTGGAGTTGTTCGTACTTCACTGTGCAAACATTGAAAACGTCTCTTAAAAATGCCAAATGAGTGTTCAACCAGCACATGGGTACGGCACAATGAATTGTTGAACCGTTCTTCAGCAGGTGAAGCAGGATGCAGTATGGACGTCATGAGAAAACGTAGGCATGGATATCCAGAATCTCCCAGCAGGAAGCCATTGTGTTGTCCTAGAAACATGATGTAGCAATTAAATTACTTAATTTGCAGTGATCATGATATTTTGAATGTGTATGTATCATGAAATATTCCATGTTTGGTATGTTTTATGAACAAATAGTAAATATTTATTTATATTAAATTTTAATATATATTTGAAATATTACTTAATATAACTGTTGACAATGATTGGATACATTATTGTATATGAACTATCAAATAACTATTATTCAATAATGTTACACAAATATGGGTTATGATAAGTAAACACATTTAATTCATGTAATACGTCAAATGATTTACCATTTTCAAATTGCATACACAGCATACGCCTCGGAAGATGCGACTGTCATGCACAGCACCTGGCCATTTGGCTGTGCAGCTTGTTATTTTGTAATTAGCATCGCAGCACATCTGCATAAAACACAGTGATGTTGTTTACACACGTTCTACCTTTGGACATGGTATTTAATGTTGTGCACTATTTATGTATTTAGTGCAGCCTGTAAGTTAGTGATTGGTCAGTTACTGTTACTGCATTTCTGTCATATTATGATGCAGTAAATGTTTTTGATGTTTTATGTGAACATGACAGTTTGTTATTGGTAATGGATCAGTGATATACTGTATGAATTCCATTGCATATTAATTATTGATTTATTGTTTGTACATAGAATTTTGCAACTATGGGTGTTTCAATAAAAGTAAAAATTATTGATGTGCTGTTATATAATTCGTATATACCTTATATATACATTTTCTTTACCTGCACGTTCAAGGAATGATATCCCTTTCTGTTGACATAATCAGCTTCATTGTTGTGTGGTCGTTGCAGTCGAATGTGTGTGCAGTCGATGCAGCTAAGGACATTTGGGAAACCTGCAATTACACGACATTGGTTTAATACTTTAATAGTAACATGTAGTTTTATGTTGGATATAAGTGGCAACAAAAGTACATACTATAATTTTGTCCAAATTCATACTTCATTTGATGGTATTTTTAAATAGGAAACATAATATTATAACATCACGTTTGCGGTATCGATCCAACAACCTTTACATTGCCAGTCCTACATCATACCACCGAACTAAAATCCTGCCTGCTATTTCTTGGTTTGTTAATGGGAATCATTTGGCCGTACACTTCATATTTTGTACAATTAAATGTTAAAAGCATCATTATAGTATATAATTCTGATAGTACATACTATGTAACATAAACTATGTAATTACACAATAAATATACATTGTAATAAGTCTTAACTTAAGGCATACGATACATAGCAAGCTGCTTATTTTGTAGAAAGGAAGGAAATGTAAATAATGTTTATCTAACAGACGGCGGCACTCTCACAGTCACATCTGATAGTGCCGCCTCCTGTGGTACTATTGGGGGTTTGGGATAATTTTGTTTTTACATTGTTGGTTACCTGCAATTCTGGCGAATGCTATCTTTGCATCGACTGCACGGTGACCAGTTGGAAAGCGAATGAATCGCCTGTATGCGTCACATATCATTATCGAAACTGTTCTGATGCATCGACCTGCAGTGGACCTCGACATTTCTGTCGTGTCGCCGATTACTGTATGAATGGCCCCCGTGGCCAAAAAACGCAGGCATACTAACAACTGCAACAATGGTGTTAGTGGGTTGTTTCGCTGCGTCTTGGCTGCAATGTCTGGGAAGTTTTCTAAAATGTACACGATTGTACAAGGCCGAAAACGAAATTTTCTGAATACTTCATCTTCCGCCAGATCTTCTAATGCCATGGATTGGACCTATCTCTAAAGAAGCGTGGACGCCTCAAATACTGACGACCGTGTCGATTGTAACGAAATTGCCTAACGTGAGCTGCCATCTTTGTTTGCTTGAGTACGGCGTTGAGCATGGTCTTGAGCATACTCAGGATTTGGACGTTCCGTGCTCAAGTCTGAGTACGAAACCGTACTCAGAAAGTTTGGTGACCTACGTTGAGCATTGAGCACGGTGTGAAAGCGAGGCTTGAGCATGGAATTTGAGCACGGAGTACTGAGTACGGTTTTATAACCTCGGCCCCAGGGCCCGAGGTTATAAAGCCGTACTCGGTGCTCATGCTCAACTCCGTGCTCAGACTCAGATCTCATGCTTGTTTCGTGTTCTGTGATCACGTCTATCAATGATAATGACACGAATACATGACTAGGCCCCAACAGTTTTAATCTATGACAAAGTGTCTCCAGCAGACATACATGTGCTCTTACGCGTAAACTCGAACCCGCAACTATAGTTATAGTTGCGCTGCCATTCGTTAGATGACAGCATGTCTTGGACATAGTCACGTAACATCTCCCTCCTAATTATTCTAAAAAAAACATAAACTAACAAAACATGTCGACTAAACACTATTGAGTGAAGATTTACAGTAACTTAAACGAGTATTAAAGTTAGCATGATTAGGCTACCATTATTACATTTAAGTTCAATTGCAGTTTGTCTACTGACTTGATCAACTACAATTAACTTCAGTCCATCTACAGACTTGATACACAACAACGTGAGTTTGTCCATAGACTGGATCTATTATAAGTTCAGTCTATCCACGGGCCTGACTACTCTCCCGGATCGTGTAGTCAGGCCCGTGGGATCATGTTCTCGCGTGTCTTCTGGCACAACTACCTTACTTAGTCGTGTATTCTGTGTGACTGTTGTAGTTTCCTGTTGTTGAGTTGAGGCTGCGTTTGTCTCAACAGTGACCGTTTCCGGATCGTGTGCTCGATCTCTCGGTACGCCACTAGGTGGTATCATTCGTTCAGGTCTGTCAGCGCGATCATGAGTCGTGTCGTGCTCGGATGGACGCGATGGTCTGAGGTGTCGGCGGTTTCGACGGTAATGGCGTCCAGTTGCTGTTATGACATCGTACGATCGACTGGACAGAGCTTTGTGAACCGTTGCCTCAGTCCATTCTCTCCTGCCGTGTTCTAATGGCTGCATTCTGATCGTTTCGCCGACATTCAAACGTCGTAAGTCACGTCTGGGGTAGTCTGAGTTCAGTACTGATTTGAACTTAGTTCGCTGACATCCGGATTGCTCTCTGACATCGGCAGGACCACCCGGTTTCAACTGGTTGTGGGTTGTTGGCAGCAACGTTTTGGTACGTCTACCAAACAGGCGCTGTGCAGGGCTTGTTGCCATTCCTTCAGTCGGTGTGTTACGAATGTTCATAAGACCGAGGTATGGATCTTCCTTAGATGCCTTGCATTTTCTCAGCATCCTCTTAGCGATCTTGACCGCCGCTTCGGCTGCACCATTGGCTTGGCTGTTGCCTGGGCTGCTAGTCCTACTTTCTCTTTCATGCTCTTTCGCAGTGAAGACGGTATCACGATGCGTTCTCCACGAAATATAATCCCATCCTGCATCGTCAGCTCGTCGCGGATGAGAGCGTAACGTTCACAAACTCGGTTTAGATTTTTATTTTCGCGCCTTTACTTGGCCTAGCCTGACTCTAAGCAGTGTCTGTGCCTGGGCCCATGCCATGAGGCAATGTGGCTCTGTCGAGTAATACAAAACGAATATGTAATTATACCGTAACACCAGTTTTCGCTAAATGCGTCGGAAAGGAACGTGATAAATGAGTAGACAGGATGGCTATTTCACTAGATACTGTTAAATACCCAGGGGGACTTTTCGACCGTGTGCGGGCGAATAGTGTAAATCAGCTCCCAGACGATTTTGTCCGGACAAACACATTTCGGGCAATCTGAAATTTCGCGGATTAATCTAATTCACACAACTGAGATAGACGAGCTGGCGGTAGGAGTGTAGGACGTAAATTCGCAGCAGTCGTCAATTTTGAGAGCAGAAACGTCTAGTCTAGTCGGAAGGAGGTGGGTACCGTGCACCACCCGGAAATATACTTTTAATCTGATTCAGATGGTAAATGTGGATGTTGAATTGGAAGCTACCATTCTTAATAAACTTGGTTGTAACATAAACATTCATATTGTCATCATAATTACATAAATAACAAGATGCAACCGAAAACTGTAACAATAAGATAAATGTGTTACTTTTATTTAAACTAAGGTGCTACGTTTTCCATGATCAACTTTGGTATGATTTGGAAAGTTAGTGATACTGAATTTTCGAATTCAAACGCTCTTGGGTCTTGATGTATTTTTTTAAAATGAAATACACTGCGTGCTCTCGCATCGATTCATGTTACATGCAAACACTTCCGGCGGAAATATGACCCCGATATTTCCGTTGACATTTTGATTTTTCCGGTGTATTTACATAAGTGACACTTAAGACATTCCATAATTTGTTTCCACGTCACCGAACACCTGTATTGTGTTAAAGGTTGTCTAAAATGCCAACAAACCATTAGACCCTCGAATATTGACCACAGCAATATCATACGCATATCCATGCTAAACCCCTCATCCCTTCCGATGTTTACATAAAATAAATAATCTTCTAGTCCAACTCCAAAAAATGCTGCAAAAATATCTGATCGCATTGGAGTATTTGCTCTGGTTACCTTTACCCTGATTTTACCATTGAATTAGGAACTATAAACTGGCATCAAGTCTTTAATTTCGATCTAAAAGAAGTGAACAATGAAATATATTATGATTACTACATATAAACACTCCTAGCTAATATAAATGTAAACCCAGATAACATGTACAATGGAATGCATATGGGAAATTCTAACTCAAAGCAAGCATCTTAATAGTTTTAATAGGATGTCTCACTCCTGCTTTCGCCACTGTGCAAATTAGCGCGCAGCGCCATCTATCCGCCGAAATGTAACGGCCGCAGCCAGAGTCGCAGCAGTGCTATGGACGAATATAAAAAAGAGCATATCTATGCTCCTAGTTAAGCTAGAAAGGTGAATCACATATCATTGGAATCAGAGAATTATTATTGGAAACATGTAACAGGTAAAATCAACATGAATATTTACACTTTTACTCAGAAAGGTTTACTGATGCGGTCATAGACTTTGGCAATGTCCTTTACCGACGTGGTGAACATGAAAACCATACTTGGCAGCTAGTTTCCACTACACATGTCTTAATTATAAACCTTTCCCATAAACTGAACAAATATCAGACCGTTGTATTGACTACCTTTGTAAAAACTAAAATAAAAAAGAATGAGAACATTCAGTTGAAGGGTATGATTTATAGAGCCTAGCAATAGATAGAATAACTCAACAGTATTTTACTATGATCTAGTTTGTAGCTAAATGATAAGTATTAATTTATTTTATTAACTTACCTTTTAAGCAGGGTCAGGAAGAACCCCACCATTAGAACCCTGTTTGCCTTTTCTTCCCCCAACTCAATTCGAAGACGGAGCTTCAAGTATTTAGTTCCAGAAAACATGAGCTTGCATGGCTGCTAAGAATGGAGAAGCATATTTTTGCAAGCATAACTAATACTTAATTTAACATTTGATACCACAATTATTGTTCAATGCCTTTCTAATTAAATTAGCTGTGTTTCCCGTGCTGGTCGAGAGCGTACCATTCATTCATGATTGACACGAACGAACCATGCTCAGTCGCCGGCTCAGATCGTTTACTCGAGTCACGTGACCACACAAAACGGTGTTTAAAAAAAAATTCCTTCTATAACGCATCAATAAATTGTTTGCCCATATTTATATCCACCGTAATGCATTTCCTTTAAGATCATTGCCACAGTTAAATCATACATAGCGGAAATGTAATTAAAATTGATGTAATCTTACCGGACCGTAACGAAAGACAAGTAGCGTTTGTTTACATTTACCGCGCTAATCTAATTTTAATATTTCTCGCTGTACTAAACCTATTTCTGCACTAAACACCTATTGACAGTGAAGATATATCATAAACCTTACTGGCGAGATACTCCATCCACAGTGGAAATGTACATTCTGCCGAACTCGACGAATTGTCTTCGCCGGGCCGGTTCGGGGGCGCACGGACTGTGTACAATATGGTCATGGTTACACTTCAGCGGACAGGTGGCGCTGATGGTTGATTTGCACGCACGGCCTATCTAGATCTGCAGAGTGAGACATCCTAGTAACACTATAAAGATCCTTGCTCAAAGATACACAAAGTAAAATCAACAGAGGTGCCAAATATAATAAAAGACGTAAAAGAGACTAAATGTAAAGAAAAGGTTACTTATTATAATCTGCAATTTAGCAGCACAGGAGAACATTGCTGATGATATCAACAAATCAAAAATACAAAAGCAACTTCCATCATATTTTAATATAAATGAAACCTACATAACAAATCAAAAAGAAATAGCAGCACAATTCAACAATTTCTTCATAAATATCAGACAACAACTTGCAAATAAACTATAGTCTAGTCGGAAGAGGGGATCCCGTACACCGCTCGGAAATATATTATTAAGGAATATTATTATAAATACGTAGAAAACAGTTTGCTATGTTTTGAGATGATCATGTGACAGTTTGATTTGGAAATTAGTGCCACCATTTTTGATAAATCTATTTATCACTATAGATCGGCCAATATTGCACCTAACTTCACAAATAATGTGTCCAGACCCATGTTTTCAAGAATTCTAAAATACCAGCATTACCGAATATGTGAGTTTTCTGTTGATACTAAGTCAATATTGCAGGTAAGTTGAAAGGGTTTTTGAGAGCAATGACATACGAAATATTGTTGTTTTATGTGTATGTGCATTCCAACTGAAAAGTTGCAATAATACATTGATTGGAATTCGTATCCTAAATCAGTGTTCCGCAAGGTCGTGGAACCGGCTTTGTCATAGCCAGTTGTCGTGTGTTTCAGTTTGCCGTGATGGTTTCCAACTGGGATCGATTCGTCATTTTGTTATGGAGGAACATACAGATACTAAAAAAGCGCCCACTGTTCCTGTCCGCAGTGACACTTCTGCCGACGGTATACCACCTGGTGTTGCTTTTTAAGCACACGAATACACATCTAGAAATAGTGACGACGGTGTCGTTCCGACCAGAGCAGCCTCACTGGTGTTCAACGTTAAGGCAACACAAACTAAAAACGCGTTTTTGTGGAGCTAAGAAACTGCAGGTGTTTTACACACCAGATGTAGACATTTCAAGAAAAGTGATGGCACATCTACAGAGTGGTACAAGTACACGCGACTTCAGTAAACGTGGAGATATCGGTAACTGTATGCTTGCGCCGGGTACCCGTCACGCACGCACGCACGCATTCACGCACGCACGCACACATACACACGCGAGCGCGCAGACACACATGTGATGAGAATTGACAAAATAATATATTATTCCAGGTTGACAATATGAAATAATAATGATCAAGATAAGTAAACTCGGCGCCGCCATCCTCAGAAGAACTATACTACTAAAACATTAACTATATTGTGAACAATGTTTTCACGTATTTAACTGATTTTCAGTGTGTTGGTTCCATTTATATGAACTACTAGTAATTAAGATGGCATTAATTTTAGATGGCTACATAATAAAGTTAATAATACATGCTAAATTTGTACATTAGTATCTTCCAAAAACGTGTGTCCAAACATATTTAAGTTGGGTGTATTTATTTATAAACGTTGGAATTTCGTTCCAGATGATCGCAACTTTACATAATAGACTGTTCAAAGTTCAAGTTTGTCCTGTTAGATAATAGTGAATATCACAGGTAAATGAAAATATATCAGATAATGAATGTAGCAGATTCCCGGTGAAGTAATTATACATAACATTACCAACTTCGATTTCATAAGTATCAATCCATTGTATAACATTTAGGCGAGTAAAGACGGGACGTGAATGCTCCCTGAAGTTTGTCTTAAGAATGGAACGAACGTTTTTGGCATAACAAATATATTTTGATATACGTTTTATTTGTGGATCCCACAAATTTATTCCATAAATGAAGTAGGTATAAATCAAGGTGTATTAACTTGTTTTAAGTGCAGCTACTGGAAGGTAGCAGTGAACTTTATTGATTATGTATAAAGCACTAGATAGTTTGTTTTACATGCATTTGTATGTTCTTGTCAATTAAGTTTGTTGTCTGTTTGAAGACCTAGAAATTGTATATAATTTGTTCGGTGAATTGTTTTATTTGATATCATTAATAGTAAGTCTTCTTTCTGACGAGGATGCGATCTAGAAATAAATATATATTTGGTTTTTATAAATGTGTAAAGATAGTTTATTGACACGGAACCAATCTGCTAGTAGTTCAAATTCATTATATATATATATATATATATATATATATATATATATAAATATATATATTATTTTCCAGTTTATTTATAAAACCAAATATATGTTGTTTTCTAGACCCCATCCTCGTCAGAAAGAACACTTACTAGTAATGATATCAAATAAAACAATTCGCCGGACAAAATATATAAAATGTCTATGTCTTCACATAGACGACAAACATAATTGGCAATATATAGTAATGTCATCAGCAAACAATATCGTTTTACATATATCTAAACAGAATGGAATGTCATTAATATATATATATATATATATATATATATATATATATATATATATATAATAATAAACAAAGGCGGACCAACGTATGACATCCTGCTGGAGTGAATCTCTGTCGTACTTGATGTACTATTTTCTGTTTGAAAAGTAACTTTTAAACCATTTTCGAGGAGGACCCCTTATTACATGATATTCCAGTTTATGTAGTACAATTTGGTGGTTTCTGATGTCGAATGCTTTACTTAGATTAAGAAATACACTAAGGACTTAGTCCTTTTTTCAAGTGCACTAAACACTTTATTAGTAAAACCATGAATAGCATTGATTGTTTCTCACGAAAACATTATTGGTTATTTATCAATTTATTGTTTTTCTGCATAAAATAATATGTTCTTCTATATAACTTATCCCTATGTTTTAGAAATTGAAGATAACAGCGATATAGGTCTATAATTAGAAACTTCATCAGTAGCTTTAGACTTACAGACACGTATAACGTTAGCTATTTTGATTTCGTCACACTACTCCTTCACCTATCGACTTATTTATTAAACTATATATTGGTAGGGCGATTTGCTAACCGAATATTGTAATAACCATAACTAGTCTTAGTTTGGTGTGACATTAACATATGCTTAATTTCATTTACATCATTCAGACTCATGAAGAAACGCTTTGTATCAACATTAGTGAAAACATTGCAGAATATATTCGAAATATAATGAGGGTTAGTAATGAGGTTAGTCCATTAGTATATTTAACATGTAACGAAATGTTTGATTTATCATTGTTTTTCCTGATCATTGTTGGAAGTAATTTCCACATTTTTAGAGTCATTCTTAAGTAGGTTCAGTTGATCAGCGTAGTATTTTATATTTGCTCTCTGTTTTAATTGGTTACACATTTGTATACTGTACATACCTGATATCAGTAGAATGTGTCTTAGGTTTGCCTATTCATTTCCTAACGAGTTTATTTGATGTTAGTGATGACTTTAGTAGACCTTTAGTCATCCATTCATTACGTATTATGTGGGATTCATTTTAACAACGGTTTCTTGTGCGAGGGACATATATAGGTTTTTTAGTTAATTCCTTGAAAGCATCATCAATATATAACTGGTGTAAATACGTCCAATAAATTTCGCTAAGTGTATATATGGAATGGTCGTATGTCTGTGTTTGAATATTAACGGGACATTCGACTTTGTAAGGCTTCTGTTTTACCAATGCAACAGAATATGGGCAGTCCGTCAGATATGTCACTACATAATAAGTCAGAATATACAACTGGGGTTGTATGTCGTACATATATGTTATCAATCAGGGTAGCAGATGCATGCGTGATACGCGTTGGTTTGGTAATTGTTGGAAAAGTGTTAGCAGCTAGGTGTACGTGACGTAAGTCAGAAGAAGGTTTATGTGAATCCAGTTTAAGGTAGTCAACATTTTAATCAGTGCCAATCATAACTTGATGCTTTTGCGTTCAATCATGTTATATATTATCTCATATCTTTGGATATACGAAGACACATTTGAATTAGGTATCCGGTATGTTTCACCATGTGTTGAGGTATGACCATTAATTCAGCCTTCAACAAAGGTTTTCACTATGATTAAACTGAATATTGTCACGTACAAACATCGCGACACCACATGTATATTTAAATGTCCTTTTCTTATAAATACAATTATAGCCAAAACGATGCGCATTAGTGTGATTTAGATACGTTCCACGTAATAATATACAATCAGTTTCAATATTTGCATCACATAGCTGCAGGAGAAGCATTTTTAATTAATCATATTTTGATGAAAGTCCTGTTATGTTTAGATGGAGTACTTTGTGCTGAAAAAAGGATATGGCAAAATATTGTGGGGAGAATAAGCTGAACATCATTATAATTACTATTTACATCAGTTAAATGAAAAGACTTGCATCAAACTCGAGGTCTTCAAACAAGTGCGTTAATTCTAAATCAGCAAAGGTTACTTAACATTCAACCCATTGCTTCTTGGGTGTAATTACCTTACGATTCAGACAGTACACTGCTAAGTCATAACAGACGTAGGGCGTTTTTTTCTGACGTTATGTAAGTACACGATAAGCTTCAGTAGTCCCATTATACTCCAATACAAAGGCATAACAAATTATCACGTAACTGTGCGTGTACCACATATCGGATACGTGCCAACATATAAAGGAATAGTATGTTATTAGATTGCATACAAAAATGGAACACACCAACAATAAATGTAGGTACGTTTACAAAAACGTGCATGATATTGACAATATAGTTCAACCTAAGTAGGACTCTGAGTAGGAACCATTGTCAACAATGAAAACACAATAGAAAAAAAGACATTTACGGGAAAAGCATCATGAATGATACAAAACATTGTGGGGGGATGTGTGTGTGTATGTATGTGTGCGCGCGTAAACACACTCCTATTCATTTGTACAGCCATAACAGGATTTCCTGCGGAAGAAGATATGTACAAGGAGTTGCGCAAAAAATGCCTGACCACAAGGAAGTGCAAAGTCATCGGCGGTATCGTTTTTACTAATCTACCATCAAAAGGAAACGCATTGCCTTCAAACATTCGGTATTCGATAAGAGTTATTGGCCGTGGTGAAGTCAGTCGAACGACGAGGTTGTTCCGCCAGTTTAACACGAGAATGCCGAGGAGGTTTGATCGATATGGTGCGTACATAACTACATTAGTGTGTTAACACTTGCCGCTCGTTACTGTGATTTGGGCAAAATGAATATCCTGCTTTTTATTTTATAATAACCTTGATTAAACTGTTTCATCCATTGATACAATTTCACAATAATATTAAAAACATCATGTTATGTAGTCAGCTAACCGGTCATGTTAGAACATTTTAGACAGGCATGACAGAGTCAAGCTATATCCTTTATGTTCATGAAAATGTTCATAGAATTGGAAGGTTAAATATGTTAGGCATGATTCATTATGTCACAGCTAATAAATTTCGATTCATATCGACGTTTCGACCAACATCGGCTGCCTTCATCAGGAACTGAATATTCATGCTAAATAATATGCTCTGTTGCAAACATAAAAATGAATGTGGTCAAGGCAATTATTTAACAAGATTTAAGAAGATTGCCACACAGAGATTCAACTCTAGATTGCAGGTGGACTAGGAAGCTCTTCAGTCAATATCACTCTAAGATATTCCAGCATTCTGTTGCTGTCTTATTCTTCAGTGTATTATTCCAGTCTGTCTGCTAAATATTCCCTCATGTCCTTATATCTTCCTTTGTGAAAATGTTTCCTGTACCTTATTTTTCTATTCCGTTCTCCCTTTACTTTGATGACAAAATATATCTGGTTGTGATCACTACACCCCAGTGGCTCACATATCTTGACATTATCAACACATTCCTTCTGTGTGCTCAAAACTATGTCCAACACGTTCTTGTCCCTGATTGGTTATAACACATGTTAAAAAAGGAAACTATCTTGTAATATATTTCAAAAAATCTTGAACCTCTCTCCCAGTACTCTGTAGAGATGTCGACTGCATATCCCCATGGTTATAGTCCCCCATAATAATACAGTCCCGTTTACTCACTTCTTTTATAGCGTTATGTACGTTTTCATTCTCTTCTATGCTTATGTGTGGACCCCGATAAACTAACCCAACAGTTGATGTTGAATGTCCTGTAACTATGTTACACCAGACAGCTTCTTCACATTCCGCTTCCTTTTCTAATTTTATTTCATAAGCCTGGATGGATTCAGTAATGTATACAATATCTCCACCTCCCCTTCTTCCTAATCAATCTTTCCTAAATCCTAAACATTACACACCCTGTCATTCCTAATTCGGCATCTGATATATCGGTGGTGGCCCAAGATTCAGTTAAGCCTGTTATGTGAGGGTCAATATCTTCTACCATAATGTTTAGTTAATTTCTTTTGTTTACTATGCTCCTTGCATGTAAATAACACATTTATATCCAAATTCCATAGGGATGTTCAGGCTGTTTTTTGCTCATTTCTTTGTGCTCACTTTAGCTATGCCTCTAGTATTTGGCTTCTCTGTGTATCCCCCCTGCGAAACTAGTTTAAATAGTTGCAACCTGTTCCCCTGTCCATAGATCGAAGCAGGGTCTCGGAGAACACTGCTGCCCCCTTTCCGCTTAGATGGAGGCCATCTCTCATATACATGTCTTCTTTCCCAACAAAGTATCCCCACAAATCTACAAATCCAACTCCTTCTTCTTCAAACATCTGCTCTATTAATGCGTTAATTGCCATCCGCTTGCAGTTTCTATATGCTGCTCCCCTTCCCTTCATCACTGGCAAGATTCCTGAGAGAATAATCTGTTCATCTCTTGTCTTCTTCAGTGTGTGTCTACAAACTCTCTGTATCTCTGTACTATCCTGGTTGTTCCCTCCCTTTCTGCATTGTTCGTCCCTACATATACTAATATAGATTCTCCCTGGCCATGCCCCAATACGTTCTCTACCCGTTCAGTCACATGCTCTATCCTAGCACCAGGAAGACAAACAACAAAGTCTTCTCCTTTGCTTAATGTCCTGTCTCTCTTTCGCAAAATGGAGTCTCCCATAAATATCCTTTCTGTTCTCAATGCCCCCTCGATCACTGCTTCATAATTGCTCCTCCGATTGGCATCTCCCTGGTTGCTGACTTTTTGCTGCTCGTGCCGCTTTCTGTGTTGTTCCTTTCTTTCCTGCCTCTTTTCTTCCTGTCATCATCCTTGCTATTAACGTCCGTTTGGTCACATCTACTCTCATGTCCTTTCTTTCCTTCATCTTTCCTCCTGTCGCATCTACTCTCATCTCCTGTCCTCTTGTCCTCCCTCCTTCTCTACTGTAACTGTCTCCCCTGTCACTTTCCTGCATGTGATGTTTTCTATTGTTCTTTCTCTATTTGTTTACCTTGCAATCTCCCTCCCTCCTCTCAGTCTCCTTTCGTCATCCGTCCTGTCCCTACAATGCTCCTTGCGGCCTGTCCTGTTTTGGTCCTGTCCAATCTCCCTGCGAAGGACTATACTTCCTCGCTATAGGCAGCACTTTTAGCGGCATAAATCGTGCTGACAAAAAGCTGGCAACATACTAGTTGGCTAGTATTCAGCTATATGTATAATCCTGCAAGAATTGAGAGTGTACATAAATAAGTAATGTTCTCTGCAAATCTTAAAAGTCCGAACTTGAGCATTTACGGTCGGTGCTACAGTATGTTTTAGCAATATGTTTAGGCAATTGCAAAAGTCAGGTCGAGATGTGAACAGACACCAAATAGCCAGATACAAGTTCCGTTCAAGACGACGATGATTATTGTCTGTCTGCTGCAATAACACCAGTATACTTAGACTGTATATGCGCGCACACCAGCCAGTCAAGAAATAGCCAATCAAGAAAATGTTTTTGATGGAATAACTCCGACTAGAAGTTTTGTCTTGGCATAATTTTGATTTCAAAATCTACTCAGATGTTTTAGCCATGTTTTAATAATTTTTAATATTTGCTTCATCTCTTCATTTAACAATACTTGTTTATACAAAGGTTCATTTATATATACTAGAAGTTCGTCTTACAACGTTTTACTTTTAAATCCGTAATTTGTTAAGCGCTCTTAGACGTGATTTTATACATCTTACATGTATACCAAAGTTCTTCCCACCTGGACACGAGGCATAACCCCGCGGATATAATGGTGTTTAAATAAAGTTGATAATAATATTTAACTTTAATGTTTATTTTGTTTTTATTTATATTTATGTAATTATCTGAATATTTAAAAACAATTTCAAATTTTTTAAATTAATAGTATTATTTACTTTTAATCCAAAATACACTGATCGAGAGATGTCACTGTATCTGCCTCTACTATTTCCGCATATATGATTTACTTTTTATTTATTGTTCCTCGTAGATCAGTTTTGTTTTCATTTCAACATCCATCGGGCGACTGTTACTCAACTACTGAATGCTATTTTTTCTTTCAGATTATGCAGGTGCAGGTTTCTTATATCTCCAATACAATGTCGACATCGGTATCATAAAGGCGTTGAATTCATCAGTGGATGCTCGAAAAATTCATATGCAAACGATGAGATTTCCATTTCCCACATATGATAAGAGAAAGAAGAAATTCAGAACTACTTATGGACCAAAAAGTCTTTATTACGTCTTGGTTCTCGAAATTATAGTCTGTAGTATCAGCATTGCAAGAGACGTGACATACGATAAGGAAAAAGGGATACATGTGTGTTTTATCTATTTCATTGAACATGTTATGAAGAGCCATTTGATTAGATTAGAATTGTAATAATCACTGATAGATTCCCCTAATCTAGTTTGCTAAACAGTCGGAAATTACTAATTATTATTAGTTCCATTCATCTTTAATTAAAGGCAAATATAAAGAAAATATCTTGTGTCATGCAATTTAAAGAGTTAACACAATCAAAACGTGTTACTAAACACAGTCACAATTATTCAGTGAATGTGGACCTAGATATCAACCCTCATTTCTGCAACTAATGACACTTAAGATGATATACCAGATATTACATTGAGACGTTTTATGATCCTGAGACTGATACATATACTTTGTTTCAGAGAATGTTACAAATAATGGGAGTGAAGACGTGGCTTCAGTGGGCAGCCTGGTTCCTCGAATATGTCACACTAATATTCATCGCAGTTTCCGCAACTACTTTCATCTTATGTTGGCCAATGAAAATTAACGATGTTGCAGTAGATAGTGTGCATACAACGACATCTCATTACCGGCCCATGCTTGACAACGTCGACATGTCGTTTCTAATGTTCTTTATGTTCATCTGTATACTACCATCGATTGCCGCGAATTTCCTTTTCTGCGCCTTTTGCAGTAACGGTATCAATTATACGTACAATATGTTATTCAATGCAGTACAACTTAATTCATCCATGTAATGGCAGTTGCATTGTCGCTTGAACAGGCATTGTGTAATAAATGTGTACAAATATATACTATATGTTTTAATAAAATATAATATTGGTAAAAGCATTTTATTGGCTAATGTCATCGAAGTCATACACAAGTACAAATAGTTAATCACATGGCCATAATGACTGCATTACTTCACATTGCAACCTCTGTGTATATAGAACATAACCCATTGGCCCATGCCTATATTCCTTTCACATCGTTAACAACACAGATGGCAGAATAAAAGATAATGTCTTCCGGTTTATTTTGCACGCGGGACACCTAAACCGGCGTCCCGACGGCAAGATCTGAAATATGGAATAACAATCATGACTGTCATTGACTAAAATAGAAAAAAAGTCCTTAGAACTTGTTGTTCACCTAATTAAATGACGCCTCTCTGTGAGTCTCCAGTTATTTTAATAGACTCGTACATTCTTCTGTAAACTGTTCTTATTACTAACACTCACGTTGATATACCAGCAGGTAAATTAAAACCAAAGAACGCTCTTGATAACAAAAGTTGTAAAACATTCTAACATTGCAAATGTCAGCCGGACATGACTGCTGACAGTTACGAAAAACATTACTGCAAGCACGCGCATCAAACTGTTTATGTTTTCACCTGTATGTTTTCTAAAAATAATACAGGCTCCGCTTACATTTCCTAGCAACGTTGTTGTCATCCCATCTAAGTTTGTTATCAAACAGTGTAGCTTAGTATGTGTACTAGGTAATCATTTCAACCTGTTGATCATGCATGGTGCTTTTTCAAGACTTTAACTATGCTTTCTGAAATCCCTATATTAAACTTTCAGTAGGAACCATAATGTCGCTCCACATAATTTCGTAATGCCGGATCGTGATCTTGTTCTGAACCATAGAGAAATGAAAGTATTATTTATAATAAAACAATTTATTTGTATAGCGCCCGAATCAATAGCATTGCTATCATGCGCTATACATACATGTCAATGCAAATAGTAGTTAAATTTGGATGATAAATTATTAAAATAACAAATATAAAGCATTCTATATATAGTCCTGTACATGAAATAATAAAATTAAACATTCGTTAGATTATTTATTATTCATCAGTGAGCAAAACAAAGGTATATGATAAATATGAAAGTAAGCCACTGCTATCAGCAAATGTCCCCAAAAGCTTTCAACATGAGGACTTCTACTAACTGTTACTGTACAACATATAATTTACAGCAGGAGTTTGCAATATCAACCCTGAGGCTATCGCGTGACTTAAATGTAGTTATATGGCAATAGCCATATTATCCAATTTGATCATATTCGCGTCACCTTTAGCCGCTTAAAAGTAAAAACCAATTAAATATGGTACATGTCATTCAAGTTTCAACTTTAAATTGTCTGTCTTCACATTGAGTAGAGAAATAAACATTAACTGTCATTCGTATAATTTCTCTTTTCCAAAATTAATAACGCATACGTTCTCTTAAGAACATGTTCCCCTATCTTACCAACCGAAACTACGGCAATGAAAGAGTAACAATTGTGCTTTTGCTAACATCTTGATTTGCTATAAAAGTCGTAATTACGTACATGTCGAGAAAACAGGTACGTTTGAATGGTCGCCACAGCGTTATAGTCGAAAAAGCTTGTGGAGCTTATTTGTCATGCAAAGGGGCATGACTCAATATGGCAGGCCTCAGTAAATGTTTTATTCAATCATTATAATCATTAAATCATCACAATTATCTGTTGGATCTCTTCAAATATATAAATTTCGGCAAACACCTCGCTGCAGATGCCGTGTATATATATTACATTTGTTAATTTAGAATAAACTGTAGCGAATTTGTCATTGCACACACGTTATGCTATTCTTTCCATAGGCTGTATGCTATTGTCTTATGTTGTAGCCAGCCGAGGGGCATCACTGGGTGCAGTACAGTTCTTTATTTGGGGAACTGTTAGAGGAGTATACACTGAGGGCTTCAACAAACCAATAATGTTCAAGTTAACGTCATTCCTAAGCTACCCTACGGCTATATTTTATGGTTTCTTCCTGATGGGTCAATATCCTCGATTAGGCAAGTATACTTACATACATTGACACCTTTACACTGTTGTGATGATAACTACACATGCTCCACGCACGTACGCCACGCTGATGTCAAGTACGGCTACATCACATAGGCTCAAACAGACATGCCTGGAATAAGCACATTGTATTACACCCACAAAAAACAAGTATTTTGAAACATTAAATTATCAAACACAAGTACATTAGGTGAAAATCATTCCAGTGGTTATAGTCAACAGCAATGCTATTATTCAGTTGTCAATTGTCTGATATAGTCAAATTGCAATAAACTCATTATTGCAGAGGACTTAAATGCAATATTTGCTCAATATAATTGTATTAGGGTATACAGCTATATTTGGACGTTATGCAAATTATATTTCCTGATTGTTTCATTGAAACAAGTAGTACATTAACATACAATTATATATGTCAATATTTGAAAGTACTGCAGGTATCTTTACCAACCATTTTTCTCATCATACTTCATAATTACAGCTCTCAGCATAAATACAAAACTTCCCCCAAAGGTATTTACCGTGTATACACAAAATAAAACTGCAATGCATAATGTAAAACATAAAATACATTTGGAGGAACTGTGTATAAACTAAGAAAATGTACTCACTCCATCCATTTCAACTAAATAGTTTGTACTACGGTTGATCGTAATATAAATTACAGCAGAATAATTGATGAGATTGCAAATGTTGATGTTCACTTTACAATGATATAAGGCTAAGAATATCAAACGCACATTTACGAAGTTACGACATTATTCACCCAATCTCATATAATTAGATATTGAAGAAAACATTCGCGCTGCCAACATATGTGTCAAAAAATACAAGAAATACCTGGAACAAAATACATGGAAAACCATCAGTGAAATAAAATAAAAATTTTCTTTAAAAAGTGATGCAACTATAACAAACGGATATTGTTCAATTCAATACTGTTGTCACAAGTACGCCCTATTTGTCATTCTACTACATAGCATATTTTGGGTATGAATTATACTGGGGATAGAGGTTATTACTACTATTTAAATGGACCAATCCACTCCGCATTTCGTCTAAACACAGTATATAAAGAACATTATTAGAAAACGTTATAATACAAAAGTGGTGTGATGTTATTTATTTATGACTTGACAATATTTGAACCCACTATATATATATATATATATATATATATATATATATATATATATATATATATATATATATATATATATATATATATATAAATATATATATATATATTGCCTGATTTACGCTAATTTCCAAATGTTATTTATATTTCTTAAGAATGACGATCCATCCATATGGTCAAATTAATTACTGGGTCATTTCACTGCGTCTAACAATAATATATAATCAGTTATCTACATACTTTAAGGATTCTAAACTATTTGTTAATAATCAATATCAGTTTAGGAGAACATATGCGGTCGAATATGCATATATTGAACTTGTAGATAGACTAATGACTCAATTGGATACAGAGCATGTACGTTTTAAGCGTGGACCTTTCCCAGGCCTTTAATACAGCCGAATAATTTCAAAGTTAACATTCCGATTCCTGTCATTTGTAATATATTGATAACTTTCCGAACGTTATTACCATGTTCAAGATAACTATGTATGGTGACGATATTAAGTTAATTAGCACACTTGATTATTAAATTTTAAACAACATTTACATAACAAAACTACTAAGTTGGCAATAAGTTAACAAATCTCGTAAAGACAGTTGAATGGTTAAAATGAATAAATGATCGTTAAACGGTAACTAATCCAATGAAATTACCTTTCATTTGCCAAACAAGTCTTAAACACTTGTCGTCAGATATCACTGGAACACTCTTTGAAAGAAGGAAATAATATGTTTAGGATTTACGTGTGATTTAAATTGAAATAAACACATTGGAAACTACCAAACAAACATTTTATAAATCTATCAGCATCTTAAAATGACTATGATGTGGGATTTCTTTAAAAATTACAATTGTCGGATTTAAATTATATAGTACTTACATTTATTATTTCGTACACATTATTGTATAATGGCTTGTGGATTCCACAATAGCCTTACTTAAAGCACTAAATATAAAAAATATCAAATATATTGTAAATAGAAATAGTTTATCCTTGTATAATAGAATATTTAAAGTGGAAAGTCAAGCGCTTCGACCGATGCAGCATTTATTGTCTCGTTTTATATGTTAAGGTGAAACGGTACCTGGAACCCTGATGGATAAAGTAGTATCTATGGGCGAGTCACCCAGTAAACGAGCCTTTAATTATCAACATGTACCCGAAAGTAGTGCGACAAATGATGGGCTTGTTGACTCGATTATACACCTTTTATTTACTGATAATTTTACCAAGCCATATTCACATGAACATCTTTTAGTTCATCTCTTAACCACTGCACTCTAATATATTACGCGTCTTTTATTTTAACTGATATACACAATATACACTGAATTTTAAATATTATATCATGCCACTGTATGTATTGTTGCTATTTATTTTATTTTATCAGGTTTTTATTCTCCACCGTGTGTCTTTTATATGTGATTGCACGTATTAATATGTATGTAATGTTTCTTCTCCGGCAACGGAGGCTGAATAAATTAATAACAAATAATTATAATAGCCGAATGATGAAAATACAAAAGTAAGCTAAGATAACTCTAACCATCAATAAATACCATACTGAGCCATTATGAAATAAAACACAAATTTGCGTTAAAAGTTGGAAGAATATCGTCAACAATGCTCCTAGATTAGTCACAAACAAGATTGGAACGCACAGTTTCGGAGTTTTTGTAAGGTTATAAAAAAAGTAACATTATATGTTACACATATACGTTGAATCGTGAACAATGCTCAATCGTTATATATGCCGTCGGGTAATTATGTTGCTTATGTATGTGTACGTTGAGTAGTACGACTAATAAATTTCATTTACATTTATATCTTTTTATTATATGTTTCATTAACTATTATATTATTTAGTGTTATATTGTGCAGGTGCATTGATAGTATATACATATAACATATGTACTAATGCGTAGTTGTGCGTTATTAGTTTGCTTTTTTCGTTTCTTCTGCACATCGCACATCTTTTGACTAATGGTTTATGTGATAGCGACTGTTAATTCTTAACGATAGTCACTTTTTGGGGCCACTTTGTAAATATTTTAACACTTTTTTTTTATATATTACCATACGTATATATTTTATTTTATGTCGATTGTACTGGGGTGTAAATACATGTCCTAGTTCTTGTTCTTAACAAACTTTAAGATAAATAATACTGGAGTGGTATAATGGTAGACAATTATTTCAATGAACGTTCACGACAGCGCATGCCACGAAGCTAAACACAAATTACTACATTCAAATTACCGGCTTATGATGAAACGAACAAATACATTTAGTTTGTGTTGCGTAGGTGCTCGCTTGGATTGGACAACCATGAGATCGCACGTGTCGGTAGAAGAGAACATGACGTTGTTTACTGTAATGGCGGTACTCGTATTTGATGCATTTGTCTACATGGCTGTTTCTCTCGCTGTCGACGCAATTCTAACCAGAGCTAATATGACCTCCAGACCCTGGTACTTTCTGTGGCAGGTAATTATATATATATATATATATATATATATATATATATATATATATATGTTTTTGTGAGTGCGTATCTATATGCATATATATATATATATATATATATATATATATATATATATATATATATATATATATATATGCATATAGATACGCACTCACAAAAACATACATACCTACACATACATACAGACATACACATACACACACACACACACACACACACACACACACACACACACACACACACACACACACACACACATACACACACACATTATTGTTTAGTTAATTGGATTGTCTAAGAACCACAAATGTAGATATTTCATTACTACACAACTGTAGTCAGATAGGAATAGGTACTTTGGTAAATGTTCAAATTCATCGTACAATATCTTAGCTGAATTGATGCATTGATTATTACTTCGAACAGTGATTCCGTCAAAGGTTATCACATTTGAATTTTTTTAGTTTTGTTTCGTTAGTATGTTGGAGATATATTCGGTATCACAAATTTGTATGGATAATAGTAATGCGAGTAACCTTTGGATGATCTCTATGTCTATTATAGTCATAGTTATATGTTACTGTCAGCTATCGTATAATGAGGTTATTGTCATATGCCGTTTCAACAGCCATCATTTTGGTTCAACCGCTGCAAGAATACGTCAAACACAGATGGCGACTATAACGTGTCAGAAACACGAAACTTCTTCCAAGAACCGAAGACGAAAGCTGTAGCCACAGTTCAGTTGCAACATTTGGGAAAGGTAAGAAAATGTGATACTATATCAGGTTTAGGTTTAACAAGTTTAACAAGGTTTAACAAGTTGCCGTCCAGAACCAAGCTTCAGACGGCATGTGAACAAGGAAGCCTATGGCTTATCGAGTGTTCACTTAAAATTATAAATACACAATATTATAAAATGCACTAAGATGCTACTAATTAAAATACGTTGTCTCTAAAATACATTAGTAAAAATAAAAATATATGTTGTCTCTAAAAATGTACGAGTAAAATAAATAAATACATAAAATGTCCTACAATAACACAAACATATATGAATAAATAATTTAATCATTATTAAAATAATTTCTAAAACATTTAAGTGTTCAACCTAGGTATAGCCCGCCCTTGCCAGATAATTGTCAAGTTTATTTTTAAACATATTTGCACTGCTGGCATTTACACAATCATGACTTAAATTATTCCAATCATTTATTGTTCTCTGGAAGAAGGACACTTTTCTTTTATTTAACCTACAGTATGGCTTGACTAACGCTGCCTTATGCCCACTTGTCATACTACCTTCTTTTAGTTTGAAACTTGTTTTGCTATTAATATCTTAATATCCATTCAATATCTTAAAAACTTCTATTAGGTCTCCTCTTAATCTTCTAGTTTCTAATGTTGTCAATCTACATTCTAACAAGCGGCGTCTTTCATAGCATACATGTTTAAGTTCTGGAATGAGTTTAGTTGCTCTCCTTTTGACTCTTTCAAGTTTATCGATGTCTTTCTTATGATATGGCCTCCATGCCTGAATGCAAAATTCCAAGTGTGGCCTAACTATTGCCTTGTATAATGGTATAATTAAAGTTTTATCTGTATATGTGATGTTTCTTCTAATTAGTCCTAGTATTTGATTGCCTTTTGCAGCAGCAAGTACACATTGCTCTGAAACTGTCATGTCGGCACTAACTGTAGCTCCCAAGTCCTTTTCTTTTACACTTATGCCTAATATAGTATTGCCCATAAGTATTATTTGCTCACATTAACATGTCCAATGTGGATGCATTTGGTTTCCAGCTGGGAAATTAAGCTAGCGATTGGCAGGTGTCCAGTTTATCAGACAGCGCTTGCGCGTACAACGGTAACTTCAGTTTACGAAGTACTTCTTCATCACTCAAGCTCCAAGAACCTCATTAGCATCACATCATTGTTGCTGACATCGCTGTCAGAGACTTTCATGCTTTTGGCATGTTTTTTTTCGGCGAATTAGTTCCCCACGACAAGTGCGGTCCTAAGCCACGGCAGGCATCTTGCATCTTTTGTGTCATAGAAGTATTTATGTGGTGCGTATTGGCTGCTAGTCCATCACTGCCTCAATGGTTTGGGCCATGTTATTAATTTACCCTCATGTTTTTATACATGCAATCCGTTATTGGGATTTTAGAGACAAGCGATAGCGTACGCGTATATCGCTATGTGTAGGTCTTGATTTGACCATACACACACCCAAGCACGCATGCATGCGCGTGTGCGTTGTGAATGTGTTGGTTTGTGCGAGCGTGCATATGTGTTACAGTATTCATTAGTAATGTTCTCAACATTGTGTATGTCATACTGGTATATTTCAGGTGTTCGGCTATGGCCCAAGCAAGATGACAGCTGTGGATAATGTTACATTTAATTGCTACGAGGATCAAATCACAATAGTAGCAGGACTAAATGGGGCTGGGAAATCGACACTTTTGCATATGCTCACTGGTAATGTAACTCGAAATTATCGTCACATTTTTGGTTGGCACGTAGCTTTCAAAGAATATATATTATTAATCTCAGATTGTTTTTATGAGTGAATGTGTGAATGAGTTGAGTGAGTGAGTGAGTGAGTGAGTGAGTGTGTGAGTGAGTGAGTGAGTGAGTGAGTGAGTGAATGAATGAATGAGTGAGTGAGTGTGTGAGTGAGTGAGTGAGTGAGTGAGTGGGTGGGTGGGAGGGTGGGTGGTTTTGGGTGGGTGCGTACGTCCATGCTTGCGTGAATGAGTGAGATAGTGTATGATCGATTAAGTGAACGTATTCGTTAAAATTATATTCAAAATATTAGTATTAACATAGACCTTTGTAAAAAAAAATTATATTACACAAATGTCACATAAAAGCACAACAAATTACAGTTATTTCCAAAAGGGGTCGCCATGATTGATCAGAAATAAGAATAATAAAACATAACAATAACCATATATGACAGGATAAATAGATGGTTAAACTATTAAAAGTATGCATACTGGTTGTTATAACCAACATTATAAAACAAATTATGACGATTTGGTAAACCGCATTGGCGGTGTTGGGACTTTACATAACGGTTTTCGTCCATTCGGATGACTATAATTATCTGTTAAAAATAGTCAACCAGTCAAGTGTCGATCATAAGACCTGGTGAACTATAACTTGACAATCGTAACAAAGGTTTACTATACCTGCGCCAGGTTTCTATCTACCAACATCGGGCTCCACCACTATCTATGGAAACGACATATTGAGTGACATGAGATATGTCAAACAGATGCTTGGTATATGCCCACAGTTCACCGTCCTGCACGAAGATCTCTCCGTGGAAGAACATGTCATATTTTATGCTAAGGTGAGTTTTGGTTCTTATCGGGAATAATGCCATATAACGTGTTATTTTTATGATGTGCTTTATGAACTCATTACGTTTTACCTTCCGAACAACTGCTATGCCATAAGAATTATTACATGTATGAGGCATTTCGATGTGATAGACGTCATATTTCGTATTCGTTGAGGTCATAAATGTATGCCAGAAAGTTAGCTGCCAGAAATTCAAACTGTCTACGAGAAAACTAATTTACAGAAATATGCAAGCTCGAGGAGAGATATATGTTGTTATTCTTATGTTGCTCCGTCGTTATCATAGCATTCTGGAGATGTTGTAATGACATGTTAAATTTCCCCGAAGTCTCGTTTTGCTAAACGCAATACAGTGCCACTAAGACCAATAGCGGAGTCTGTGACTGGACGCCAAGTCCGTTTGCTAGAAACCCCGCGTTGAATTTTACTCGAAATGTGGACGTCCTTAAAACACATCTGCCTCACAACCTATTGTTATCTGAGGAATACTACCTCGATCTCCATGCTATTCTATGTATGCCTTATTAACAAGCTGCAAAGAGGACGATATGTTGATACATGGCTGTAGTCCGCTGCCCCAGATGTGAACACTTCAAACCGGTTCTCAGTAACCAGCGCTGGCTCATCGTGAAGCAACGCATCCGGTACGCAATTCTGCTGTCGACTTTTCGTGCATGACACTGATTGTCACCGTCTTACGTTACCGACGTACTCTACGAAGAAAGAGCTACTCGACTGTTGCGTTCTTTTTGTAAATCGGTTGGACTTGCTACCATGTTGCAGCTGAAATAGCAGCATAACTTTATAGATTTCTGCTCCCATATGGAATGGACTTCCGAGCGAGATGAACATAATATCTTTTTTTGTGATGTTTAAAACGACATTCTTTTGGACAGAGCTATATGTCATGGCAGGATACGTATGGCGTTTTCTAAATATGCCCGGCGATGTTCATACATGGCTTGTCACAATACAAATATCAGATTATGTCACACTCTTAAACACCGGTGAAATACAAGACAATGAGGACTCCACATATCCCAGTGTAGCAGGCAAGAACATAAATAGAATTCACTTCAATCAGCAAGTACTTTACACATTTTCTAAATATATAGACCAATATTTATTTAAAATATATGTAGTAAGATATAATCATATGGAAAGCATTTTGCCATTATTTTGTTGTATTCAGAATACGTGTTATGTACCTACCTAGGTAGCCATACTATATATGTCAATTTTTTCAAATGCAATTTGATCTATCGTTGTGTAAATATTGTAATACTAATCTACTTGTTGATATAAATTATATTGTATTTTGTGTTTCAGTTGAAAATTTGCAACACAGCACACATTTGCCAAGAAGTTGACGTCCTGCTACAAAACTTAGCGTTAGAAAATGTCAGGAAATTAACGATTGACGCACTTCCTGGGGGAACAAAGCGATGCCTTCAGTTGGCACTAGCGCTAATCGGCGATACAAAGGTATGGAATTCATACAGCTCTTGTTCATGTTGGTTTGGTACTCAACAAGCACACCATGTATGGCTCGATACGTTGACGAGCGCTCCAGTCAAGTTAACTGCAGATCTTCATTATGTCTGCCATACATTGGTTTAATGAGTTTGCATGTCCTAGGCGTTGTTACAATGGATTGGATTAAAAGTTATTTAGCCAATCGTGGTCAGTATGTATAACAACAGTAATTCAGAGCTAAAGAATATCAAGTGTGGAGTCCCACAAGGATCAATCCTGGGCCCAGTACTATTTATTTTATATATAAATGACATGTGTGAAGTGTCAAAATTGCTTAATATTATTTTGTTTGCAGATGACACTAGCATTTTTACTCAACTAGGAATATTGTGGATATAGCATGTACTGTTAATAACGAACTAGAAAAACTAGATATATGGTTCAGAGTAAATAAATTATCGCTTAATGTGAACAAAACCAATGTTATCATGTTTACAAATAAAAAACAACATAGACCAAAAGTAAACATGATTTTGAATGGAACAAACATTGAGCAGGTGTCACATACAACATTCCTTGGTGTAATCATTGATGAAAACTTAACGTGGAGAGAGCAGATAAAAACGGTTGAAACGAAGGTATCAACAAGTATAGGTGTTTTGTATAAAACAAAGGATGTTCTTGACATTCAAGCATTACGCACGTTATACCAATCACTTGTTGAACCATATATGTCTTATTGCTGTGAAATGTGGGGAAATACGTATCCGTATAGACTAAGAAAACTCTCTCTGCTACAGAAAAAAGCTATACAAATAATATATAGTTTTGATTACCATGGTCATACATCTGTATTTTTTCACTGCTCAAAAATTCTTAAACTTCAAGATTTAATTACACATAAGACTATGGTTACGCCTTATAAAGCAAACAACCACTGTTTAGAAAGTCGTGTACAAGCGTTCTTTGAACCGACTGCAGCCGTATACAAGCATGATACCAGACAATCTAAACTATTTTATGTTAAAAAAGCGAACACCACCCATAGACTGCTCTCAATTACTGTCAGAGGTATACATGTATGCAACGGTCTTGCAAGTAATATAACACAGTTGCCAAGTCTACAACAATTTAAGAAAAGTTTAAAGTCGACGTTGCTTTCTTCTTATTTATGAACAATTAACTCAATGGAAAAAAAATATTGTTGGTTTGTATTCAATCTTATAACCTTTACTATAAGTATTACTCATTTTAATTGAAAAGGGCTTAGCGCCTTACAAGTCATATGACTTCTGCTATGTCCTTTTAACAACAGCACCGATATTATATTGTATTGTCGTTACCATTATATATTGTATTATTTTTCATACTATGTTGTATATTCCTGTGTTGCTGTTGTTAAATAAACTTTCATTCATTCACAATCAAACTAATATCACCAGTCCCTATGCTGAACTATATGCTGTGCTTTTCCGTTGTAAATCTCAATATTAGAACATTTTTACTTTCAGCATGCGGCTGGAAGGTAATTTCGTACACACCGCTGTAACTAGTCATTACGACTGCTCAAAACACATTCATTAATTCACATGTTCACTATGATGACGACGACGACGATGATGACGACGACACTAGGAATAGCCGTTTACGTTGATGACACCTGAATGTCGTCAGCCTGACGACTCTCGCAGCGACAGGAAACAATGTGTTGTTCGTACATTAAACACTGTGCAGGTGATCATATTGGATGAACCGACATCGGGACTGGATCCTTCCGCATGTCGTCGCGCAAGGAACGTGTTGAAGCAATACCGCAAAGGTCGGACAATCATTCTCACCACTCACTGCATGGACGAGGCGGAACAACTCGGTGACCAGATCGCCATCATGTTCAACGGACGGTTGATTTGTTCAGGCTGTCCTGTGTTTCTTAAGAAGACGTACGGTAGGAACATCAATTCACTCTTCAACTTTACGTTGAGGAATCTGCTCGTCATTTCGCCGAGTTTTTCCAAACTTTATTTGACAAAGGTTACGTACCAGAAGAATAAAAAATAGCTAATGTGGTGTACATTGATAAAAAGAAGATGCTACACTAATTAGTTATTATAGATCTATTTAGAAATAAGCAGCATTTTAAAACAATTTAGAAACACACACACACACACACTCACACACACACACACACACACACACACACACACACACACACACATCCCATTAACACAATTGAATTTTTATGAATTAAGAGAAACAATACTCCAGTGGTTTCAAAGTGTTTTTATCGGATAGAAAAACAATTATGGAACCAAATCCCTTCCTGAAAATGTAACATGTGGAGTAACATAAGGATATATACTAGGTCCCTTAGCTATAGAAATGATGTATGTACTGTGTCACAAATAACTTTTGCTATTATGTATTCGTACGATAGGAATATCGAATATCGGAAAGGTTTGCAAAAATGACAAATTATTAAAATATTTAAATAAATATTGCTTAACATTAGTAGGATTTTGTTAAGTAGATACAAATATATACCGCCACATCTAACAATACTCGTAGTGCCATAAACAGACGTACCAACGTTTATATAGACTGCATACAAATATACACTGTTAATCATACACCATTTTTAGAGTGATATTAGATAACATGTATATTTAATATACATGTTATGAAATAGCTATGAGTGTAGGCATTTTATGGGAAATTACAGGACATAAAACACCTTGAATCTATATAACATAACATAACATCCTGCTGTTTATTTACATGTCCACTAAGATAATACAAATCACAAAAATGTAATGAATTAGATATACTACATGTTATATTATGTTAAATATGAAGAGCCCCAGCTCACATCGTGATGCCAAGATGTGATGTAATTGCTACAAATCACGCATAGTATTGCTATGCATATATTCAGAGCATGTTTAGAGTGTAGGCATTTGGGTTGATACAAGTATCAGAACGAGTTATCGTGCAATATTCCGATGTAACACAAACACTAGTCACTACAGAGGAACAAACAATTATCGCACAGTTACATAAGAATCCATGGTTTCGGCACTATTGTTGACTTTCGTCCCAATTTCAGGGTAAATATATCGAATGTAGCATTGCATTAAAAGGTTATGTCTCATACAATCAATATTTTTGTGATATTATGAATGACATACAACATTTCTTTCTGAAGCAGTAAATGTTTGCTATCTATATGCGTGTGTTCCTATGTAATAGCTCTGCTAATATACAAATATAGGCGTGTATTACCAAATATATGTAATTACATGCTAATAAATCCACCCCTACACAACTTTGATATGAAACAACATCTAATGCTCACATTTTTGATGAAACATCATGTTATTTCTTCCCTGAATTGTGGTGAACGTGTAGGACAAAAGGTGTGCGCGTTATGTCGACTATCACGATGGTGTCTACGATAACATTACGAATGTTACATTATATATTGCAGAAATACTTTATTCGTATAATTAGTGCATTGAATGTAAACGCCACACTGAGTTTGTATTTAAAGCACATTAAATTATGAACAACTTTTGTAAATATGTATCTTGTATGCTAATATACAAAGATAACACCGGTGTATTACTAAATACATGTAAATACATGCTAATGAAGCCGTCCCTACACAGGTTTGTGATGAAACAACATGTAAGGTATACAATTGTCGTGAAGCATCATGTTATTTGTTCGCTGACTTGGGGAGAAACTGTAGAACAACAGGCTGCGCATTTTGTCGCCTTTCACGATATTGTCTACGATAATATCATGAATGTATTTGTTCACTGTTCCGTTATTCTGCACTGTGGTGCATTAAATTAATGTGGATTTACGTCTGCAGGTCCAGGCTTTCGTGTCATCATTACTAAGTGCGACAACTGTAATGTAAGCGAGGTGACGGATTTCATAATAGAATATGTTGGATCTGCATATCTGGACAACCAGGTAGAATCTGAGCTGACCTATGTCCTTGGCTTACCGAGCACCGACAGATTTCCGTTGCTATTTGAAGCACTAGTGGCGCACACACATCGGTTAAAAATTAAAGGTTATGTCGTTACTGAGACGACGATGGATGACATATTCAACAGGTTAGTCATCTATTTCCACGTTTGGGTTTATCTGAACAATTTATGCTAACCTTGAAATCAACACTATTAATACTACTGCTTATTAATGTATCGTTGCCCATAAAACGGGACATATTTACACCTATAGATATAAGTCGTGATGCAAATACGTGTGTGGATGTTTGTTAACTATGCATTACGTTAACAAAATTCGATCATCGTACATTATGCATAAATATCACACATGACGGCGAACAATTAAACCTCTTTTTCAGAGTAATCAAAAGAGCACGCGACTTTGACATTTCATGCAATGTCAATGGAAGTACGAAATCGCTGGAATCAGTTTGTAAGTTTATTCACGGCTGCTGGTAACACTCACAAGTAGTAAACACTGCATTTGAACCATGCCAGCAACACTTTTATTATATTTTTAGATATCCAAGAAGAATATATATCCACGTGCCCAAGCAGGCGAACCCATATCAATTTTTCTGACAGTTCCGCTGCACACAAAACACCGTCCTGTATGACTATGACGGATAATGTCTTGAATATTTCAGCAGTTATTTAAACTTGTACAAATGTCCATACCAATCCACTAACCGGGATTCCACAAGCGGATTCACAATTTCACAATACTGACAAAATGAGACTTCGGTAATACAAAATAATAATAAGGTAACTTCTACTTCGCCTAAATCCTTAGAAACCAAGTTCAGAAGTCCATCAATACAAAACGTTTGCTTGATCTCAGAGTCAATGAATAAATCCAGTTGTCATCATATTGATTGCTACGTCAGGGAGCTGTGGTGGATAGGCAAGGTTATAAAGGTATGTATTTAAATGTCGACGGAATTGTGTGATATTTTCAACTGATTTGACACTAGAAAGAAGCATATTTCAAAGAGTAGGCACACCCACAGAAAACCGTAGTCCCAATACCAGTACTGGCGTTAGGTACAACAATTAAATCCGAACTAGATGATCGAAGCTAAACAGATGTTCTTACACGAGTAAGCACAGAATGTAAATACGATGGCTGCTTGCAGGAAAGTGTTTAATAAGTAAAGGTACAGATCATAAAGGTGATACGATATCGGACAGGAAGCCAATGTAGGGACTTCAGAAGCGTTTTAGAATGAGATAATACATGGAAACCTAGTAACAATCCCTGAAAAGAAATTTTTAATACGTAGTTTTGTGATATATAAGTAGTATATTATGTGCTTATCAGCCCCCACCTTGAGCGGAGCGGTGGAATTTCAAAGATCAAGGTTAAAGGTCACATGTCAAGGTCAAATGTCACATGGCGCCCCTTAGCGGATAGTTGATGACCTGGTGGCGTCCCTAGCAGACAGGTCACGAACTGGGACTGTCCAAATTCATGCGTTTTATTTTTAACATTGTGTCAAATGGTGTCAGGGGTCATGTAGCGCCCTCTAGCGGATACGTGGTGAACTACAAACTAGTTCAAAGAACAAGTGGAGCCATCTGACGGATATCTCTTCAGCTCATACCCCAACAAGTACGTGTGTCTTATTTTTAGACTACTTTAAAAATAGTCAAGAGGCGATCCTGGTGAGAGCGGCGCGAAGCAAGAGGTATGGTATTACTCCGACGTCCGTGCTGTTTTGGCGTACTACGACGGCCGCGTTATTTTCTAAAACAAATACTACAAAATAATGTTCAGCACACCCACGTGACTCTAAAGACCACTCACTTGTGATTGGTTGGATATTTTCGGCACATCCACGTGACTCAAATGACCACCTATGAACGTATGCCGCGGCACGCCAAAACCAGGCGCTTGTCGCATATTCTCGAACGGCGCCAGGGTGTAATTAGTCAGCATGCCCTCAAAATTTCGAAAATGTGTTATTGGCGGAATCAAACAGCAACATCATCAATCTTTCAATATTTCCATAATAGATACCATGAAATAGTGTTGAAAGGGGTAATAATGAGCATTTTTATGCAAGCCCTTAATTAATTTCACAGCTAATTAGTCTAAAACAAAGCCGTTTGTAGGCTAATTTAGCGCAGTATCCTGCACCCAAATAATTGCTGAACGGATACATTTCTTACTTCCTGCGAGACAAATGTAGCCATACGTCTTAGCTGCTAAATAACATAAAAATGAATCAAATCCGTCGAGAACCTTAATTTTTATGATGTTTTCAACATCGGGGTAGACCATTTTAGGCCGCCCGATCGCTGCTACGTTCGCCTCCGGCGCAAACCCCCGGCGCGAGCTGTGGAATGTTGCGCTGACAAATGGTCGATTTTTCAGACCAAAAAGCATATTATGAGTATACACCATCGCTAGGTCTATGCATAATTTCAGGACAATTGGAGCATTATAAAGATGTGGTTGCTATGGTAATGTTCCACGACATCACTTTTTACGACCGATCACTTTAAAACTCATTTTCTCGGAAGTGACATTCCACAAACTTATGCACTTGAAGTGGAATATCTTCACCCATACACAAGATAGAGTGTTCATTTTGGTATCATTTTAAAGCTCTTCGTCTCCTCTAATTGAAACAATAATAATATGGAATTGTCAGCCTACAAAAGCCTGGTTTTGGCATGCCGCGTCACTTATAAGACGGCCGTTTTTCGAGGTTGTCATTTGTTCTCCGACATCGACATGGCTAACATTATGCTGATCCACCGAGAGCACCACAGCTACTACAACCCCGTCGGCATGCAAGACATAAGTGACGATGACGACGAGGCAATCAGTCATCCGACTGAGCGACTCCCATCTCGATCCGGTGCAGCGGCGGATCGAGAGATTGTCGACGTCGACATCTTGGAGCAGAAGGCGATAGACGACAACACATCCTTCGTCGTCAGAGGGCTCGTTATCGAGAAGGTACGCACTGATGTTTCCTTCTACTACGTCGGATGTGCGTATTGCAAGAAGAGAATGATTGGCGACGACCACGGCAATCTTGGGTGCGAAAGACATGCATATGTCAACGGCAACACTTACTTCCTTGTTAGAGTATGCTTCGTCGAGTCGGCCACGGGTCATTCTATGTGGTTGACCTTATCGACTAGTATATGGCCGGTCTGTTAGACGTCGAGGCAAAATACTTTTCTCTTATGCACGAAAGCATGCATATGTACAAGCTGAACATGTTTGGTAGGGACACGAGTGTCTCTCACCATTATGAAAAGTAAACGAAACGGTTACATCAACTACAACATCACTCACTGCTGTTTCAGGCCGAACTTCAAACCGGCGACGAAGCGTCGACTTGTGCACGTTCTACATTCCCTGTTCCAAGTTCGTCGTACTCTACTACCGATGTCACAACGGAGCCGTCCGACTGCGCAACTGCTACTACTACTACTACTACTACTACTACTACTGCTGCTGCTGCTACTACTACTACTACTGCTACTGCTACTGCTACTGCTACTGCTACTGCTACTGCTACCGCTACCGCTACCGCTACCGCTACCGCTACCGCTACCGCTACCGCTACCGCTACCGCTACCGCTACCGCTGCCGCCGCCGCCGCCGCCGCCGCCGCCGCCGCCGCCGCCGCCACCGCCACCGCCGCCACCACCACCACCACCACCACCACCACTATTATGAGCGCAGTGGCTCAGGGGTAGAGCTCCGCACTCTCGACTACGAGAACCCGGGTTCGAATCCTGTGCTGCGGTATTAAAACCTTGGGCAAGTTTTTTCACTCTACATTGCTCCAGTTCACTCAGCTGTATAGATGAGTACCTGACTATAGACAGTGGTGGATATGTGTACGAGCAGCCTTCGCGCATTAATTGTAGCATATGGCTGGATGCTTCCCAGAGAAGCCGAGATGGTGTTTGAGTGAACAGCTCTGTCGGGGAAGTAAAGTGTAAAGCACTTTGAACGGTCCTGAGGACTGGATACTGCGCTATATAAGAACTTGCCTTTACTTTTTTCACCACCACTATGGAGAAAGTTAATTCCACTGCAGTCATTAGAGACTGGTCGACCCTTTTACTCCAGATAGATCTAAGACAATCTGACGTGGCACCCCAACAGTTGCATGCCATCAAGAGTTTGTTGGAGGAGTCTCTTTCAGAGCGATGGCGACATAATGTTATAGGTATGTTACTCGCCGCTTTAGAAGATGACCTGTAAATACATGTTTTATGCAGAGTCTCGGCGACATCATGTTTAACGTTAGGTTAGGTAGCTGATTTGGGAATGACGTGTAAATACATGTTTTATGCAGAGCGACGGCGACATAATGTTTAACGTTAGGTTAGGTAGCTGATTTGGGAATGACCTGTAAATACATGTGTTGTGTTGTGTTATGTTGTGTTGTGTTGTGTTGTATTTTAATAAAATAGTCAAACCATATTGGTTGGATGTGTTCTCTCTCTCTGGATATATATATATATATATATATATATATATATATATATATATAGTTCTGCTTTGGGAATGACTTGTAAATACATGTGTTGTGTTGTATTTTAATAAAATGGTCAAACCTTATTGGTTTGATGTGTTCTCTCTCTGTATATATATATACTTTAACCAACTATATATATATATATATATATATATATATATATATATATATATATATATATATAATATATATATATATATATATATATATATATATATATATATATATAAGTACCGTCCTACCTGGTACCATTGGAGAGTTGGTTAAAGTATGGACACGTGGTTAGTTCATCCGTTTACCAGTATCGTCGCAGGACCGATAGGTTGTGGTAAGACAACCTTTGTTGTGTCATTGTTACGTCACTCCCACACACTGGTAAACTTACCACCCGAAAAGATCACGTGCTATTGGCAGCTATTGTATTCTTCCCTTTCTACCATACATCCGAAGTTAGAATGTGTCGAAGGTCTTCCCGATGTGTCGTCTTTCGATTCTAAGAATAGAAACGTGGTGGTCATCGACGACCTCATGTCGGAAACGGGCGAGAGTGTGACCAAACTGTTCACCAAGTAGAGTCACCATTGCAACACGTTGGTTATATATTTGGTGCAACATTTATTTCAAAAAGGGAAAGAGAATCGCATCATTAGCATAAACGCGTAATACATGGTTCTCTTCAAGAATCCTCGAGACAATACAAAAGTAGTCAATTTATCGAATCAGATGTTTCCGGGGCGTGTAAAATACATGCAAGAGGCATTCAGAAACGCAACACCCATATCACGGCTACCTATTCGTCGCCTTGAATCAATCCACACCGGAACACTTGCGCCTGCGCAGTAATGTCATACCTGACTCTGGAACGTACCAGTACGCTTACATTCCTAAGATATAAATAGAAACACGTCGTTGTCACATCCATCATTCAGTATTTACAACATGACTAAAACCGACAGTAACTCTAATCTGTGGACGGCTTTGTTAAGTAGTTGTATAGTGTACCTGTTGCCCAACACGACGTTGAAACATCATGTCGTCTGACTTTTATTTGACGTTACCAACCAACGCATCCGCTGACTTACACCCCGACGACAGGTTGACCCACTATATCACGACTTTGCCACAACGCATCAGTCTCTCCGGTCAGTGGGAGTGCGGGTTGGTCGAGATTCAATACCCGCACAGTTGGTAGAACGTGAAAGAAGATGACAATTCTCTATTCGTCATAGATTCAGATGGTTCGAATGACGTGGGACAAATAGATGCAGGGTACTACCATGGAGCAGATGCACTCATTCGTGCAATCAACATAGTAATAATGTCAATGGTAGGCCAGCAAAAGATCAAACCGGCCTACATTAACATCACACAAAAGGTGAAAACATGTCGCTCTAGGTGTATTCTCCGAGTCTACGGGTCTCCGAGTCTGAACAAGGGCGTCGATCCGGTTTTAAAAGTGGGGTGACGGGGGACCAATTTACATAGACATATATGTATGCATAATATATATATATATATATATATATATATATATATATATATGACATGTATAATATATATGACCTGAAATTACACATACGTATTTTTTTAATATAAAACATAATTCATTGTTGGTCTGGTGCAAATTCTAAACTAAAAAAGCCTTTATGTTATACTATTTATAATAGTTATGTTGGCAACATATATCTGAAGAGGGGCCATGGCCTACCCCAATAACTGAACATTTGGGGGTAGACTTTGGACCCAACACTGCTTGCCTGATTCATAGGGTGACAAGATGCAGAGCGTACAGGGGTGCCTGTGTAGGACTTCCCAATCCCACCTTTTGGCAAAGAAATTTGCCATCACTAAAATGTCATCACAAATAGTTCCGCCGTAGGCGATATAATTATCCACCAGGGCTACCAGGCTGCAATCCAATGGGTGACAGGGCAAACAAAAATTAATAATCTATTATGTGCTTGATGGCTATATATAAATACAAGGGTGCAAAATGGCAGAGCCCGGCATGATGAATATTTACTGTACTTAGATCAAGTTGCGGGCTGCTGCTAACCAAGCAATTTATCTAGTGATTTTCCACTAGGTAGTCGGAAGTTTAGTTCTTATTATTTATTTTACTACTAGACCGATGTAGGGTTTTTAAGAGAGGGGGGTGATCAGTCTCGCTATATATGCCTATAATTAAAGGCTATAAATTTGTTTTATGAACTGAAAAAGTATGAGGACATTTCCTATCCTGACCACCTCAGGCCGAAAAGTTGGGAGACGCTTCCCCTCGTCCCCCACTGATCAACGCCCATGCTGTGCCTGTGTAGAACTTCCCAATCTAACATTTTGGCAAAGAAATTTGTCATTACTCAAATGGGAATATGTTATGCAAAGTGCAGGAATCCGCCGCTTCTGCCGTAGGCAATAAGCATCAAGCAGGCGAGGGGTGAAAATGCAACACAAATTTCATCATTTAAAAAGTGCTTGATGGCTAGAACCTATTAATAATATCAACACAAAGTTGATAGAGCCCGGCAGTGGCTTACATTTTTTCGTTAGTTATAAACTTTCCGATTGGCCTTTCTGCGCGACAAATTTAAAATGATCAATGTGCAGCGAAATAACAAAGCCTTTTTGGTATAAATGCCACGGTCTGTTCGATAACTCTCCTGTGATTACTACTGTACAAATTCGTTCAATATATTAAAATATTACGTTTGTTTAAATAACTATCACGGATTATGGCGCATTAATAGCAAAACATGCCTCAAAACTGGTTTGCCTTGTGTTAATTTGCAATAAATAACTTTGCTGAACTTCATATCTCGAGTTTATTATCTAGCTAGTCCTATATAGCGGCTTTTAAAAGAGAGAGGAGTGTTGAGTTAGGCTTTATGCCTCGCAATTTTTCTGAACTGAAAAGTGGGGGGGGGACAATTCCTATGCTGTCCCCCACCCTGAAAAGTGGGGGGGGGGACGCGTCCCCCCCGTCCCCCACCGATCGACGCCCGTGCCCCTGAAAAGGATTACTACACTAAAATAGCCGATTCTGTGGTAGATATGGCGCAGGGGTTTTATGCACTGTACGTCTACAGTAACGTTGTGGAATCACCGTCGTGCTTTTGGTGAGGGCCGTACCATTAGAAGGTAAACACGGGGACGTAGTGTCCAAGAGCTTTGACAATGTGAAATACATTCCCGTCTTGCACAAAGATTTCAAGATCGATTCAAGAGACGACGCGGGACGTCGTGTACCATTCGAGTAACGGTCGCGACAGTTGCAACAGTCACGATCGCGACAGTCGCAACAGTCGCAGTCGCACCTACGAACAACGTCAAACAACTGAGTGAAGGATTGCAAGTGTTTGTCGGAGCTAGAGTGCAGCGAGGTCACGGACTCGGTAGTTTCATCGGTGGCTATACTCGAAGCGCTATGCCTCTGATCAAGACAGGGGAACTGGCACTGAGAAAAGGAGCGTTGAAAACAGGTTTAGGCATGGCCGGCGATGTGGTGTCGGAACAGAGCATTAAATCGTCGGCAAACCGACGCCTCAAAGAGACCTTCCCGGTCTCCTTGAGGCGACCGGAAATGATGAGTAAGGTACTAGGAAGCATTACCCACGGACCACCGGGTATTCGTCTAGTGCACCGTACTATAAAACGTAAGCCGACGAGAAGTATGGTCAGTGTCGCCAGGAAACGTAAACGATAGAAGACGCATCCAGACGACATATTTGGCAAATAGACAACTATGGCTTTCGTCCACCAGTTGTCCTGTGAGTGAATCAAGAGTGAATTGGACCTGTTTAGTCTACCGTCGACTCAAATAAGCATCGAACATGCTCAATGGGTCGATCATCAACCAGTAGTGTCGATAGTTACGGGTGGACCTATAATGTTCTTGTTGCCTGGATCGGGAGACCATTAGCTGGACTTCCCCAATAGTTACCTGTTTGTGTGAACACGTGTGCTCAAACGAGACGGAGGTCACCTCCACCAAATACACCTGTCGGTCCCGTAAACAACTGGATGCATTCTCTGTTTAGTGAAGTCGACGTGTCTTTGAATGGAACCCTTGTCACGCCTTCCACGAACACCTGTGCTTATCGTGTATACATCGAAACGTTGTTGAGCCACGGAGCGGAAGCCAAGAATAGGCTGTTGACTAGCGCACTATGATATAAAAACACGGCTGGACACATGGATGCCACAGATGACGAAAACAATGGTGAAAGTGAAAGTGTTACGTTGCCGGTAGTCGAATCGCCGATATGATGGGGCGCTTACATGTCGACCTTTTCGTCTAGTGCAGACCAAGAATGCTTTTGCACTTATGGCTGGCGGAGTCAATCCAGATTACAAGATAAGTACCGACGAAGCGGTTTGGTTTGCTAGGAAAGCCAAACTGAATCCCGCCGTGCAGATGGGTCATGTGAAAGCACTCGAGAAGGGGACGGCCAACTATCTCTTGAGAAGGGTACACTGCAAGGTGTTTCCCATACACGAAAACGTTTATCTGGGCGTCCTACCGAAGATAGTTGTGGTGTGTGGAAAACGACGCCTACAACAGGACGTTCGCCAACAAATTGAACATTCAAACATTGTACGGTGACGGTCAACAATTTCCGGCGAAACCTCTGCAACACAATTCGGTGCCGACGGTATCTATGTAAGATGTTACCATAACCTATTCACTGGAAAGGGAAATATGCTTCAAAACGAAGGAAATGATATCACGCGACAGGATTTTGCGGAAGTCTATACCCTGTTTGCTTTTGTTATCACACCGGATTGTTGCGACGGTCCCCATTTCAATTTGGTACATAAAGGCAACCTGCGAGTGGACATGCATTTCGATGATCCGCTCGAACAGACGATCAACGTCATCGCCTACGTAGAATTCGAGTCGGTTTTGGAGATTGATAAAAACAGAAACGTAGTATACGACTACTGAAACACGGACACATCATGGACACGAAGCAAATAGAACGCCTCCTTCCGGCAGAGTCGTACATCAAAAGCGTCGTTGTCGGTGCCCTGCCAAAAGACTGTCTGCCTAAGACCGGTATCGCTAGTTATCCGGCTGCTTTCGTGTGCAACACCCACTCGAGCGATAGACCTGGAAAACACTGGATCTGCATGTTTTTCACTAATGGCGGGCGTGGAGAATAGATCGATTCTTACGGCTTGCCACCTCGACAAGGGGAAAGCGTGTATTTTCTAAAGAGCAACTGTGCGACTTGGAATTTTAACGAGAAAACACTTCAGAGCCCGCTGTCTAACGTGTGTGGACACTATTGTGTCGTGTATTTATTGCACCAATGTCGAGGCATCCCCGCTAAGACGATTGCGAACAGTTTCGGGAATGACCTCGTCAATAATGACTGTCGTGTGTTTTACTTTGTTAACAGTTGCATGCAATGTCTGAGTTGATGACATTTGTTAAGTGTTGTATGCAATGTCCGCATTGCTGACTCGATGCGTGTGTGCCTGTGCGTGATCGTGTATCGTTTTAATTACAATAAAAAGTCGACACCATTTTGTAGGTTTGCAACGTTTTATTTACACACTCTATATGCCAATGTACATACAATTCTTGTCATCCACCCAAGAGGAAGTGGTATAATAAAAGTTCTTGTAAACATTAACTATTTACACAATTATTTTCAGACACCCAAAAAGAAGTGGTGTAGTATACATTCTTGTAACCCTTATCTATTTACATAATTCTTGTCAGACACCCAAGAGAAAGTGTCAAGCATCATGTCGTGTTTTGCATAGTCACATTATTTCGTATTTTGTAATATTATGTGCAATTTCACCAATTACAACAAGTTCATGTCACATGACATGTTACATACACGAAATGAAATTATATTTTGTTGTTGTACATTACAACATACATACACACATAATATATATTAGGAGTCAGTGGTAGGTCCTTAAACAAACAAACAAACGAACAAACAAACACTTCACCTATATATATATATATATATATATATATATATATATATATATATATATATCACATTACGTGCGTATGTGTATTATGTTATGCAAAGTACATATATATGTATAAATATATATTATATAATATAGGACCACAAGAACGATGTCTTGTTGTTTGGATTGTGGCCAATGTTTACTTTAAATAAGGCACGGGTATGTACAGATTCCGACAGGTTGTACTCTTCTTTTCCCGTAAAAATACGTTAGTGCCGAACGTTCCTGAATATATGTAAAACTTGACCCGTGTGTCGTTCGAAACCCGCGATTTGTCCCCACCCCTTTTTCCGGTCTTTAGGTCGTAGTACGCCAAAAACAGCACGGACGTCGGAGTAATACTATACTTCTTGCTGCGCGCCGCTCCCGCCAGGATCGCCTCTTAACTATTTAGTCTAAAGTAGTATTCTAAAAATAAGACACACGTATTTTGGGGGAATTAGCTGAAGACATATCCGTCAGATGGCTCCACTTGACCTTTGACCTAGGGGCGCTACATGACCTCTGGCCCCATTTGACCCAATTTATATTTAATAGGACGCACTAATGTTGACATTAATAGTTCGTGACCTGTCCGCTAGGGGGGGGGGGTCACAAGTCCATCAATTATCCGCTAGGGGGCGTCACGTGACATTTGACCTTGATTGTTGATCTTTGACGTTTGACAGGTGGAATTCCTCCGCTCCAGGTGGGGGGTTTATAAACACATCATATATTACTTATATTTAATAAAAACATGAAAAAGCTAACTAGGTAGTATAACCTACTAATGACTAGCGCTGTTACAATATATTTTGCAATCGAAAGAGGCAAGTACCGACGAGCACGCCGCAAATCATGAATGTTGTAATAACATGTTCGACAAATGAGAAATGTGTTCTCTGACATTTTATTATCATCAAATATTACTCCTAAATTCCGAGTTGAAGCTGCAGGCAAAACAAGCTGATTAAGTAAGAGCATATGAAAAACATTTTGTTCATGCAGCCTCCATGTCAATAATACGAAACTCTGTTTTATCGGCATTCTGCTTCAATCTATTCTCGGTCATCCAGTAAAAATGAAATCAAGACAATTTCTAAATTGTTGATGCCTATTAATAAGCGAACTCAACATAGTTAGGTAATAGTCCCAGAACATAACGGAATTGTATGTGGTGACAAAACACAATCCCCAATTCTTTTTAATTACCTGGTGTCTACCACTAAGATAGAACTTAAACCAGGTTAGAGCTACACCAGATACACCATAACACAAAGATAAATGATCTATGGGAATAGTATGATTAATAGTATTAAAAACAGCTGATACATCAAGCAAGGTAGTTGCAGTAACTTTACCATTATCCATGTTCAAAGCGATGTCATTATGCATTTTTAGGAAACCAGTCTCCGTAGAATAAAGTTATTTGTATGCATATTGGAACACATTTGACAGATTATTTGAGATAATATTTTGCTACAATCATTTCAAATATCTTGGAAATTTAGCTGATATTAGGAGCAGATCTATAATTTGTTTAAGTTATCTTTCGGCAAAGTTGTCTTTATAAGAAGTAGATTTACAAGCGTTTGTTTAAAATCATCTGGAAAATACCAGTCCTAAATGGTACATTTATTATATTTGTTATCGTATCAAGTGAAGAATCAGTATATCATTTCAACAGTAAAGTTTGCAATAGATATATATCAGGGAATGAAGATTGTATAAGGGTAATTGTATGCAAATTTATGCAAATCCATAACTAATCAGGATTTTCAGAGTTATTTGACACCATAATTGTAAAATATTCTGATTTTGCGTTCGTCATGTGTATACTGCAAATATGGGACTGTTTCGAATATCATGGCCTATGTAATGACGAGCTCGTTTTAGGCCAAACACGTTCAAAATAATGACGTCGTCTTTTAGACTGCAAAATTTCGGAGGACATCCAAGGAGAAGGCACATTTTATTAAACGTTTGTATAGGGAATTGGAGCATGTTTATCAAGTAAGGTCTAAAAGAGCAAATACATCAACAGCTTGGTGTTACGCACCTAAACGTTTTAACACAAACTAACCATTTGCATCTAAAATCATTTTTTTTTACATTAGTGGTTTATTCAGAAAGCGGTCTTAAAGTGGAAAACATCTAGGAAAACCACCGATACCATGAACGGGACCATCTTGGTCGATGAAACCAACCAAAACCCAGCTTCCATTTGCGCTTTGGAAAAATAATACGTCACAGTGTCGATTGCTGGTATAGTTGTCATAATAAAGGAGAGTCAAGCGGCTCGTTAAAAGTCCCTTACATCGGTTTACAAAGAAATCGCCAGAGCAATAGGCCACACTGATCCTCAAACGGTTGTACCAACAATACACGGAAAACAGTATCAGTGAGCTGTCTTTTTGTTACCCATTAAATGACCAGAGAACTGAAACGATGGTCCAATGAATTCATTAGAATTGACAGTGACAGACAAAGTGCAGATGCTAGACAACCAGGTTGGATTGACCTGACCATGAAAACGACGACCAACAGACGCCAAACTTCTCCTGACATATCGTACATATATATGCATACACTACGTTACAAAACAATTCACTTGCATTCCTTTACCTAAGAAAATTCATAAAACAACGCGCAAATCTCGACTAAAAACGCTGTATAATACACTAAATGCCATTAGATAGCGCGCTTGTGTGCGCGAATATTGATAAACTTTATTTACTCCATTCGCTCGCTCGCTCGAAATTGTTTAGATAATTTTAAATAATATACTAAAAATAAATTATTATCATCACTTTGATAGTCAGGAAATTCTCAGAGTTATTTCAATATAATAATATTTTATTTCCTATAGCGCCACATCCATAATTATTTTTGGCTTTTCACTACATACTGCTTTTAAAATGTTTACACTCAGAAGAATTTAGAGTAACATCTTTTGCCAGTAATAAGAGTATACCTAGTATTATTGTTGGCATACAGCGAAGGATTGGCAGTAACTTTCTATTGCAATAAACATTAATACATGACACGCTATGCCAAAATTAAATAGAGTGATTATGTGATTAGATAAAAATACATAAGAAACATATTATATGTAAATGATGTATTGCTTATATGCCTACTTAATAAAACAATTCACACAAGTAATATATCGGGAAATTCTTTGAAATGTGGAAGCCAATCAGGCAATGTCATAGACAAAACAAACAATACTACGCAATACGCAGGCAAACCGCACACGCACACCTGCCTAATAATAAATAAAATAAACACAGTCACATTCACAATACGACACACATTTGTCTCTACTCATGTTGCATTGCGCCTCTTTTAATGTAGCGCCTTTTTGTTTATGTATGTGTATATATGTATGTATGTATACATATATATATATATATATATATATATATATATATATATATATATATATACAGATATGATTTTCAAAAAAGTTGTCTTGACAGGTTTTGTATTTGCTCTTTGTACGATTTCTTCGTTGGTGATAATATGGTTTCACATAATGTCTGAACGTCCGAGCTGCCATTTGGCCTTGACACATGGCAGGATCTATTGGGTTATTTTGATTTCGTTTGTTTCCCATGCTTTATAATCATTATGGTAGCACAGGCACACAATTGCATTTGAATTTTTGTATTTGTATGTTTATATCATTTGACCGCAAATTGTTGATAATCCTACATGCTTTAGAATCCTTATAATGTTATACTTAAAGGTAATGTACGACATTGTCTAGATATAGCACAATCAAGGTAGGTAGCGTGATTCTTATTTGCCAAGGCCTAGTCATTGATTGGAACTGGAATTCTATCAGACTTCGTACTCAAGATTTTGTTTTAGAAGCATTGAGCAAGGAGTAATCGTAATTTGTCTTTATTTAAATGGAAACAACCAACGGTTTGGTGTTATGCACCTAAAAGAGTTAACATAAATGAACCATTTTGATCTACGATGAAAAATGTAACATTAGTGGTTTACTCAGAAAGTGATGTTAATGTGGTCAACCTGGTTCAACTGTAACAAACAAATTGTCGCCATGATGGTCGTTAAAGGTGCCTTAGGTCGATTTGCTAAGATATCGCGACATGCAATATGCCATACTGTTTCCCGTGCGGTTGTAGCTATAGTAGGGGAGACCGGGGCTAATTGTAACACGGGTAAGTTGTAACATAGGGCTTGCAGACAAAACTGCTAATGCAAATTATTCTGCAAGACGATAGCATGTTTATCAATAGCTTTGAGCATGTCATGTGTAATATCACGTGAATCCGTCGACACGCCATAAAGTTAAGCCATTTAAAAAAGGTACTATCGTGCGGGGGTATCTCGTAACACTTTAGGACACCTCACATAGCTCATTATGCTACAAATATGTAATAAACCAGGCATATAGTTATGCGTCAAATACTTGCGGAAGATTTGTTGGGAACCTTTGGCATGACAACAATTACGATCGGTTAAGAAACCTACCCGCAATCCTGAAATGTGTTATAACTAGCCCCGGTCTCCCCTACATGGAAAGATAGTTGTCTGAAAGATAGCTGTCTTTTCTGTCACCCTTTCATTCGACCAGAACTGAAGCAGTGGAGTTATTTGTCACAATACGGATGCAGTTGGGTTGGAAGTCCCCGAAATAGTACACACTTTGTCCGGCTGGTTTTGAAGAAAAATTGTTTGGAGTAGACAATAATTAATTATTATTATTATATTATTGATATGTAATTCAGCTATTTTGTGCGTGCGAATGCAGTACGTAAACATTATAAATATTCGCGCGCACAAACGCACCGCTTAAGGGTATGTTTTGGAAAGCTAATTTATAGCGATTTTACCTTAACACCGGAATCGCCGAAGAGTTTGCCGTTGAGATCTGCGCGTTTGTTTTGTGAATTTTCTTCGCTAAAGGAATGCAAGTGGATTGTGTTTCTAAACTAGTGTATGTATATGTCTGTAACATATGGTCAGGTCGATCCAACCCGGTCGTCTGGCATCCGCACTGTATCTGTGACTCAATTCGAACGTATTCACTGGACCACTTGTTCAGTTCTCTGGTCGATTGAAAGGATAACAAAAAGACAGCTCACTGATACTGTTTTTCCTGTTTTATTCGTACAACCGTATGAGGAACAATGTGGCATATTGCTCTCGTGATTTCGTTGTAAACCGACGTGTGGCACCGCTTGGCTCTCCTTTGTTATGACAGTTGAACTAGCGGTCGGCACCGTGACGTAGGGGAAGTAGGGGCATGTCCGCACACTTAAGGTGAAATAAGCTATAGATAATGAAATCGCATATCCCATCAGATATTTAAATATTTGGTCAAATGTAGAGGCATAGCTTTGTGCGGATATGCCCCAAGGTACGGGCATAGCCGCACACTGTATGCGGTTATGCTCCAGGAATGGCGAAACAACAGCTGGCCTTGAATCATAGTCCACGTTTATTCCTCATTGAGAGTCAAAGCAAACAACAGCATGATTTTGTAATGGGCAACGTCAACGTTTGCAAACCAGCTTGTCTGAAGCTTTCTAGCTAAAACAGCATAGTCTCATAAAGCGCAAAGTCAAACTAAAAACTCAGTTTGTCGGCTGTGCGAGCACGGCTTTGTAATTGTATGGACTAACGTAACGTACGGGCAAAGTTCTATACTATAAATTATACATCATTTGTCATCGTCGTTATTTTAGTCTATGAGCAATGATCAATTAAGCTTTATTTCTTTAACGGACCTAATGATACGGAACATGGAAAATGTGACGTCAAAACGAAATAGCCTATTACACATTGATGAAGCGATGAATGATATAAAAAGTTTGATAATATTAAATAATTATAAAATAATCATCATATACTATCTCAAATCAAAGTTTCCTATAATATTTGTGGCAAGCAACTGAAGTATCTAAATATGTATCTAAGTAGACTACATAATATTATAGGCACCGACGCACGAAATACGTCTGCACAGCGGGTGGGGCATGACCGCACAGGCATGTGCGAACATGCCCCAAGCACCCAACACGTGGATAATTCTGAATTGCGCGAAAATGCTACTTATGAAAGTATCCTTTATTTCACACATCATAAAACATTAAAATGCACTTTGGATTTATGAAAGACAATTTATATGCACGTCTTACAGTTAAAGTAACACACATAACAGCATATGAGTAAAATTACATCAGTGTTTACGAAAATAACATTTTATGTCATAACCTTTTACTTATTCACTTCTATCAAAAAATATATGCAAGTGGTTGATTTGGGGGTTAGACGATGACGTTTAGCATGATTTCACTAACCAGATGTTACGCGATGCGCAAATAATAGCGGACATGCCTCAGCATGCGGACATGCCCCTACTTCCCCTATTATTTTTCCAAAGTGCAAATCGAAACTGGTTACATCGATTGGTTACATCGATCAAGATGGTCCCGCTTAAGGTGTCGATGGTTTTGGTAGATGTTTCCACTTCAGGACCACTTTCTGAATAAACCACTAATGTGAAAAGTGTGATTGTAGATTCAAATAGTTAGTTTATTCAGGTGCATAACATCAAACCGTTGACATGTTTTGCCCTTTAAGTGAAAGCACATCTCCCCATTTTATACGTATATTCTGTTTGTTATGCCAATCAATTATATGTGGTAAACCGCTTTAATTTCCATTAAAACATATAAACTGGTTCTTCTTGAAACCAAACTGAGTAGGATTAGTATTTAAATATATTTCAATTTTACCTAGTAATATTTCTTCAAAATTTCTTCTAAACACACTAGCTAATGCAACTGGACAGTAGTTTTTTTTTAGAATATATTTTACCAGCTTTATACTTAATCATTGGCAGAAGTACAACCGACAACATTGACTCTGGAAGAAATCCATGAGCAAAAAAGCGAGTGAAACGCATACATAGTAAGGGTAAAATTGCCTTGTCTGCTAAATTTGTTAAAACAATTACGTCTAAATACCTCTTATCCATACATTAAGGATGTCAATATCAAGTAATTTAATAAGTAGTGCTATCTTTGAAGACATAAGAAGAAGTCCTGTGATTATGCAGTCGAAATAGTGTTTCAAATGTTGGATTTGGCACAATCTATTATGTATGTGCAATGACCATTTACCACCATACACTTAAATGTAATCGGACAACCCAACATTTGTTGCAAATAACATTTTATTCTGACTTAAAAATCACTAAACATTTATATTTTACAAATACTATGGTTATTGCCAAAACGTATATAACTTGGATTTAACAATATTCGTAATATGTTCAGTAGAGAATGGCAGTTTTTTCACAATTGCCAATAAATGTTTAAAATGATGGCCGTTTTATTTAAAAGAAGTTAAGTATCATGTAATTTACTCATTTAGGTCCATTCATTCAGATCCATAAACATATGTTCATGATGAATTAGGTAAATAATGATATATTTTTAATAGAGAAACAAATCATAATGTTTTCGTAAGCATGGTATATAAAATATATAATAACGTTCTATATTCTATATATATATATATATATATATATATATATATATATATATATATATATATATATATATATATATATATATATATTATTTAATGCGTTTTCATAGTATGTAATATTTAACAACACATTTCATTGGTATTGCAACATTGTTCTTGTTGATTACGAATTAATATATTGAATGGGAAACTTTATTTGTGCCAGAACCGGCTGTTGTGTTATCTTTCTGTAATGCGAATCGATATATAACTACTTGCAATTAAACACACTATGATATGCTATTTTGAAAAGTAGCAGATTAAAGATATCATAAAATAGAAAATATCATAATATGGTATGTTGTATGTACAAGATAAACGCACTGTTTCCCTTTGGGAAAATAATAGGGTGAGTTGCGCTAGCGCAGAAGCGCGGACCGATGCTATGGGGCTCTGCATGAGGGCATGCCCCTTAAATGATTTGTTATGATTACCTTTAATATGCGTGCATTATAAAGTGTGTCTTGTCCTATTTCCTGGCATGTAGTGGGGAATTAAATTACAAGGTAGCATGTAAATGAGTTTGTTGCATTATTTGTAAATAGAAAACAGGGACAGGAAATATATGCGAAGTTAAAATTGTCGGCCTATTTTGGGCGAAGTGACTAAGAACAACAGTGGGGTTGCCCATCTTGCTCATCATTTAGCAAGGGAAACATTGTAAACAAAATATACGGTTGAAATGTGGGGTATATATGTATGTATATACATGTATATATGTATATATATATATATATATATATATATATATATATATATATATATATATATATATATATATACACGCACGCACACACACACACACACACACACACACACACACACACACACACACACACACACACACACACACACACACACACACACACACACACACACATATATATATGTATATCTTGTTCAGTTGTAGGCAAAGCAGAACAACGCACCAATACTAACACCAGTCTTCTTACGCAACATGTACACGCTATGTTTCTGAAGCGGTTGGCGCAAATGTTGCGACGTCCAGTTCTGAAATGTTTCCAAGTAGTGCTACCGATCGTATTCATCGTGTTTGACATGTTTACGGGTCCGAACCCTGCTTCCATATTTCATGATGGTAGTGTAAACCCCCTTGTTCTCAAATTAGCGATGTTCGGCGATAAAACGACAGTGGTTTATGGCGTTGCACACGCCGCACACACGCTCTCAGTCCAACTGTCCGACACGTACAAGTGCCAGTTTAAAGGCTCCTATCACGAGTTGGTTTACGTCAACGGTAGCGTCAACGATTACCTTGCTACCAAAGCCAACGAAAACCGGTATACGTACACGCATGGTTACTTTGTGGCGGCGCTATTCGAGTCAATCAGCGCAGACGAGGTGAAATGCACTGCGCTCTACAACTACGAGGCGTACCACACGGCAGCAATCAGTCTGAATCTCGTAGACAACGCCCTGCTGAAACATTATATTGGTCGGAACTACTCCATACAGACGACGAATAAATACATTCCATTACAGTCAATGATCAGAAGACTACCCCTATATTTCATATATATCCTAAAACAGGAACTCAGATCGATACGCGCAATATCACGGTTGAGGTCAACATTGCCGATAAGTTTAGTGCTGTTTGGTGTTGATATGATCTCCGAGCGTGCAAGTGGATCGAAGTTTCTTCAGATCTTAAGCGGACTCCATATAGCAACATTCTGGCTAACAAGTGCCATGGTCGACTTTGTCTTTTACCTGTTTCCACTTACTACTGCGATCTATATTACACTGGCAGTCTACCCACTAGAAACCTTCACGACAGTGTTTGGCGTCCAATACAGTCTCCCGCTCTTCATCGCTTACGGTTGGGCCATGCTCCCCATCGCGTACGTTGCTTCGGTGACCTTCACCAGAACTCATCTTGGTGTCACTTGTTTGATAATCTACACACTTCTCTCAGGTGAACACATATACGCACATATAATGTACACGTTTATGATTACGCATCATGTATCATACTCATATGTTTCTAGTGTTTATTTGTTTCCTATGTTTCGTTCCTCTTACGTACATGTATACATATATGCTGATCGCATACTGTGAAAGTGTTTAGTTAAATACCCTTGTGCGATTGATTCCATGCTACCACATCATACGACTAAGTGCATGGCTTCACGAACTAAGACATCGTTTGACACATTTATTTATATAAAAAAGTCGCCTGCCTTAATTCTGAGTTACGTAGGTTTAACGATATATGTAATTTAATTAACGTTTTGAAGACAAATACATTTTAAAATATCAAAGCAGCAATCTTGGAATCAATGAATTGTTATATATGCGTAGCCATGTAGCAAATGATGCAGTCGATTGATGTGATCGGGTTACCGGACAGCAAAGCATTGCAATAGTCCAAACGGGATGTTAGCATGGCATTAACAACACGTTCCGCTATCGATTGAGCTAGGTAATGGTTAATCAACCCGATATTGCTCAGATGCCGCAAGCAAGTGCTAATCGTACGTCACACACACACACACACACACACACACACACACACACACACACACACACACACACACACACACACACACACACACACACACACACACACACACACACACTCACACGCACACACACACACACACGCACACACACACACACACACACACACACACAGACACACACACAAACACACACACACACACACACACACACTCAGGTGTGCATGCGTGCGTGCGTGCGTGCGTGCGTGCGTTTGGTTAAGAAAAGTGAGGCAAAGTGAGAAAACATGTGGTGACATTTCTGAAAAATCCTTTTAAAAGCACCCAGGCAACGTTTTTGTAAACTCGTAATATAGTCGAGTTGCCACCCTATACTCTACTGTCATCATCATCATGCTGTCGGTCGCGAAGCGACAAAGACTGCTTCCATCACTTGACTCTTGCTCTCCATTTATCTCTCTGCTGTGAGAGTGATGTCCAGGAGTCGATCTTTATGTCTCTGAGCTTCAGGTTTCTCTTGATGGTATCCTTGAACCGGAGGCGAGGGCGCCCTCTCTTTCTCTGACCTGAAGACAGTTGGGAGTAGAGAACCTGCTTTGGTAGCCTGTCTGGTGACATCCTCATGAGGTGTCCAGTCCACCGGAGATTCTTTCTGATCAGAAGATCTTCCATAGATGGTAGCCCTGTCCGTTCGAGTATTTCCTTGTTTGTCACTTTGTCCATCCAGGTTATCCTCATGATCGATCGCAGATGTCGCATCATGAAGGCATGCAGCTTTTTCACCTGTCGTCTGTACACTGTCCATGCGTCGGCTCCGTATAGGAGGGTGGACAGCACGATTGCACGGTATATCTTGCCTTTAACCCGCATGGACACATGGTGGTTGTTCCAGAGTCTCTGGCGTAGTCGGCCGAAAGATGCACTAGCCTTGGCCATCCTCCTCTGTATTTCATCGTCAATGCATCCATCACTTGATATAGTGCTTCCGAGGTAGGTGAATTCCAGAACAGAGTTCAACTTGTTTCCATCAACCATGATGTCCTCCTCTCGGGTTCTTGTAGAGTTGGGTTGGTACAGCACCTCGGTCTTCTTGATGTTAATCTTCAGGCCAAACTTCTTTGACGCATTGGAGAAAGCATCCACTATATTCTGCATCTCTTCAGCAGAGTGTGCAACCAGTGCACTGTCATCTGCGAATAGCAGCTCTCTCATCAGTATCCTAGTAGTCTTGTTCTTCGCTCTGAAGACTCTACTGTAGGGAACCTGGAAATGTTTGGTCGTCTAAGGTTTTTTTGCTTAATCATATAGATTATGTGTCCCTGAACTCAAATCCGTGGGATGGCAATGCGCCATCCTTGGGCAACTCGTGGGAACCACGAAAATCCAAGATGGCTGCCGTGATTGTGGTAAATTACAAAATGTGTTAATCTTTACACTACATAATGCTAGAAACATAATTTTTGTATATACACACGGCAGCAATCAGTCTGAATCTCGTAGACAACTTTGAGGTACGAATAATTCAATGGAACCGTTTATAATAATGTCCGACTATGTTCACATGACAACAATTCAAAATGGCCGCCATTTTCACCAACAATAGCCAAAATCGAGCATAATTTGATTGCATTTTGCTATATAAATATGATTTAATTTTGTCCATTCCTATGTTTTACTATATCAGGACTTAAAAGGAAGTATTTCAACTGATGCCCGCCCAAGAAAACCGAGTAATTTAAAAAATGGCCGTCATTGTAACCAAACATATGCAAGAGCCACGATGTTGTGCCTATTCCTACGTTTTAGCATATGGGCAATAATATAGTACTAATATATACTTGTACGGCCTTAATTATACGTGAGATGCATGTACCAACACATGAGGAATTTAATGTAATCATTTTCTGTGGTCACGTGACACAAATGTAAGATGGCCGCCATTTCTACCGAAAATAGCTCGAAGATTTATTTTCAATTCCACTACAGCATTGAACGTTCATCATGACTGAGTTCCAGGAAGGCTAATAGTTGTACCTTCATGTATGTGTATATGACTACAGCTGAAAAGAAGCACAAAAAGCTTGGGAAATGACACATTATTAACCATTGGTATTTAAAGATAAATCATTCCCATTACGTTCTCATAGAAAAGGTTATTCACCCATTCTCTCTAACTCCCCTCTTCCTCCATACTATCACCTTCATCCTGATTATCATGTCTAGCTTCATTCTCATTATGTTTGGTGAAAGGATTGAAGCACATGGCTTCGCCAACACAATAACAGCATGGCGTGCAAGACAATCCTGCAGAATGACAGCTACATGCATAACTGCTGCAAGCTTTCCCGACGATAGATACAGTACATGGCATGTGATGGAAATGCAGCATATGTTGCCAGATGGTGCCACGATGGCCAGGCATACGGAATTCTTTGTCTGCAGACCAGTTTGGAGGGCAAACATACATCAAGAAGAGTAAGATGCCTGGGGGTTTGAAGGGATTAACCATGTCAGAAGACCAAGTGGCCATTTGGGCAGAGTCCTACCCCGTCTGTGCCCATGTCACACTCGCCATAGAGTCCATGTATTCAGCTGATGATGAGATGAAGTAGGAGAAACGTAAGGAGGAAGGAGAGAAGAGGCGTATACTCGATACATATGTCTGAGGACAGAGACACAATCCACTCTCGTCTCTAAACTGAAAGTGGATGATCTTCAGCCACATGCTCCAGACATATTCATCGTCGATGGCCAACAACTCCTATATGACATTGTTTGGCCATGTGCTGGGTCTGCTTCAGATCTCGCCAACAGCATGAAGGACATACTCGGTCAGTACCAACCAACAGAAGTGCTGGTCATCTTCGATCGCTATGATGACAGGTCAGCAAAAGATCATGAGCGAATCCGGTGTGCAGGTGAAGGGTCTGTTAACTACTATATCACAACATCAACCAAGCCTCCCTTGCCGCGATGCCATCATGTAGAGCAAAGCGAATAAGAAGCCTCTCTTCAGAGTTCTCTCACATACAATTTGGGCAACAACGTGACGATGGTTGGAAGAGAGGAGAGTATGTACAGCCACGATGAAGCGTCAGTTATCTTCTGGAAGCTGCAAGGAATGGTAAGAATATTGTACGAGTGATCAGCGATGACACTGACGTCTTTGTTCTGCCCGTGTGCAGATAGATCGATGGTGTGGGCTATCCTCAATATCGATGAAACTGTTTCGCTCCTTGGTCCGAAATCCCTCCAATTGCTCGGTATGCATGCATTATCAGGCTGCGATGCTGTGACCTACCCAATTTGGAATGCAACGGCGCTAAAGGGTACTGAAGTCCGCCGACCACTCTGGCCACTGCACTGTATTCGGTGAACAGAGTGCTAACCACAAACAGTTGCTAGAGACTGAACGCAAATTTATTTGCTCGCTCTATTGTGTTGCTGCAGGTGAAAGCATGGCTTCTGCCACGTATGCCCTCTACACCAAAAGGACACGAGGGAAAGCTGTATGTGTCAAAACTCTTCCACCGAGAGACGCTAATTTGGCATATCACATCCGGCGAGCACACTACCAAGTAATGCTCTGGAAGGCAGCAAATCAGCAGACTCGGCCTGCTGTTGACATCGCTGCTTACGGCAGGGAGTTGGTCAGTGGTGCAGGGTGTGTGCCAACTCCACGCATTGCAAGAGGACCAGCAGTTCCTCCTGCCCTCATCCACTTTCAGATTAGAGACGAGAATGGATTTTGTCCCTGTCCTCAGACATCCATATTCATCAATGATTGATGCAGGAACAGCGCACAATTCATAGTCAAAGAGTGTTTGAAGTTCGGCTTGTCGGTGCTGCCCTACTGTGATGAGAACACAGAAATGTGATGCAATGTCACACAGCGTCTTATCACCTATGGCAACTTGGCATTTGATATATTCCATGGCTTTGACTTTTCTTTTCAGGGGAGCGTGGAAACCATCAGGTAATGACGATCTGAAGTCAAGGAACATGCTCTCCCCCATCTTGAGGGTTTCCTGGACATTGACAAAAGCATTCACCACTTTGCCATTAATGATGTTATAGAGGCTAGAACTTGTCATTTGTGAGGATGGGAATGCTTCTTCAACTCTTCGTAAACATGAATTCGTGTCATTTGTATCGAGTATGCGCCTCTTCTCTCCTTCCTCCTTACGTTTCTCCTCCTTCGTCTCATCATCAGCTGAATACATGGACTCTATGGCGAGTGTGACATGGGCACAGATGGGGTAGGACTCTACCCAAATGGCCACTTGGTCTTCTGACATGGTCACATGGTTAATCCCTTCAAACCCCCAGGCATATTACCCTTCTTAGTGTATGTTTGCTCTCCAAACTGGTCTATAGACACATCATTCCATATGCCTGGCCTATGACGACATAGATGAGCACCTGCTAACAGATCCATCTTAGGATCATCTGGCAACACATGCTGCATTTCCATCACAGGCCATGTAATGTATCTAACGTTGGGAAAGCTTGCAGCAGTCATGCATGTAGCTGTCATTCTGCAGGATTGTCTTGCAAGCCATACTGTTATTGTGTTGGCGAAGCCATGTGCTTCAATCCTTTCACCAAACATGAGACTGAAGCTAGACATGATGATGAGGATGAAGGTGATAGTACGGAGGAAGAGGGGAGTTAGAGAGAATGGGTGAATAACCTTTTCTATGAGAACATAATGGGAATAATTTATCGTTTAAATACCAATGGTTAATAATGTACACTAGGTCAATGTCCAAATGAAATTTGCCATTGCAAATAAGTTCTCAGTGTGTATCAGCAATTATATAATTCAGTATTCTGACGTTATACTTTTAAAGTTGTACCATTTTGTGTGTGATTTCCCAAGCTTTTTGTGCTTCTTTTCAGCTGTAGTCATATACACATACATGAAGGTACAACTATTAGCCTTCCTGGAACTCAGTCATGATGAACGTTCAATGCAGTAGTGGAATTGAAAATAAATCCTCGAGCTATTTTCGGTTGAAATGGCGGCCATCTTGAATTTGTGTCACGTGACCACAGAAAATGATTACATTAAATTCCTCAAGTGTTGGTACATGTATTTCACGTATAATTAAGGCCGTACAAGTATATACCAGTACTATGTTCTTGCCCATATGCTAAAACGTAGGAATAGGCACAAAATCGTGGCTCTTGCATATGTTTGGTTAAAATGACGGCAATTTTGGGTATTACTCGGTTTTCTTGGGCGGACATCAGTTGAAATACTTCCTTTTAAGCCCTGATATGATAAAACATAGGAATCGACAAAATAAAATCATATTTATACAGCAAAATGCAATCAAATTATGCTCGATTTTAGCTACTGTTGGTGAAAATGGCGGCCATTTTGAATTGTTGTCATGTGAACATAGTCGGACATTATTATAAACGGTTCCATTGAATTCCTCGTACCTCAAAGCATGCGTGTACATAAAATAATTATGTTCCTGGCATGATGTAGTGTAAAGATGAACACATTTTTAATTTACCAGGTTCACGGCAGCCATCTTGGATTTTCGTGGTTCCCACGAGTTGCCCAAGGATGGCGCATTGCCATCCCACGGATTTGAGTTCAGGGACACATAATCTATATGATTCAGCAAAAAAACCTTAGACGACCAAACATTTCCAGGTTCACAAAATGGCAACTCGACTAATATAGTGATGACAAAGAATTAGTCCATGTGACAGTCACACGTGTTCAATAGCGGTAATGAACTGTTTCGCTAATTTAGACTTATACGGGTCCCAGAACAACTTCACCTTGGTTGCCAAAACGGAACAGATGTTTCAAATATTGTAATATAATGTATTGATATACATTTATATTTATGAATAAACTAAAATTTCATAAATGTTTGCCTTTATGGTCAACCGAAATCTGTGAACTTCGCATGACCATCAGCATCCGAACTTTCCTTTGAAATCAGAAATGGATTTTGCATACCCATATACACATAAAGCGAAATATTATACATCATTCTGAGGGGAATGGTTCTAAAATAATTTGTCAAGATATGAACAGTGGCCATCTTGTGTCGACGCAAATTACAAGAGTTGCTCAAAGGTGTCTTTTGGGCAGTCGAACTGAATTTGTTCTAGGACCCGATGAGTTACAGTCAAACAAACCGTTCATAGGATAGAACATGTATTGAATCGCTATTGAACATATGTGACTGTCAAATGGCTGAATTCTTACATTTATCATTATATTGAGAGTTTAATTTTTTTTGGGGCGTTGAGAGGTCTTTTCCTCTCAACGGGTTCCTCTGAAATTTTAACACAGTTTTTGTTTAATCTAACCTCACATTTTTAGTCTGTTGCGTGGTTGTTTAAACAAAATTGGGGGATGCTAATACATATATATATATATATATATATATATATATATATATATATATATATATATATATATATATATATATATATATATTACGGTATATAATTGTGACACTTATCCCGCGCATCCGTATTTATCAACTTAGGTGAGATAATGACGAGGATGATGCGACTGAGAGATTCTAAAAACGCTATAACAAACATTGAAGATTTCTTTATGAATATGATGATGCCCACATGGTGTTTTCAACGCGGGATGAAAATTCACGTATGGAATTACTGGCGAAAGAAGCAGTGTGAAAACATGGAAGAAAAATGTGCCGCTGGAAAAGTTTCTGGATGCTGCCCAGGTCAGTATGCGGACAAGTTTGTAGTGTTAAAGCTGCAGTGATAACGGGATTTGTAGGATTGTAACTGAATGAATTTATGAAGGGTTATAAAGTCAAGACCAACAAGCAGTCCTATAAGTAAGAAGTTGTGTTTAGTTGTATACACCAGTTAACACAAATCATACGTAATTAACACAATGCCACGTGTGATGTTAAATTATGGATTTTATTACAATTGCAATTGCCTGTGTTGTGAGCTACCCTAAGGACAATAAGTATGAGTTCCAATTTTGTTTCTTTTACCGAGGGCCCCGCCCCCCACCCAATCGCGATTGCATTGGCTGAGGTTAAAAGAGTAGTTTTTGTAAGGGATGTGCCAATGGTGGAGGAGAGGTGGTACTGACATAATCAGCCGCAGCGACCCCTGGCCCACGATGATGTTCCTGGTCACATCTGCATGTACTTATGATGTGCTTGTCCGCCTGTTGATCGAAGCGTTGACGGGGAAATACAATGTTGACGCTTGGCAGCTAAGAGACACGGTCCTCTATTTCAGCCACGTGCAATATGACAAGAGAATGCATCACGTTTGCGGAAACACCGTTCTCCTTCTACGACGGCGGCGTTGGCAAACACCTCTTGGCCATGATATTAGGGGCGGCGCTGTCCGTGGCAATACTTACGCTGGTGGAGAGCGGTATAGCATACAAAATTTGGTTTGTATTTATTGTTTAGATAACATCAACATATACAAAGCGAGCTGATCTGTCTTGAGTAACATGTAAAATAGATAAGCGACCATGTCTGTTTGGGGTAACATTTGTGTGTGTGCGTGCGTGCTTGTGTTGTGTGGGTTGGTGGGTGGGGGTGGGTGTGAGTGAGTGAGGGAATAAGTGTGTGTGCGTGTGTGTCCGTGTTGACATACAACACGGGTACGTGGACATTAACCAAGACTAACCTAGATCGCCTGGATGTATGCATTCCACCGGCGCAACATACGGCAGATAAGATAAACAGCATCCAGAGGCCACATCGTAATTAAATAAAGCGTTATACCACCGTTGCCGATGCAGTCCGAGGAGTTCCTTGATATATTTGCCTCTCGGACAATGGAGCTAGAAAAAGCAGTAGGAGTGAAACAGAAGATTCGACTGACAAATGAAACACCATTTCAGGATAGGCTGAAACGTATTCCTCCTGCAATGTAAGAATAAATTATACAACACCTATAAAAGATGTTGGCATGTGATGCAATAAGTCATTCACTTAGTCCATGGCCATCGAATGTAGTCCTAGTGTGGAAGAAAGAAAGATTAATGTATTATAGATTAATACATTATACAACAAAACAAAAAATCCTGTCCAATTTCCAATTTGGATTTAGGAAAGGTTATTCCACTGAAATGGCTAGTTCAGTGCTAAATGGTAATATAAGTTAGGCAACTGATAACTTGATTTTGCGAACGCGTTTGTTAATCATAATATCTTATTCAGAAAATTAGCTCATTTTGGAATTAGAGGAAACGTACTAGAGTAGATATATAATTACCTAAGTAATAGGCAACAACGAGTAACTATACTGGAACAACATCCACCCATAACATGGAGTTCCACAAGCCTCAATGTTGGGTCATTTACTCTTTATTTAAATTATCTGACTACTCTATCTGACACAACGCTTTCAATTATATTTGCTGGTGAGACACGTATCTTTATACAAGGCCACAATATATATGAAATGGAAATTGCTATGAATTCTGAGATAAAAATATTAGCCATATGGCTTAAAAACGTTCTGTAAATATACACAAAACACATACAATGACCTTTAGTAATACGAAGAATATAAGAAAGAGGTATACTAACATTTATATAGACAACTTAAAAATTGACACAATAACCAAGGTACGATATCTGGGTGTGCGTATAAATAACACATTTAACTGAAGTGCTCACATTACATATACAAGCAGTAAAATATCTATGCATATTTACGTTATAAAAAGGTGAAGCTAAATCTAAATTATATGCTTATCTTATGACACACTCGGAGCCTGACTTCTAGACTATCGTCGACAGATTTGCGGAAGCGACTCAACCCTTCGGCCTCACTATCCGTCTCGGCAAAACAGAAATCCTGTACCAGCCTGCTCCAGTCAGTGCAGCCCCTCTTCCCAAAGTGTCCATAGCGGGAACTGAACTTAAGGTAGTCGACACTTCAGATACCTGGGGAGGTTCATATCTTTTTATGCTACCACCGTCAAGGAAATCGCGGGTCGTATCAGTAAAGCAAGCCAGTCCCTCGGTCGCCTGCGCTCATGAGTTATGAATCACAGTAACATCAATCTGTCCACGAAAATCAAAGTGGACGTTGTACAGGAAACATGTCAGACAGCTTGAGCACTTTCATGCGTGGTCACTGAGGTCACTCATACGAATCAGGTGGCAGGGCAGAGTGACTGACCTTGGAGTCCTGGACAGAGCGGGCCTTGTCAGCATAGAGGCTATGATTATAAAGGCACAGTTTCATTGAACGGCCATGTGATTCGCATAGACAGTTTCCGCATCCTGCGGCTGCTCCTTTTATGGGCGGCGAAAGAAGCGCTACTAAGACTGCGCCTAGGAAAACCTCAATTACGCGGGCGTTACTACGGCAGAGCTGGAACGCTCAGGACAGAGCTGGCTGGCGTGCAGCAATCAAGACGCTTGAAGAATGCTACCAAGAACAGATCACTGCCGCCAAGCCTCTGAATCTGCGCCTCCACCAGTCTCCTTCCAGTGCCCGCACGGTCTCAGAGTGTGTGCGTTAGGATTGGACTGAGGAGCCACTCCCGCACCCATCAACGAAGACTACTATTCACATCGTCGATTCTCAATGGTCAACCAACACATATGCTTATCTACCCATATGTGACTTCCTGTAATATTGTTTGAGGAAGGGGTCCGAATGTATATCTAGAAAAAATGCACAGACATTTATATATATATATATATATATATATATATATATATATATATATATATACACACACATATATACACACACACACACACATATATATATATATATATATATATATATATATATATGTGTGTGTGTGTGTATATAGTGCAAAAGAGAATTTTGCGCATAGTTAGTCGCTTAACATATTTTATGTTTTGATCACACATAACCTTTATTTACATCATTGCAGATAATGAATATATATAAGATAAACACATATCTGTGCTGTTTTTAATGTTCAAACATGATGGTATATCACCTGCCTTATTTAAATAATTTAGAATCGTTAACATCTTTTCAAGCCCCCAGTGGTATGATACGCAGACCTATTTAACTTAATGTCCCTGGAGTTCTCTAACGCAGTGTTCGTTGATTTCTAGTACACAGTATGTTTTATTAACATTCAATGTCCCAATATTTTAGTAAGACGAAATGTTTCAGTACAGCGTCATCGCATCCTGGGTCGTTACACTATCGACGGCCTGCAACGCATCGGACGCTGACGTTGACCCTCTGCAAACAAATGCGAGAGTTGGAGAGAGACCTCCCCATATGATAACACAATGAAAACTCGGCGGAATAAACAATTGTTTACAAACGTTGACCATATAATTAACAAGTTGGACTTTTAGAGATATTTATTTCACTTTCTATAATAACTATAATTATTTAATTATTAATGAGTTACTCACTCATTTATTTAATTTATTTCAATTAGTATAAATATCGGATTGGAGAGTATACAAACGAAATAGATGTAACGTGATTTAGTCACAATAATAATATAATTATTACATATAAACACCTTTGGTAAACAATGTTTTGATACATTTTATGAAATACAATTGTTTGTTTAGTGCGCTACGTCAGAAACGAATGATGGTATTATCCAGGAAATATTATTTATGATTGCTCATGCATGCGGACATTACGCGATGTTTCGGTTTAATTTGGCTCTTGATTTATATTATCGAATCTATATGTTTGCAGATAAATACATTATTTTATGTTGTTATAATATATGCTATTGTGCTCACTACAAAGGCGTCGACTAATGGGCGTACCCAAAGTAATATCCCCTCCGACTGATTACATCGATAAGAACGTGGAAATTGAGCGTTGCCGCATCGATACAATGTCGGAGGAGGAGCGGCGTGCAGGAGATCTGATCACGATCCACGACCTGACCAAGAGCTACGACACCTGCTGTTCCTGCAGAAGACAGTCGATCCTTGCCGTCAACAGAATGACGATCGGCATTGCGCGCGGCGAATGCTTCTGTCTGCTCGGCATCAACGGTTCTGGCAAAACGACGACGCTCAAGATGTTGACGGCTGAATTGGAGCCGACGTATGGCAGGGCGTTTGTCGCTGGCCACGACGTGACAACGGAGTGGAAGCAGGTACAGAATGCACTCCGGCAGAAAGTTCGATAGCACTTGTCAAATCTGTGTTTTGTAAAAGCCGCATAGTCGTGAATAATGTAGTGGTTACCACAGACTGACTAGTTCAAATACTTCATAGATAAATGTGTTGGTCAACCGTAAGAATGGTTAATCTTTTAATTTAGTTATGCATACTAAACGATTAACTGATTGGTTTAGCTATTCCTGTATTTCATTATGCTTGTTACTGGTACGATATTGCAGTAGTATAACCTATATAATATTTTATTTCAAATACACTTCAGAATCATTTCTAAAACCACTGCCCAAAAGAAAGGTGTTTTAAGGTGAAAATGTTCTGGAGATATTATTTGTAAAAGCCTATATTTCGGTCTTACAAGACACTGTGTCTAAAAGCAGTTAATATTATTATTATTATCATGTTTCCCTTGGCGCTTTGTCCACTTATTGACAATAGATGAATGTAGGTTAACCGGATGCTTCCATTCCGTATTTACTCTTAATTTCATTCCATGAATATACTTACGTTACTTTCCGTCGGTTTTAGGTACGCCAAAACATCGGATATTGTGGTGAGCGTAGTGCACTGCTTGACTTCCTGACCTGTAGAGAGACGCTGGTGATGTATGCACGGATCGCCGGAATCAAAGAGGAAAACATTAGCGTGGAAGTCAACAGACTACTGCGGGAGATCATGATGGAAGATTGCGCCAACAAGCTGGTGGAACATTTGAGGTAATTTATTATTGCCAGCAGTTTAAAAATATAATATTAATTGTCAATAAACTGGATGCAAGTAAAATGTATGCATTATAACCACCAAATTTATGTATTAGAATAACACGTTTGCATATGTAATGGTGTAATAATTATTCCCGTCAGATTTGATGAATCGGAATGAGCAATTCATTGAGATAAACCACTACGTGACGCGATAACATATCATGAATACAACTGTTTTCCGGAACATTGTATACGGCAACGTCAGCAGCGATTGTTGGAATGGTGTATTATAAATGTCACGATTAGGATTTTGAATTGGGTAACAATGAAACGCCTAAAAGAATTACATCTTTTCGAGTGAATAGCGCTAGCATTAGGCATAACTACAATATAAAGCGCACTTGCAAAACACAGCAGGACAGACCAGACAACACAGACTCGCAACTGATCTTAGTACAAGTTGACAATGTCGGGAACTTACTGCACGTTGTGGTAAAATAGTCTCACTCAGCAGTTCCATGCATCCACTGGTCCATCACCTAAGTGTTAGTGTTGTCAAACAGTATTCACGCGTTCCGAATGGTGCTAATGACTGCTGTTCACCCGTCAGTGTCGGTTACTCTCGGCGGCTGGACGCTGCAGTCGCGGTCATTGGAGATCCTTCTGTCATCCTGCTGGACGAGCCGACCAAGGGAGTCGATCCAGTGTCCAGGCGACATATGTGGACATTCTTGTCGAAACACGGCATCGCAGGCCGGACCATCTTCATCACGTCTCACAAGTAGGCTCGTACACACACATATGTGTGTGAGTGTGTTCTTGCGTATGTGCATGTGGGTGTGCGTGCGTGTGTATGCCTATGTCTGTGTATGGTGTTTGTGGGTGTAATAAACCTTATTTCATGTTCCTTATTTTAATATAGTGCAGGACCACCGTATCGTGCAGGACCAAGGTACTCTATGATGATACGCATTCTACTCAATTGCATGAACACATTTAGACACATCTTAAGACTTTTTAATTTCAAGATTGCTTTTAATGTGTAGTATCCTACCTTTTTCAACCTTTTATACTTTTATTTAGTTTTAATTAGCTGAACTACAATATAATATTAACTAGCTATTAATTTATAAGCTACTTGTTCACATATTTTTTTATATTAATTTACAATATACACAAATAGTGTATTGCTCTAGTCATTTATTATATTGCCTGTATAAATATGTTATATATATATATATATATATATATATATATATATAGTTGTACATAGCAATTATATATAACCTACATTTACTAAGTATAAAGTTGAATAGTTCGCACTTTTAATGTTGTACCTGAAAATGCATGCACAAACCATTCAGTAGATATAACCTCAAATGAGATTAAATAGGTCTACAATGCATTCACCGAAGTTCCAGCCAATGATTATCAATGTTTTTTATAAGGTTATTTAAGAGAAACTTACGTTAGACATATTCCAGTTGCAGTTCAATGATCTAAATTGAATACCGGTACTATCAATTACGTGAACGAGAGCTTTCGCGTATAAATGATTTGCTGTTGGTGTCTTTCAGCATGGCGGAATGCGTAGCGCTGTGTACTCGTTTGGCCATCATGGTCGATGGCTCATTTAGTTGTCTCGGAACTCCGCAACATCTCAAAACCAAGTTCTGCGCCGGCTATGCTCTAAGACTGAGGGCGTACGACGAAAACCCGGTTGTCATGGAAACTCTGAAGCGCCTGATCACAACCGATTTGCCAGAGTGCAGACTTGTAAATGAACATCATCTCCACTTTACCTACAGCCTGCCGCGCGACACCATCGATTGGTGTAATATCTTCCTTCAATTGGAAAAGGCGAAATCGGCGAAACTCGTCGAAGATTATTCTATCAACCAGATCAGTCTGGATGAGATATATTTCAATGCTACTTCGAACACGCAGGGACAATCACAGTCATTACAGCTAGACGTTGATATAATCCAATCTCAGAGCTTAGGATTCATTACTGCGGAGCCACCCGCGCCTTGATTTACTGACCGTCCAATCCTCATAGTTATTTCTCTTCAGATCAGTACCTCTATACCTTCTACAATGTTAACGTCACAACGCAGCATGCCGCTTCAAGTTAGAATGTCGGCTACAAAATAAGCTGCACCGTGATACTGTAACTATTGCATTCAGAATATATGGATTAAAACATCAATTTATCCCACTCAAAGCTTAAAAACATATTTTATTTGTCTTTCATTTTAATTTTTTACATCATGAGGACATATTTTGACACTTGAAACTTGAAGCAACCAACAAGTTGTTTTTTTTTGGTAAATTGGTACTCGTTTTAGATGGACAGAGACTGTAAAATGACAAGATGGCGTGGATATGTTGGTGCAATCAGTAATACTGATTTCAGTTGCGCAACGTAACCGTTATATACAACCCCTTTATGTAATATCATAATATTTCAATAATAATATCTCTACCATGGCACATTCATACTAATTACACACTGCAATGTTTTCACCAGTGACATATTATCGTCAAATATTCTTGTATTTAACATTATGACAGTCCAGAACACATTGTTCTGTGTACTACACGTGACTTATTTGTTCTTATGTGGCTGGTTTCATAACCCAAATAAACTAAATAAACAATTCTTCAAAACAATTATTCGTAATATCGCTTCCTGAATTTAGTGTATCTAGCACAAGCACGCATGTATTAGCTGTTCAGATGACTACCAGTTCCAAGTCTATCGCTTCAGGGAAAGGTGGTGAGCAATAACGATTTCAGTGCGAAGACAATCGGCCAGAGTGTACTGAACACGCTTCCCTCCTCCGATGGTGTGCGGTGCAGGGATATCAGACATGAAGATGTCCTACAGTGCAGTGTCTTGGACATCCTCGGGCACGGGTCAACTGAATCGGTTAATTTCCCTACCACTGTATCATGACTGCTACTGAGACCGTCTGAGATAATATGCCGAAGACATTTACACTTACTAACCTATTGAAATGTTTCACCATGTAACACAATGTTTTAAGCCCTTTAAAATATGTGTTAAAAGCGAAAGGGTGACTGTCAATATGCACTGTAAAAGTGCTAGTATCATTATACCAGTGTGTGTGTGTGTGTGTGTGTGTGTGTGTGTGTGTGTGTGTGTGTGTGTGTGTGTGTGTGTGTGTGTGTGTGTGTGTGTGTGTGTGTGTGTGTGTGCGTGTGTGCGTGTACAATCAGGACCCAAATCAATGTGTGTGTCATTATTGCATATTTGCTGAAAAACGTGGCTAAATTTAATATTTCACTGTGGTAATTCAGCCGTTCACCATTCCTAGCCCCATGTATAGGCCTATTTAATGTTTCACAAATATTGCGTATTAGACACAGTTTGACACAGAAAACTGAAATTGTATATGATGACTGTACCTTATTTTCGGCCACAATATGGCGGCCAAATATAATTCGCAATATACACAAGCATGGGATGATAATGCAATATTGAATTAGCAAAATAAAGTACCAAATGTAGAAAATATACGCCACTCAAAATAACTTACCAAAATGCGCATATTATACATTATAAATGTATTCCCGCTTGAAGAGACACGTCTTTTATGTTGGCGGTCATAATGGTCAATATGCTATATGCAACAATTCTAATTACAGAAGAAAACATTTAGCACTAGGTGTACTCATGGCCCTGACAGTGACCACAACTTTTTATTGCTCAGATAATGAATTAGTGCTGACAGTGACCATAGGTCAATATGCTCTTTGTTCTTTAGTCTAGCTCCAAAGTACACCCACGTATTTTCGTTCCTATGGTGGAAGAGTCAGGTTGGGCTTTACTAGAAGATTGTAATAGTTATTAGCACTGTCTCCTGAGAGCAACATATAAGCATTTTATTAAGGACTACATGGCATAATTTAAAAAACAAAAGATTATGGCCTTTAATTAGGAAAGCTCTATAATTACTCTTATAGAGGTTTCTGACCCTGGAGGTAAGCTTCTTGAGAGGGATGTGTGTGACATTAATGTTATCAATATATGCAAAAACCTAGATTTCATGTATATGTTTCTCTTAACACCAGCCTCTTCAGATTGCGGGCAACACACTTTTAACGTTCTTCTTTTTTCGAGGAAATTACCATTTTGCTAGTAATAGAGGTCCTGCATTTGAGAGGTATTATTCACGTGATGACTTGAATGGCTTAATATTTAATTAGGCACATTTAGAAGCTTAAAACAAACAGGCTGTTAAATAATACTTAAATACAAAATTAGGCTAATTTAAAAGCTTAAGGCAAGCAGGCTGTTAAATGCTCCACCTGAATTTAAATAGTGCTTAATAGCCTCAAATTAAATATAGATTATTTTAATTAAATTATTTTAATTAAAATTAAATATATTTTTTACATACACACATCAATATATATTTACGTATATATTAGATATATATTTATTATATATATATACATATGTCACACACATATATATATATACATATATTACATATATATATATTTATTATATATTTATATATTCATTATATATATATATTATATATACATTCATATATATATTTCTATAATACATACAATTATATATATATATATATACATACATATAATGTAGTTACCTATATATTATTAATATATATTTATTGTATGTATTGTAATTATATATATATATATATACAAATATATTTATTACATATATCACACATAAATATATATATATATATACATATATATTGCATACATATATATTTATTATATATATATATTATATATTATATCTATACAATTATATATATATATATATATATATTATTAAAATACATATAATTATATATATATATATATATATATATATATACATGTAATAATGGATATACCTATATATTATTAATATATATTTATTTTATATATTGTAATTATATATATACACATATATATTTATTACATATACCACACACACACACACACATATATATATATATATATATATATATATAGTACATATCTATTTATTATGTGCGTATATATATATATATATATATATATATATATATATATATATATATATATATATATAAAGCATAATACATTTATTATCTGTTTCAGGTCATTTTTATTACCTATTCATCTATTCATACACATATATATTTATTGCATGCATACATACATACATACATATATACATATTATATATAATATATATATATATATATATATATATATATATATATATATATATATATATATATATATATATATATATATATATATATATATATATATATATATTAATATTACAATTGTTACTTATGAAAATAACGATATAATACCATTGGTTTGTTTACTAATTAATATGTCCTTGTAGTATAAAATATTGAAACATTAATAACTATATTATTATGCATATAAGCAATTCAGATAAGCAATTCACATGTTTCTGCTCGTATTAAAGTATATGAAGTGCCATCAGCTGTTGTTAATCAAATCTAAAATACGTATTTCATGTAATATGTGACGATATTAAAATAAAATTGTGGTCTGACCCCACGGTTTAACGGCAGCAAGATGGTGGCGCCACCTGGCGGAGTTCACTGTGGCAATAGTGACTCGACGAGGAATGCGCATTATTTACTTACACATTTTGATCAATTTCAGGCATTAATTATAATTTTTTATTTTTTAAGTGCGTACGCGTAGTACAGGTGTAGTAGATACACCATGCGAACTTTGGTCATCGTAGTACAAATGTTCAATATAACAGGTCTGAGTAATGTATATATATATAACATGTGGGCATGTACATTTTATAACACGAATAAAACAATTATATTACCATGGTTTTGACTTTGGCTAAGCGTGTCGTCATATACAAAATATCATACATGTCAGAGCTATGTTAATTGTCACTTTGTTTCTTGTATAGGCAGATGTGGAGGTACAGCAAAATGCCAGAAAGCTGGTATGCAGTATCATCAAAGAGAGTGAACTCACACAATGTCATCGATATCCAAGCTGATGTAGTTCACCAAAGAATGTCGAACCTGCCTTACACTGTCGAGAGAGGCTGACCAAAGGCTCATGCCATAATTTTATTTGACAGACCATGGCATCCACCGTTCCATCACCAAATGCAAAGCTAGTTAGGCGTCACGATATTCGCATGTCAAGCAATTCTACATTGGTCTCTAGTCAGTCAGGGTATCTGACCGGTATGGAAGCCAGTGTACACACGGCGGAATCTGTCACGATGCAACACACTGTACAACTGGGATCACTTCACTTCGTCGACATTCGAATACTTGACATTTAATATGCAGCATCATGGCTGTATAGTCTTCTTCACAAATACAACTGTCCTGTATAGCATATCAACTTATTGAACTAGTGGTTGTAAGCATTGTTCAATTTCTTGTTGACCTATAAAGAAAAGCATTCATTCAGTTACAGTAAACACAAAATATGCATCATGGTAGTGGAGTTGGGAGTAAATAATGATGCCATGTAATAACTACTGCATGATGTACACGTATTCATTTTTGACATTTTATGTCAAACATGAATATGTGAGGTTGTCTGGTCAAAGCAAATGTTCGAAATGACAAAATAAGGTCATTGTGGTGCCAACAGCACATTCCCCTCATAAAATATTCAAGCATTCATAATATGTATGTCTACCTTCTTCAACACCGTATTATTGATTTCTTGAGTCATCGCTGCAGTATTTCCCCTGCTATATGATGAGTGAGGTGGAAGACCTCGGTGTTTTTCTAAGCCAATTTGCTCAAAATAAGCCAGGATGGCTACCTCATAAGTATTTCTTGCTATAAACATGCTTACACTTGTTGCTGTGCATTTGTTCCCTCTCTATTTCCCAGGGAATATGTTAAAACACCCTTCAGAATGCACCATTTGTTTACGTAGCCATAGGATGCAACTGAAATGAATGCGAACACAGTGAACTTCAGAGTTTATGTTTGCAGGTTTCCTCATAAAATATTGATCAACTGCCTTTGCATATTTACTTGTCCTTAGTTGTATTAATTACCGGTAGATTAATTAATATTTTTCAATTTAAAAAAATAGTATTATTTAATTTTGTTTAATGTACCTGTACTTTAAAAACTACTCAAACTCAGCTTTTAGCAGTGTACTTACTCTCGTAGTTGTACTCATCCATCATTAGTGTACTTGTACTCGTGAACATGTTCTTGGCCTCCGGTCTGTATTGTATATCCAATAACATTGCAGATGAAAGATATCTGCTATTCTCACATCATAAGATTTGCAGAACATGATGCAATTAGAATCAAATTTTGATATAATTGCTGTAACACTCCATGGTGTAGTACAAGAAATGTAATGCATGACTGACAAAATGTCTCACAATTTCACATAGATTACGCACCTGTGGGGGGCAAGGAGCAACTACCCCATGGAATTTCCGGGGTGGGGGGGGGGCTGACACGGTTTTGTTTCCCCTAGTAAATCTGAAGTAATGCTGATATGGTGATACGGGTGTGATGTTGTATGAAGAATATGCACATACACTTGAAACATCTGAAAACATGGTGGTCATAGATATTTTGTTTTAGGGACAGACAAAATGGTTGTGTCCCTCGTTCAAACTGCAGGGAGTTACGTTTAGGGTTCCGTGGCGCCAAACCAATTCCAGCAGTACCCCCCTCTTCCGATATATAGCCTGAGTAAGACTAGTTGATTCAATGAGACGAGAAGCCTGCTGCGGCGATAAACAACAGAGAAGTGTGAGTGGTGCTGAAGCTCCGGCTATTCGTTGCCGTCCAAAATAAATTTAGTTCCTGTGTCATTGTCACTTCAGACTGTTCAGCAGGTAAACGTTCATCTTGGTGCTGTAGCAAGTCCACTTGGAATTTATATCTTTTATGCTTCAAGCTGCAATAGATATCTATTGCCAACAATGTGTTTCTCTGAAAACGCTACACATTATGTGTTTTATTACTTATTGTATACTACATAATGGGCTTTATTCAAACACCGGTTTCCATGTTACAACTGTGATCAATTTTGTTTATATAGTCTTCTATACAACAATAGCAGATATGTGTACACAAATAAAATAAAATATAGTAATTTCCAACATAACTAATTTATATTTCACATGTAAATGCAAGCTGTACTCGACATTGTTTTAAACATGAGATTAAATATAATATTCTACAGTGATACTGGATAGATAGATACTGCCTAATAGTTTAAGGTAACTATTTGACGTGCACATCATAAAACATACGTTAAGTCTGTTAAGCACTATTTAAATGGAAATTCAGGTGGAACATTTAACAGCCTGTTTGTCTTAAGCTTTCAAATTAGCTTAATTTTGTATTTAAGTATTATTTAACAGCCTGTTTGTGTTAAGCTTTTAAATTTGCCTAATTTGTATTTAAACATTGAGCCATTCGAATCATCACGTGATTAACACCTCTCAAATGCAGAACTTATATTAATGGCAAAATAGTAATTTATTTGAAAAAAGGAGAACTTTAAAAGCGTGTTGCCCGCAATCTGAAGAGGCTGGTGTTAATAGAAACATATACTTGAAATCTAGGTTTTTGCATATTGATACCATTAATGTCACACACATCCCTCTCAAGAAGCTTACCTTTCCGGTCTATAAGAGTTATTATAGAAGTGTTTTTAAAATTAAATGCTATAATCTTTTGTTTGCTAAATTATGCCATGTAATCCTTAATAAAATGCTTATATGTTGCTCTCATGAGAGACAGTGCTAATAACTATTACAATCTTCTAGTAAAGCCCAACCTAACTCTGTCACCATGGAAACGAATACACTTGGGTGCACTTTGGAGCTAGACTAAAGCACTAAGAGCATATTGACCTATGGTCACTGTCGTCACTAATTCATTCGCTGAGCAAGAAAAGTTGTGGTCACTGTCAGGGGCATGAGGACACCTAGTGCTAAATGTTTTCTTCAGTAATTACACTGTTAGATTAATAACATATTGACCATTATGACCGCCAACATACAAGACAGTGTCTCTTTAAGCGGGAATACCTTTGTAATGTATAATATGCGCATTTTGGTAAGTTATTTGAGTGGCGTATATTTTGTACATTTGATACTTAATTTTGCTAATTGAATATTTCATTCACATCCCATGCATATGTATATTGCGTATTAGATTTGGCCACCATATTGTGGCCGAAAAGAAGGTACAGTCATCATATACAATCTCAATTTTCTGTGTCCACAAATGTGTCTAATACGCAATATTTGTGAAACATTAAATAGGCCTATACTTGGGGCTGGGAATGACTGAATTACCGCAGTGAAATATTAAATTTAGCCAGGTTTTTCAGCAAATATGCAGTAATGACAGCCAAATTGAGTTGGGTCCTGATTGTACACAAGTTCCTCGTTGACACACACACACACACACACACACACACACACACACACACACACACACACACACACACACACACACACACACACACACACACACACACACACACACACACACACACACACACACACACACACACACACACACACACACACACACACCCGTGCCCGAGGATGTCCAAGACACTGCACTGTAGGACATCTTCATGTCTGATATCCCTGCACCGCACACCATCGGAGGAGGGAAGCGTGTTCAGTACACTCTGGCCGATTGTCTTCGCAATGAAATCGTTGTTGCTCACCACCTTTTCCTGAAGCGATAGACTTGGGACTGGTAGTCATCTGAACACCTAACACATGCATGCTTGTGCTAGATATACTAAATTCAGGAAGCGACATTGCGATTAATTGTTTTTAATAATTGTTTATTTAGTTTATTTGGGTTATGAAACCAGCCACATAAGAACAAATATGTTACGTACAGTACGCAGAACGGTGTGTTCTGGACTATCATAATGTTAAAAACAAGAATATTTGACGATAATGTGTCACTGGTGAAAACATTGCAGTGTATAATTAGTATTAATGTGCCATAGTACATATGTTAATATTGTAATTTTATGATATTACATAAAGGGATTGTGTCTACGGGTTACGTTGCGCAACTGAAATCAGTATTACTGATTACACCAACATATCCACGTCATCTTGTAATTTCACAGTCTATGTCCATCTAAAACGAGTACCAGTTTACAATAAAAGCAACTGGTTGGTTGTTTCAAGTTTCAGATGTCAAAATATGTCCCCATAATATAAAAGATTAAAATGAAAGACAAATAAATTATGTTTTTAAGCTTTGACTGGGATAAATTGATGCGAGGTCAACAGCTTAATCCATATATTCCGAATGCAATAGTTACAGTATCATGGTGGTATCATCTTTTGTAGCCGACATTCTAACTTGAAGCGGCATGCTGCGTTGTGACGTTAATATTGTAGAAGGTATAAAGGGACTGATCTGAAGACAAATAACTATGAGGATTGGACGGTCAGTAAATCTAGGCGCGGGTGGCTCCGCAGTAATGAATCCTAAGCTCTGAGATTGGATTATATCAACGTCTAGCTGTAATGACTGTAAATGTCCCTGCGTGTTCGAAGTAGCATTGAAATATATCTCATCGAGACTGCTCTGGTTGATAGATTAATCTTCGACGAGTTTCGCCGATTTCGCCTTTTCCAATTGAAGGAAGATATTACACCAATCGATGGTGTCGCGCGGCAGGCTGTAGGTAAAGCGGAGATGATGTTCATTTACAAGTCTGCACCCTGGCAAATCGGTTGTGATCAGGCGCTTCAGAGTTTCCATGACAACCGGGTTTTCGTCGTAGGACATAGCCGGCGCAGAACTTGGTTTTGAGATGTTGCGGTGTTCCGAGACATCTAAATGAGCCATCGACCATAATGGCCAAACGAGTACACAGCGCTACGCATTCCGCCATGCTGAAAGACACCAACAACAAATCATTTATACGCGAAAGCTCTCGTTCACGTATTTGATAGTACTGGTATTCAATTTAGATTATTGAACTGCAACTGGAATAAGTCTAACGTAAGTTGATCTTATACGACCTTATAAAAAACATGGATACTCATTGGCTGGAACTTCGGTGAATGCATTATAGACCAATTTAATCGCATTTGAGGTTATATCTACTCAATGGTTTGTGCATGCATTTCGGGTACAATATTAAAAGTGCGAACTATTCAATTTTATACTTAGTAAGTGTAGGTTGTCGAGCACTGTATCAACATGGTTTTCTAACATTATGAACAATATATTAAATCTAAGAACATGCAATAAGTTCGTTTTAATATGCCCAATATATTTATATATATATATATATATATATATATATATATATATATATATATATATATATATATATATATAAGGTTGTATATAACATATTTATACAGGCAATATAATAAATGACTAGAGCACTACACTATTTGTGTATATTGGAAATTAATAAAAATATATGTGTGACCAAGTAGCTTATCAATTAATAGATAGTTAACATTATATTATAGTTGGGCTAATTAATACTAAATAAAAGTATAACAGGTTGAAAAAGGTAGGACACTACACATTAAAAGCAATCTTGAAATAAAAAGTCTTAAGATGTGTCTAAACGTGTTTATGCAATTGAATAGAACGCATGTCATCATATAGTACCTTGGTCCTGCACGATACATTGGTCCTGCAAATAAGGTTTATTACACCCACAAACACCATACGCAGACACAGGCACAGGCACAGGCACAGGCACAGGCACAGGCACAGGCACAGGCACAGGCACAGGCACAGGCACAGGCACAGGCACAGGCACAGGCACAGGCACAGGCACAGGCACAGGCACAGGCACAGGCACAGGCACAGGCACAGGCACAGGCACAGGCACAGGCACAGGCACAGGCACAGGCACAGGCACAGGCACAGGCACAGGCACAGGCACAGGCACAGGCACAGGCACAGGCACAGGCACAGGCACAGGCACAGGCACAGGCACAGGCACAGGCACAGGCACAGGCACAGGCACAGGCACAGGCACAGGCACAGGCACAGGCACAGGCACAGGCACAGGCACAGGCACAGGCACAGGCACAGGCACAGGCACAGGCACAGGCACAGGCACAGGCACAGGCACAGGCACAGGCACAGGCACAGGCACAGGCACAGGCACAGGCACAGGCACAGGCACAGGCACAGGCACAGGCACAGGCACAGGCACAGGCACAGGCACAGGCACAGGCACAGGCACAGGCACAGGCACAGGCACAGGCACAGGCACAGGCACAGGCACAGGCACAGGCACAGGCACAGGCACAGGCACAGGCACAGGCACAGGCACAGGCACAGGCACAGGCACAGGCACAGGCACAGGCACAGGCACAGGCACAGGCACAGGCACAGGCACAGGCACAGGCACAGGCACAGGCACAGGCACAGGCACAGGCACAGGCACAGGCACAGGCACAGGCACAGGCACAGGCACAGGCACAGGCACAGGCACAGGCACAGGCACAGGCACAGGCACAGGCACAGGCACAGGCACAGGCACAGGCACAGGCACAGGCACAGGCACAGGCACAGGCACAGGCACAGGCACAGGCACAGGCACAGGCACAGGCACAGGCACAGGCACAGGCACAGGCACAGGCACAGGCACAGGCACAGGCACAGGCACAGGCACAGGCACAGGCACAGGCACAGGCACAGGCACAGGCACAGGCACAGGCACAGGCACAGGCACAGGCACAGGCACAGGCACAGGCACAGGCACAGGCACAGGCACAGGCACAGGCACAGGCACAGGCACAGGCACAGGCACAGGCACAGGCACAGGCACAGGCACAGGCACAGACACAGACACAGACACAGACACATACACAGACACATACACATACACAGACACAGACACATACACAGAAACAGAAACAGAAACAGAAACAGAAACAGAAACAGAAACAGAAACAGAAACAGAAACAGAAACAGAAACAGAAACAGAAACAGAAACAGAAACAGACACAGACACAGACACACACAGACACACACACACACACAGACACACACACAGACACACACACAGACACACACACACACACACACACACACACACACACACACACACACACACACAGACACAGACACGGACACACACACACACACACACACACACACACACACACACATACACGCACGCACACACACACACACACACACACACACACACACACACGTACACCCGCACGCACATACGCAAGCACTAGCCTACTTGTGTGAAGTGATGAATGTGGTCCGGCCTGCGATGCCGTGTTTCGACAAGAATGTCCACATATGTCGCCTGGACACTGGATCGACTCCCTTGGTCGGCTCGTCCAGCTGGATGACAGAAGGATCTCCAATGACCGCGACTGCAGCGTCCAGCCGCCGAGAGTAACCGACAATGACGGGTGAACAGCAGTCATTAGCACCATACGGAACACGTGAATACTGTTTGACAATACAAACACTCAGGTAGTGGCCCAGTGGAGGCATGGAACTGGGTGAGACAGGGTGAGACAGGGTGAGACCACCAACATCTGCAGCAACTTCCCGACATTGTCAACTTGCACTAAATTAAGATCAGTTGCGAGTTAAAGTTGTCTGGTCTGTCCTGCTGTGTTTTGCGGGTGCGCTTTATATTGCTAGCGCTATTTACGCGAAAACATTTCATTCTTTTAGGCGTTTCATTGTTACCCCATTCACAATTTAAATCGTGACATTTACAATACACCATTCCACCAATCGCTGCTGACGTTGCCGCATACAATGTTCCGGAAAACAGTTGTCTTTATGATATGTCATCGCGTCACGTAGTCGTTTATCTCAATGAATTGCTCATTCCGATTAATCAAATCTGACCGGAATCATTATTAGACCATTACATATGCAAACGTTTTATTCTCATACATACATCTTGTGGTTATAATGCATACATTTTACTTGCATCCAGTTTATTGACAATTAATATTATATTTTTTAAATTGCGGGCAATAATGAATTACGTGAAATGTTCCACCAACTTGTTGGCGCAATCTTCCATCATGATCTCCCGCAGTAGTCTGTTGACTTCCACGATGATGTTTTCCTCTTTGATTCCGGCGATCCGTGTATACATCACCAGCGTCTCTCTACGGGTCAGGAAGTTAAGCAGTGCACTACGCTCACCACAATAACCGATGTTTTGGCGTACCTAAAATGACGAAAAGTAACGTAAGTATATTCATGGAATGAAATTAAGAGTAAAATACGAAATGGAAACGTTTGGTTAGAATACATTCATCTATTTTCAAAAAGTGGACAAAGCGCCAAGGGAAACATGACAATAATATTACTATTGACTGGCATTAGACACAGTGTCTAGTAAGACCGAAATATAAACTTTTACAAATAATCTCTCCAGAACATTTTCACCTTATATTAAAACATCTTTCCAGTGTTTTGGCCAGTGGTTTTGGAAATTATTCTGAAGTGTATTTGAAATAAAATATATAGGTTATGCTACTGCAATATCGTACCAGTAACAAGCATAATGAAATACGGGAATAGCTAAACTAATCAGTTAATCATTTAGTATGCATAAGTAAATTAAAAGAAAAACCATTCTTATGGTTTACCAACAAATTGATCTTATGAGGTATTTGAACTAGTCAGTCTATGGTAACCACTACATTATGCGCGACTGTGCGGCTTTCACAAAACACAGATTTGACAAGTGCCATCGAAATTTCTGCCGGAGTGCATTCTGTACCTGCTTCCACTCCGTTGTCACGTCGTGGCCAGCGACAAACGCCCTGCCATACGTCGGCTCCAATTCAGCCGTCAACATCTTGAGCGTCGTCGTTTTGCCAGAACCGTTGATCCCGAGCAGACAGAAGCATTCGCCGCGCGCAATGCCGATCGTCATTCTGTTGACGGCAAGGATCGACTGTCTTCTGCAGGAACAGCAGGTGTCGTAGCTCTTGGTCAGGTCGTGGATCGTGATCAGATCTCCTGCACGCCGCTCCTCCTCCGACATTGTATCGATGCGGCAGCGCTCAATTTCCACGTCCTTATCGATGTAATCAGTCGGAGGGGATATTACTTTGGGTACGCCCATTAGTCGACGCCTTTGTAGTGAGTACAATAACATATATTATAATAACATAAAATAATGTATTTATATGCAAACATATAGATTCGATAATATACCAAGGGTTAGTAAGTATAAATATATTGGGCATATTATCACAGAAGATCTATGCGACAATGTTGACATATCTAGGCAATACAAGATAATTTATGCTCAGGGTAATGCCTTGATCCGAAAGTGTTACATGTGTACAACCGAGAAAGCTCGGGTCCCGGCTTTCGTTTTCACCCGAGGGATGTAAAGGTTGAGCGTAGCTGTCTGGAATTTCTTGTTGGAGTTAGCATTGAATTTAGATATGCTGGTTGTGTAGATGAGAGTGCTTGATAGGCTATTGTACACATTTTGAAAATGATGCGATAGTGCACAGGTACCCAATGCAGTGAGAAGCGGCACTGAGCGAGAAAAACGAGGAGAACGCGTGACTAGCCTTGCTAAACAATTTTGGACACGCTGAAGTTTTGCTATGTCCTTGTTTGCGGTATTGTAAAGGAGGGAATTGCAGTAGTCGAGTCTGCTGCTTACTAGAGCTGTGGCGATGGTTTTAGCAACGGAAAGTGATAAAAACCGGCGGATACGGCGAAGATCACGGATATGGTAAAAACAGCAACGGCATGTTTTCGAGATATGTTGTTTGAAATTGAAGTTTTCATCAAACGTTACTCCGAGATTTAAAACTGAGGCGGCTGGTGTGATACTCTGACTCAGAATATGTGTCGGGAAAAAGCCATGGAGTTTTGCCCGCTGCGTTGAGGTACCAATTATGAGAAATTCAGTCTTATCTGCATTTAGTTTTAATTTACTATTTTCCATCCAAAGGGAGACATCTTAGAGACAATCCCTGAGCTGGTTTAGGGAGCGACAAGTATCTGGTGTGGTCAGAGAAACATAGATTTGTGTGTCATCTGCATAAAGGGGATGATCCAGGTTGTGACTCTGGATAACTGAGCTTAATGGTGTTGTGTACAGAGTGAAAAGCAACGGACCCAAAACAGAACCCTGGGGGACACCACAAGAGGTGGGCAGCATGTCTGAGAAGCAGTTACCTATTTTAATGGCTTGCCTTCTGTCAGTAAGGTATGAAGTAAACCAGCTCAAGGCTGTGCCAGATATCCCGTACCACGTTGTTAAGCGTGTAATGAGAATGTCGTGGTCAATGGTGTCGAAAGCGGCGGATAGGTCAAGCAGGGTCAGTGCAGTAGTAACTTTGCCATTATCAATGTTAAGGTTTATGTCATTGTGTACTTTTAAAAGAGCAGTTTCTGTTGAGTGAAATTGTTTGTACGCAGACTGTGATGCATTGGTTAAACCATTTATGTTGATGTGAGAAGTAAGTCGATTTGCAACAACCTTTTCGAGTATTTTGGAAATGAAGCTAAGGTTAGAAATAGGCCTGTAGCTGTTTAGATCTTCTTTTGACAGAGTTGTCTTCTTAAGAATTGGATTTACATGTGCACATTTAAAGTCTTCAGGGAATAAGCCGGAGCAGAGTGATGCATTTATTATATATGTTATTGGTTTAATTAAAACGTCAAGGCATGCTTTCAGTAGTATGGTCGGAAGTGGGTCAAGATCACAGGATTTACTTGGGGATGACATGATTGTTTTTCTCACTTCAGTAGTTGTAGCCGGTTCAAACGATGTGAGTTTATAATTTTGTTGTGGAGAGTCGGCATTTATAGTGTCTGAGGTGTGATCTGTGAAGGCTGAATGGATCAGGCTGATTTTGTCTTTAAAATGACTTGAGAAAGAGTTACACAGTGACTTGATTGATGCATGGGTTGATAGAGAAGGAGCAGGCCGCCTGTGTAAAATCTGATTTATGCATTTCCATAGCTGTTTTGGTGTAGCAGAGTTATTTGCGACCATGTTTTCGTAATAATACGACTTTGCTTTTGACATTTGTCGGTTACATAGATGACATTGCCGTGTGTAGCGTGACCTGTCTGAGGATGAACGAGATTTACGCCAAACCCGTTCTAGATAGCGACGGCGCCCTTTAGATTGAATTATTTCCGGGGTCATCCAAGGAGCTGGCGGCTTTTGTGACACAGATTTGGATTTAGTGGGTGCATGTTTGTCAAGCAATGTCTTCAGTATTTGACGGTACTGTTTGTATAGGTATGATACATGTTCTTTAGGATGTGTGACATGGTCGGTCCATTATCATGCTTGAACATTAAAAAACAGCACAGGTATGTGTTTATCTGATAGCTATTCATTATCTGTAATGAAGTAAATAAAGGCTATGTGTGATCAAAACATCTTACGCGGCTAACTATATATATATATATATATATATATATATATATATATATACATATATATATATATATACATATATATATATATATATATATATATATATATATATATAGAGCACACTGAATATATATATATATATATATATATATATATATATATATATATATATATATATATATATATATATATATATGTATATTGAATATATTGTTCATGGCTCCAAGAATGGTTTATTATAGTATAATTTGACTTACTTTGGAGCTTAATTGTCGAAGATGAGTAGGACGTTTCGACACGTCATCTAAGGGCCTCATTCACATACCGGTGTCACGTGTGATGCCTTAGATTTCGGCGGGATAATTATCCCGCCGAAATCTGAGTGCCCCTTGTGGGCAAGAACAGTCACGGCATCATAAAACACCAAGGAACTAGTTGACAAGCTAAGACGCCTTGAAATACCACCTGCTCGAAAACCTGGTGTCATATGATGCCCCAACACTCTTCACCAGTGTCCCGGAGGATAAGGCACTGGAAGTCATCACAGAGAGACTACATGAAGATGACACTTCTGTCTGAATACGACCTATTTCATATACGAAGGGGCATACTACCAGCAGACATATGGTGCAGCTATGGGATCACCTATATCTCCCCTAGCAGCTAACTGCTATATGGAACAATTTGAGAAAGTAGCCATCTCTACAGCACCGCAACCCCATCATTGTGACTACGATACGTGGACGACACATTCATCGTACTTCACGAATACGACGTGGACTAGTTCACTGAACACATAAACAGCATCTATCCACACAACAAATTCACAATCGAACCTGATAAAGACAGCAAACTTCCCTTCCTGGATCTATCCACCCATATTCTGGATGGCGGATCCACGAAGATAACTATTTACCGGAAGCCGACACTCAACGGACCAGTACCTCAACTTCAAGTCACATCACCCTCTAACCCACAAACGTTCAGTTGTACGCATCCTCACCAACAAGGCACAGCAGTATTTCACCATACCTGAAGACAGGAAATCAGAACTGGCACACGTCCACAATGCCCTGAGAGCCAATGGATACCCAGGGTGGGCGCTTGCACCTCCACCATCCAGGGCAAAAAGACCTTCTAACACGAACAACAGCCCACGAAGACCTATTCTGGGAATACCATACGTGGCAGGATTATCAGAGCAGCTTGGCCGCATTTTAAGTCACATAACATACACATGTAACACAAGCCGGCAAACTCCCTCCGCTCGATGGTAGTATACACTAGAGGCAAAAACACATAAAGAGCACCAATGTGGAACGATCTATAAAATCACGTGTGGCATCGACAGCAGCCACACATACCTAGGGTAAACCAAGATAACACTCAGCCAGAGATTCAAAGAACATACACACCTGGACAAACCAACAGGAGTAGGAGTTCATTGTCGGGCCACAGGACACTCGGTGTCCATGAAGAACACTAAAGTACTGACCCGTGAATCTAACTGGCACAAGAAAAAATTATTGAAGGAGGCTATATACATCAAACAAGGAGCGCCTACCATGCACAAAGACCTGGGATAACATCTGCCTGCCATCTACAATCAAATTATGCCGCCGAAATCTGAGGCAACACACGTGACACCAGTAGGTGAACAAGACCAGAAACGTCGTACTCATCTTCGACAATTAAGCTCCAAAGTATGTTAAATTATACTACAATATATATATATATATATATATATATATATATATATATATATATATATATATATATATATATATATATATATGTGTGTGTGTGTGTGTGTATGTGTGTTTTATCTAGACATATATTCTGACCCCTTCCCAAAACAATATTACTGTAAGTCACATGTGGGTAGATAAGCATATGTGTTGGTTGACCATTGAGAATCAAGCTGTCTGACGTGTTTCATGAACAGCGTCCACGTCTCATAGCTATAGAGGAGACTCGTGACCACGACTTTCTTGTACACTTTGATTTTCGTGGACAGCTTGATATTCCTGTGATTCGTAATTGGGGAGCACAGGCGACCGAAAGACTGGCTAGCTTTACTGATTTCCTTGTCGATGGTAACATAAGATACCTGAAGTGTCGACTACCTTAAGTTCAGTTCCTGCTATGGACAATTTGGGAAGAGGGGCTGTAGTGGCTGGAGCAAGCTGGTACAGGACTTCTGTTTTGTCGAAACTGATAGTGAGGCCGATACTGTTTTGTTGTATAATGTATTAATCTATTATACATTAATATTTCTTTCTTCCGCAATAGGATTACATCCGAGGCCCATGGACTATTTATTGACGTATTGCATCACACGCCAACATCCTTTTCAGGTGTTGTCTGATTGATTTGTATATTGCAGGAGGAATGCGTTTCGGCCTACCCTGAAATGTTATTTCATCTATCAGTCGAATCTTCTGTTACACTCCCACTGCTTTTTCTAGCTGCATTGTCCAAGAGGCAAACCTATCAAGGAAATCCTGAAACAGCACTTGAACCCTTTTATTCTGTTCTCCGGAAAAATCCGTGATATCTAGATCGACTGGTACTTCACTCGTAGTACCTTCTCTGCAGCTTCCATCACTTAACACATCACTGTGTGGTAAGTCTCCAACAGTCTTATCCCTGTCTATAATGACTCTGTTAATCATATTGGCTATCTTCCGCCGTTTAGGGATTTCCATTCTTCTACATGATACATTGGTAAGTACAACATCACCTCGGTGGCTGTTGTCAGCTTGTACAACTGATGCTGGGAGTGTTTCTACTGGTTGAATCATGCTAACCGATAATCCTTTTTGTGCTCCCATTCTTCCTTTCACGATGACGGATGTGTTTGCCGGAATCACTGCGTGGCGACAGGATTACACTGCTACATCCTTTTCTCTGCTTTCTGCTTAGTCAATGTGAACAATTGCTTCTAAGATGGCTGCATCATGGAATCGGGTATTCCGAGCTCTCAAAGCTGTCACGAAATTAGTACCAATTATGACAAGCACTATACTGTTCGACCGATAGGGGACACAGCAATTGCTGGCACACAAATTCCTTCGTTTTCTCTTATAGCAGACCACAACTTCACATCAACTTAGATGTAACCAAGGTAGGGTACCGACTGACCTCCAGCATCTTGAATTGTGATAGAGGTTGCAAGTCAAGGTGGGGCTTGCTTTCCAAACTCTTGCTCTAGAGTGCGTGCGTTTATCACCATCTCTTCGAAGTTTAAGGAATCCTTCCTGTGACTACGTGCACAAGTCCCTGAGACCAGCCCAGAATCTGTCTCGCAACTTGGTGGGCATGGATTCCCTTGAAACCACACCCTTTTCCATGGCGACGTCACATAGGTCTTCACGTATAGTTGACCACTTTGTACAATATTTGTGGCTGGCCAGAGAAGTATTACCGGACATCACTGTACCATACAACGACTGTATTTTGTAGAGCATATTGGAGTGTAGCCTTTTCTCCCAAATAGATGAATTCATTTGCAACAGGACTTCTCAATGATTTCCGCACACTTGTAATAATATCATACTATGTGTAATGTGACTCCTGCATCAAGCACTTTACTTCATGATGCCATTTCACATATGTGGCATCCTTGTCAGTCCCAGAGAATACTAGTAGCTTTGGGAATTTTCCTGGCGGAGACGCACTGGGCTCACGCTTCACAAATGGCTCAGCTGTGGGAGACCCTAGCAGTTGCTTCTACTGTGATTCAGACATGGTCTTAATGAGACCTAGCAACTGGTGGTCTACATCACCTCTTTCATGTCCTTCCTCTATTATAACATTGGCTTCCGCCATATTCTCCAGTATAATCAATCAGCAGTTATAAACATTATGTATACACACAATTGTACATTTAAACATTTAGCAAATATTAGTCATACTGTAGTCCAGATAGAACCACAAACAAAATTCATTAAATACATTCAAAGGTCAACATGTCCTGCTTCACTGCAGTCACACCTCTAGTGCAGCAGCACACCTGCAGATCCTCTCTTTGTCTGCCTCACTGCCAGCAGTGGCTATTAACCAGACCTATGGCTGTCTGCACCCAGCTTCTCAAAGCTCAATGTTTGTTCGGCTTCATAAGCCTCATATCGTGGGTCACTCTCGTGGTTTCGCTCATCGGTAGTTCGAGAGTCTACACCAGCACCTGTAAAAAGTATACTCATGTTTTAATGAGAGCCCCTCATCATACATGTGCCTTCACTAACCAATATCAGGACTTTCCCGATACAATAGTATAGAATAATATAATAAGACTACCAGTCACTATATACTGGGTACATGTAAAATATATGAATTACACAAAACTATGACATACACATATATGATATATATATATATATATATATATATATATATATATATATATATATATATATATATATATATATTAGTGTCTAGCTTTAGAACAGTGAATATATAATAATACGATATAACAATGCTATTCAAAATAACACATGTACACGGATCACTTGTAGTTATCAATTACACAAAGATAGAATAACATTTAGCATACCTGTAAAAAGGTGTAATCATCTTTCAGTGAGAGCTCCTCGACATACATGTGCCTTCATCAGCCAGTATCATGACTCTGCCAGTTTGACCTTTATTATGTGCTCGCTGAGGTATCTATGCCTTTTTACACAATAGCTGCCATACAGTGGCAGTCCTAAGATTACCATAGTCCTTCACTGTGATATCTGCTACATAAATAACTACACATTTGTATTAATGTTTCTTTTTGTGATACATAAATTAAAAAAAAAAAATAATATAGCATTATCTGATAAAAAAAAGATATAATTATTTAATTTGTTATTTCAAATTCGGCCTGAGAACCAACCAGCATCTTCCCCTATTCTGGGGTAAGGTTGCCCTGGCGGTCACAAACGCAGAGCATAACGTCCCCAGGCCGTACTGCGAAGTTCAAACGTGCTGCCATCTCATGGCGATACTCATTGGTAATCGAAGCTACTCCTCGGTTTTATTTAATAATGATGTGGCCTCTGGATGCCGATTATCTGCCGTGTGTTGCGCCGGTGGAATACATACATCCAGGCGATCTAGGTTCGTCTTGGTTAATGTCCACGTGCCCGTGTTGTATGTCAACACGGACACGACGAAGTTTCCGTACAGCAGTACCAGGTGGACGTGTGAGCGCTACACAGGTGAGCGCTGTCAATGCATACCCGGTAATATTTCTAAATTACTCTAGATCGTGTTCTTCTCATGTCTGCCACTCTTACTATGCAATCTTTGTTAATCTATCATCTCGCATTCATTCGTGTATGTGTGCCTCCTGTGCCTAGTGCTCCCATTTATTTTCCTCTCTCTCTCTCTCTCTCTCTCGCTCTCTCACACACGCACTCACTCACTCACTCACTCACTCACTCACTCACTCACTCACTCACTCACTCACTCACTCACTCACTCACTCACTCACTCACTCACTCACTCACTCACTCACTCACTCACTCACTCACTCAATCAATCAATCAATCAATCAATCAATCAATCACTCACTCACTCACTCACTCACTCTCTCACTCACTCACTCACTCACACCCACACACACACACACACACAAGCACGCACACACACACACACACACACACAAACACACACACACACACACACACACACACACACACACACACACACACACACACACACATGTTATCCCAAACAGACATGCTCGCTTATCTATTTTAAATGATACCCAAGACAGATCAGCTCGCTTTGTATATTTGTAATGTTATCTAAACAATAAATACAAACCAAATGTTGTGTGCGATACCGCTCTCCACCAGCGTAAGTATTGTCACGGACAGCGCGCCCCCTAGTGTCATGGCCAAGAGGTGTTTGCCAACGCCACCGTCGTAGAACGAGAACGGGGTTTCCGCAAAGGTGATGCATTCCATTGTCATATTGCACGTGGCTGAAATAGAGGACCGTGTCTGTTAGCTGCCAAGCGTCAACATTATATTTCCGCGTCAACGCTTCGATCAACAGGCGGAAAAGCACGTCAAAGTACGTGCAGATGTGACCAGGAACATCATCGCGCGCCGGGGGTCGCTGCGGCTATTTATGTCAGCACCCGCTCTCCTCTATCCTTGGCACATCCCTGACAAAAACTCCTCTTTTAATCTCAGCCAGTTAAATCGCCCTTAATATCTTAGTCGGCCTCCGGTCATGTGATAGAATGTGACAGACACACGCTGCTCGTGTTAAAGGCAATGTTTAAGATGTAGATACAAATATTTGAATTCACAGAACCGTTCAGCTGCTCGTGCGATTGGGTGGGAGGAGGGGGCCGTTGTACACTGTACCGGATTTTCCAGAAATTGTGTATCCGACTTCAAATTACGGCGAGTACCAGCGCTGTTCTCACGGATGAAGCGTCACGATAGGCAACGTTAATAAATATGTCATCTCGACTAAAGCAGGGGTTAGGTTGCGTGGTTTTTATTTACCTCTAACCAAAATGTTTGCGAGAATGACCACTAATTAGGCAATACCCCGACCTATGGAATTTCTTAGATGACACTTTTTTATACGATGTTGTTATTTTATACATTTTTATTTTTATCCTATATTGGTACTATAATGGTACATAAATAACGTCAAAACCGATGATTCGTCGGGAAAAGGAAACACAATTGGAACTCCTACTTATTATCCTTAGGGTAGCCCATGCCACAGGCAATTGCAATACAAGCCAAAATTTAAACATACATTTTTCTCACACGTGGCATTGTGTTAATTACGTATGATTTGTGTTAACTGGTGAATACAACTAAACACTTCTTATTTATAGGACTGCTTGTTGGTCTTCACTTTATAACCCATAATAAATTCATTCAATTACAACCCTGGAAATGCCGTTATCACTGCAGCCTTAAAGCTACAAAATTGCCCGCATACTGACCTGGGCAGCATCCAGAAACGTATCCAGCGGCACATTTTTCTTTCATGTTTTCACATTTGTTCTTGCGCCAGTAGTTCCATACGTGAAGGTGCATCCCGCGTTGAAAACACCATGTGGGCATAATTATATTCATAAAGAAATCTTCAATGTTTATTATAGCGTTTTCAGAATCTCTCAGATTCTTCATCCTCGTCATGATATCACCTAAGTTGATAAATTCGGATGCGCTGGATCATGTCACAATTACATACAGTAATTAATATATATATATATATATATATATATATGGAAAAGACCTCTCAACTCCCCCAAAATGTTTGTAAACTCAATATAATGATTAATTTAAGTACTCAAGCCATTTTTCAGTTACATAATTATATTATATTCAATAGCGAATCTGCCCATTTTCTATCCTATAAACGTTTTGTTTGGCTATAACTCATCGGGTTCTACGACAAATTCAGTTAGACTAATTAATGCAGTAATTTGCATCAATCCATGTTGGCCACTGTTCATATATTGACACATTATTTTAGAACCACTTCCCTTAGAATTATGTATACTATTTCGCTTTAGGGGAATTTGGGTATGTAACATCCATTTCTGATTAAAACATTTCATATCAAAGGCAAGTTTAAATGCTGATGGTCATGCGAAGTTCAAAGATTACCTTTTGAATTACCATAAATGCAAACATTTATGAAATTGTATTTTACTTTATTCATAAACATAAATGTATATAAATACATTGTATTACAATATTTGAAATATTTGCTCCGTTTTGGCAACCAAGGTGAATTTATTCTAAGAACCTTAAAGTCTAAATTAGCGAAACGATTCATATTCATGTTCGCTATTGAACACGTATGACTGTCACATGGACTAATTCTTTGCCATCACTATATTACGAGTTTACAAATCGTTGCCTGGTTGCTTTGAAAGGATTTTTTAGAAATGTCACCACATCTGTTTTCTCACTTAGCATCACTTTCTTAACCAATATTCACACGCACGCACGCACGCACGCACGCAAACACGCACGCACGCACGCACACGCACACACACACACACACACACACACACACAAGTGCGGGTGTGTGTCACGTACGATTAGCACTTGCTCGCGGCATCTGAGCAACATCGGGTTGATTAACCATTACCTAACTCAAACGATAGCGGAACGTGTTGTTAATGCCATGCTAACATCCCGTTTGGACTATTGCAATGCTTTGCTGTTCGGTAACCCGATAACATCAATCGACTGCTTCATTTGCTGTACGGCTACGCATATATCACAATGCATTGCTTCCAAGATCGCTGTTCTGATATTTTAAAATGTATTTGTCTTCAACACTTTCATTAAATTACATATATTGTTAAACGTACATAACTCAGCATTAAGGCAGGCGACCTGTTTATACATAAATGTGTTAAACACTGTCCTAGGCCGTGGAGACATCCACTTAGTCGTATGATGTTGTAGCATGGAATCAATCGCACAAGGGTATTTAATTAAAAACGTTCGCACTATGCGAGCAGCATATATGTATACATGTACGTACGAGGAAAGAAACAGGAAACAAATAAACTAGTAGAAACATATGAGTATGACACAACATAGATGATGCATAATCATAAACGTGTACAATATATGTGCATATATATGTTCACCTGAGAGAAGTGTGTAGATTACCAAGCAAGTGACACCAAGGCGAGTTCTGGAGAAGGTCACCGAAGCAACGTACGCGATGGGGAGCATGGCCCAACCGTAAGCGATGAAGAGCGGGAGACTGTATTGGATACCAAACACTGTCGTGAAGGTTACTAGTGGATAGACTGCCAGTGTAATATAGATCGTAGTAGTAAGTGGAAACAGGTAAAAGACAAAGTCGACCATGGCACTTGTTAGCCAGAATGTTGCTATATGGAGTCCGCTTAAGATCTGAAGAAACTTCGATCCACTTGCACGCTCGGAGATCATATCAACACCAAACAGCACTAAACTGATCGGCAATGTTAACTTCAACTGTCTTATTGCGTTGTTCGACTTGAGTTCCTGTTCGAAATTATATACGACATCTGGGGGCATTGTTGTGATAATTGACGGTAGTTGAATGTAGTTATTCGTCGTCTCTATGGAGTAGTTCCGACCAATATAATGTTTCAGCAGGGCGTTGTCTACGAGATTCAGACTGATTGCTGCCGTGTGGTACGCCTCGTAGTTGTAGAGCGCAGTGCATTTCACCTCGTCTGCGCTGATTGACTCGAATAGCGCCGCCACAAAGTAACCATGCGTGTACGTGTACCGGTTTTCGTTGGCTTTGGTAGCAAGGTAATCGTTGACGCTACCGTTGACGTAAACCAACTCGTGATGGAAGCCTTTAAACTGGCTCTTGTACGTGTCGGACAATTGGACTGAGAGCGTGTGTGCGGCGTGTCTAACACCATAAACCACTGTGGTTTTATCTCCGTACATCGTTAGGTTGATTACAAGTGGGTTTACACTACCAACATGAAAAAAGGCAGCAGGGTTGACTCCAAAAAAGATGTTAGACACGATTAATACGATCGGTAGCACTACTTGAACACATTTCAGAACTGGACGTCGCAACGTTTGCATCATCCACTTCAGAAACATAGCGTGCATATGCTGCATGAGTAGACTGGTGTCAGTATTGGTCCGTTGTTTTGCTTTGCCTACGACTGAACAAGATATAATTATATATATATATATATATATATATATATATATATATATATATATATATATATATATATATATATGCATATAGACACATATACATACATATTTACATTTCAACCGTATCTATTGTTTACAATGTTTCCCTTGCTAAATGATGAGCAAGATGGGCAACCCCACTGTTGTTCTTAGTCACTATGCCCAAAATAGGGCAACAATTTTAATTTCACATATGTTTCCTGTCCTTGTTTTCTATTTACAAATAATGCAACAAACACATTTACATGCTACCTTGTAAATGCATTCCCCACTACATGCCAGGAAATAGGACAAGACACAATTTATAATGCACCAATATTAAAGGTAATCATACAAATAATTTTTGGGGCATGCCCTCAAATAGACCCCCATATCATCGTTTCGCGCCTTCTGCGCTAGCGCAACTCACCCTATTATATTGCCCCATGAAAACAGTGTGTTTATTTTGTACATACTACAAACCATATTATGATATTTACTATTTGATGATATCTTTAATCTGCTACTTTTCAACATAGCATATCATAGTGCGCTAAACTGCAAGTATTTATAGATTGATTCGCATTACAGAACGATAACACAACAGCCGGTTCTGGTACAAATAAAGTTTCCTTCAACATATTAATACGTAATGAACAAGAACAATGTTGCAATGACAAGAAAATGTGTTGTTAAATATTACATGGTATGGAAATGCATTCAATAAGGTGTGTGTGTATACGTATATATATATATATATATATATATATATATATATATATATATATATATATATATATATATATATATATATATATATATATGTATATATATATATATAGTGAACGTTATTATATATTATATATATCATGATTACGAAACCATTATGATTTTTTGTCATGTAAAATATATCATTATTTGCCTAATTCAACATGAACTTATGTTTATGGATCTGAATGAATGGACCAAGCTGAGTAAATTACATGAAACTTAACTTCTTTCTAACAAAACGGCCATCATTTTAAACATCTAGTGGCATTAAAACATCGCCATTCTCTACTGAACATATTACGAATATTGTTAAAGGGAACCAAAAGGGAAAGGTTACATGCTATGCACGTGAAAGAGTTAACAAAAACGAACTATTTTGAACGGTAATCACAGTTTTATAGTTAGTGGTTTTTTAGTAAACAATTCTGAACACCTTTTCTATCAAAGTTCGTAAGTCGCGCCATTTTGACTACTGTATGACGTAGCCGATGCACGGCGCAATGAGCTGCAGATCTGGCAAATCTGTATACTTGGTATTTAAAATAATCGCCAGATGGCGCTATGTACATCCCCTTCGTGTAGGGAGGCGGACATGATTTTCGTTCAGAAATAGGTGAATTTTGGAAAGGACCAACTTTTGAAGATGGAACTGTACGCGCTGGTAAACCTGACAGTGACAAGGGCAAAGTTTATTGTTTTGATGAACAACGAAACTCGCCGAAACCTCGAAAGGCGAATGTATGCTGTTAGGAAGACTCCTCAAGAGGCTGCTAGTCTACACGGAGAGCCTGCCGGTGATGGTAATTATTGTTGTGTCTAGTATAAGAAATGTTGGCCTAACATGTTCAATATGAAGTCCGGGCTGGATAATAATTTAAGTAATTAAAATATCAACGCCAATGGAGTCAATCGATTGCAGGTATGTTGATGACCACCTCGCATTCGGTCCCGGGATTCGGTGAGTTTCTACTTAGTCACAGCCATGCCATGTATTATTCTTCAGGTCAGTGGCGTAGTGTCGGATGTTATACACAACTTGAGGTTACCCAATTTGAAACACATATGGGGTCATGGGCATGACTCTTCGATTGATCTCAGCCTGACACAGACTGACAGGCTTTGTCCTTCGCCCTAGCTTAAAACTGTTTTCAGGAATCAATTTCCAAATTGTCCACAACTGTGACAAAAATGCAGATTAACTGTTGTTTTTCAAATACTGGACAGTATTATATTAACAGTAGCGATTGTGGCATGTTTTTGTATTATTGACCTGTGCGGCTATAAAATAGATGTGTGTCAATTTTGATTGTTCTTTTAATAGGCGTGGTATATTTAAATGGAGGGTTTGGAGCATAATTCTGGAGTGCTAAATAAAGAAAGACACTCACCATCCATGTTCTTTATGAAATCGACTTCATGTTGAATAATAAAGTTATGGTTTTTAGCTGAAATATATGTACAGTGGAATGTCTCTATTAAAAGTAACTATTTGAACTGGGTAAAAGTAACACAACTAGCAGAACAAATATTCTAAACAATTACATATGTGGATATATTTATGTACAGTTCTTCAGTGATCTTAATTGCAATGTAACTTTGTTGTTGAGGTAACCATAATAGGGGGCGAGGTAATCATAATAGTAGCTGTGAGGTTCCACATTGTGCCACTAATATTTCTTATTCATGAACAACT
>OZ024854.1:58471997-58509497 GCA_964017155.1 Oasisia sp. SBJ-2009
CAAAGGGGTGGTGCAGACACGAGATATGCGCGACGACGACGACAATGAAGGACGTCTATCACTGCTGCCCGCGATTGGGTGGTTTCTTTTGAAGCGCCGCCAGCGACGGAGGCAGTTGTCGTCTGTATGTTAATCCAATGTTCCGGGTTACTGACTAAATCCATATGTGCGTTCACGTCATTCAGACCTCGAGCGAACGTTTTCCAGCCCACCGGTTGAAACGACTTCCGTTTTCTCATAGCGTCGTTCACGAGATCAACGATGTTATTTCCTGTCACTTGTGCATTTCTGTTTCTATTTTCCACCTCACGGTACCTGTGCTCTCATTGGCTTCTTCGTCTTCTTTTACGGATGCTTTATCAATAGTCACACGCATGGGTTGTTGACTAGCCTTGTTAGAAAAGAGATTACAACGTATTAACACCTGGTTAAACAAAACGACTTTCTCCATGTCGTTTAAATCACCGCGGTCTAAAATGAATCTCACTTCGTCGTTGAAACGTCGCAAAATATTTCGACTAGGATTGGCGGAAAGTGATTGCAATGGAACGGACTCCAACGTACGGGGATCGACCAGCGCCATTTCTTTGCATATTCCATAGAGGAATCCTTACGACTGAAGCAAGCTAATAACCAATGAAGCAAGAAGTAACTTGACTAACGGAGCTAACAGGGCCCCAACGAAACCACCTTTCTGTAGAATGTGTTTCCTCTCGTGTAAAGCAGTGTTCCTTTTTATTTGTTGACACATAGGACCCCTTTCGTGTATAATAAGATACCATATCTTTGTTTTTTGCGCAGAAATGTCTAATAACGAAGAAAACCGAAAAAAACAAAATTTTGCATGGGCTAGATAGGAGGTAATCAAACCACTCGGTTTGGAATAAAGATGGCGATACGCAGTGTTCAATGTCGACGATTTAGGCACTGAAAATATTTTTTTTTCCAGTTTGTCTGATAAGTGAATATGCTTCTGTCACCATTAATGTATACTTATATAGTGTACATTTAGGTATATGAAATGTTATAGTTGTGTTTCACTTCCCCTTTAAGGCCCATAATACTAATTAATTTTACTATAATTTATTTTGAATTAATATTTATGTTGCACGTATTATGATTGTGACTATCACATACTCTCTCAAAGTAACTTAACATATATGATCTGGAAGCAAATTGTTGTTAACTTAAACATAAACACCATACTGTTTAAATCAATCATATCGTAAACACACACGGTTTTAAAATAACTAATGATATGTCTTGCTTGTGACAAGTACCCTTCGTGTTTACATATAGTTATTGTTTTTTTTTCTGTAACATATATAACGATTGTATCTTGTTCTCATATGTATTTCCCCACACTTCATAGCAGTAATTAAGCAAATAATAGGAATGCTGAGTGCAGAGTATATAATACATGAATATTTCATAGGTGATTGACTCTATTCATAATGAACACAGTATTAGCCATTTTACTTTTGATCTTCTTACTATGATCATTCCAACCTAACTGACAGTACAATCTGTAGTATAAAAGGTTTCAATATTATTTTCATTAATGCAAATTGTGAGATTGGTGCCATCAGCAAATATTACACGTGTCATAACAGTTCATACTTTACACCTGTCATAAAATATAGGCTAAATAAAATTGGACCAAGTATGGAACCTTGTGGTACACCATATGTTATATTTTGGTGAGTTGAATTTGTGTCATTCATAGATACATACTGTTTTCTGGTGTTCAGTTGGCTATTTAACCAAGTTTATACTACAATTCTAATGCATGATGTTCTAGTTTCAGTAAAAAAAATGCTGTTGTCAACAGTGGTAAATGCCTTAATTTTAAAATATGTAAAAACTGCTATTGAGGATCATGAGCTATTCGTAGCTGTTGTTAATCCCTGAATCATTTATAATGTTGCTATTACAGTTGAGTGTGTCTTTTCTAAATCCATACTGCCCATTGTACAGTTTTTAACATTCAAGAAATACATTAATCTACTATGAATATACTTGCTAGTATTTTTCGAGAACTGAGGTAAACCAGACACTGGCTCGTAGTTAGAGAGAATTCTTGTGCATCATACATTTTTTAATATGGAGATTACCCATACAATTTTCACGTTACCCGAAAAATATCCATTTTGTAGTTGTTTGTTGAATATGTGTTCAAGATATTTTAGAATATTGACATATGGCATTACCATCTTAATTAGCCATATATCAGTACCATCGTGATCTTTTTACATTTACCAATGTTTACTAAAGCCAAAATATTTTAACAGTAACATGTTTAAGGACCCTTCTATCCTTTCATTCATGTAATGGTTAAACTTATTGGGGCATTTAGGATTTTTGTTGGCTTGTGTTTAACCTATATTTGAAAATAATTAAAACATTTGCAATATTCTTTCTGCCAGTGATTTTATTTGTTCTGTTTAAAAGGAGTATAATAATATTTACATTCTTATTCTTTTTATTAACTAGAGCATTTAAAATTGTCCTTCGTTCATGTTGTTCTTGTTTATTTCGAGAAGGTCAGAATAGTACATATGTTCCATCCGGCATCGGTATGGCTAAATGTCCACGACTGTACTTTATTACTCGTCCAACGACAACACACAGTTTTGGGGAAATTTCGTCTGGCGATTGACCGTGAGCTTGTGTCGCCAAGCAGAAAACTAATGGTTCCATCACCGAAAAACTGCCACCAAAACATAATTATTGTAACACTGTATCGTACTGTCGTCGTCTGCCACTTAAGTTTGCAAATGTTCAGTAAACATCGCCGTTTTAGGCACAACACAGTGCCTGTCAAATCATTCTTGTTACACCACCTCTTCAAATGGATCGACAACACCTCGTAAGCGACTCGGACGCTGAAATCGGAGTGCACATCTTGTCCAAAACGACGAACTTTGACTACGAAATTGACCAATTTCTGCGTGAGCTGCCATCTTTGTTTGCTTGAGTACGGCGTTGAGCATGGTCTTGAGCATACTCAGGATGTGGACGTTCCGTGCTCAAGTCTGAGCACGATATCGTACTCAGAAAGTGTTGTAACCTCCGTGAGTATGATGGCAGCACTTTTCGCTGTTTTTACTGTTGTCGTCTGGTGGACCAAAGTACGCGCGAGACTACAAAACTAGCGGCGAAAGGAAAGTTGTCAATATCCATTTACAGCGAGCGAGTTATGTATTTTATAGCAATCCACAATCGATATTATATTCACACTATATGTTAAATGTTATGGCAGATATAATGCAATTACATTGTTAATGACGTCTACTAATTTATAGACGTTTTGTCTTGATATAAGTTTGTTTACATTTTATGAATCTGTCAGTCTCAGTCATTCGTGGATGTGTGTAGCATCCACATTCTTATGCAGCATTTTGGTAACATTTAACAGCAATAAATGTTTCAATCTCATGATATCACAAATGAATGGAGGAGGACCACCCACTACCACCTCTAACAAAAATGGAAGAGATGGTGGAGGAGTTTTGTCGGGATTGGCAATGGTGTCATCAGTGGCATTATTGGTGGTGTTGACACCAGCAGTGTATATCAGCAGTGTACAGCAAGTATTCTTCTCATGTGCAAACATACTAGAAATTAATTGTTGTATTGGACATCAGTTATTAAATGGGTCATTCCGAGTGAACGCAACCACAATTCCAGAAATTGTTTGCTGTCATGTCTTAGTCTTAGATTTGTAAGATTAGTAAGAATCCAATATTTCAGCGTTCTAGCCAATTTGAAATTTGGGACTTTGACGTTTTTCAACAGCTTGTTAAAAATAAATAATTGTATTCACATTTCACTAGTCAATATCTTCTGCACTCTAGCCTGTGTCAGTGAAATTCTGTGGAATTATTCTCTATAATATAAAGATTACATAACTACAGTTAGAACATAAATACAGTGTATGGTATGGTATAGCAAGTTGATAAGCATCATGATTTATACAAAATATCACACACAGGAGGGTTTTCAGACCCTGATTGTGAGCAAAATACACACACCTTAGACCCAAATTGTACATATTTGGTACCAAAACATAAATATGTGCAAATCTGAGAAACACGGTAGGTTTAGCTGCCTTAATTATGAATCTATACATGTGAAAAGACGGTACGTTAATATATTTATTAATAGATGACCAACTTTCGACCCAAAAAAGTCGATGATGCGTAGCTTGTATTATCACAAAACGTTTTCTAGGTGTTAGTTCATTTCTATAACTCAAATAACTAGTAGGTTTCAATATCCTTTCGAGCTTTCTTCATAAAAAAATGGCATACATCTGGGTGCCCTAACTTTTAAAATAAATTGCTTGTGATATACGAAAGGGTTTTCAAACATTGATTGCAAGCTAAATATAGATGGTTAAATGAACTGTTGTGTCTATTTGATATATATATATGCATAACACTGCGTATTATTAGAGCAAATATGGCATACCTGACTGTCTTGATTATGAATCTACACATACCCAAATATCATATATTTTATATTTCAATAAAATTAGCAACCTTCCGACCCTAAAAGTTCAATATGGATTAGAAGGTATTGTTATCAAATTGTTACCAGGCATAAACCAGTTCAAAGACAAATTAACCTGTAATTCTCATTATCCTTCCATGCTCCCTTCTCAAGACAAATTTAATGTGACTTGTTTGGCTGTCTTAATTATGAATCTACACTCACCAAATGTCGTACATTTTATATTTCGTTAACATTACAAACCTACAACCCTAAAAGGTCAATGTGGATTAGAAGATATTGTTACTACACTTTTACCAGGCAATAAACCAGTTCAAAGGCAAAATAACCAGTAACTCTCAGTATCCTTCCATGCTTCCTTCTTAAGAAGAATGGGAACCCATTGATACACCTTTTTAAATACATTGCTTGTGATATACGAGAGGGTTCTCAGACATTGATTGCAAGCTAAATATGAATGGTTAACTGAAATGTGTGTATTTCATATATATGCATATCATTGTGTATTATCAGCGTAATATGACTTGTTTGACTGTTTTAATTATGAATCTACACATACCAAAGGTCCTACATTTTATGTGTCTTTTAAACTAGCAAACTTCCAACCCTAAAAGGTCAATGTGGATTAGAAGGTATTGTTATCAAACATTTACCAGGTATAAACCAGTTCAAAGACTAAATAATAAATAATAAATAACTCTCGATATCCTTCCATGCTTCGTTTTCAAGAACAATGGGGACCCATAGGTACAGAACAATGTAGTCCTAGTGTGGAAGAAAGAAAGATTAATGTATTATAGATTAATACATTATACAACAAAACAAAAAATCCTGTCCAATTTCCAATTTGGATTTAGGAAAGGTTATTCCACTGAAATGGCTAGTTCAGTGCTAAATGGTAATATAAGTTAGGCAACTGATAACTTGATTTTGCGAACGCGTTTGTTAATCATAATATCTTATTCAGAAAATTAGCTCATTTTGGAATTAGAGGAAACGTACTAGAGTGGATATCTAATTACCTAAGTAATAGGCAACAACGAGTAACTATACTGGAACAACATCCACCCATAACATGGAGTTCCACAAGCCTCAATGTTGGGTCATTTACTCTTTATTTAAATTATCTGACTACTCTATCTGACACAACGCTTTCAATTATATTTGCTGGTGAGACACGTATCTTTATACAAGGCCACAATATATATGAAATGGAAATTGCTATGAATTCTGAGATAAAAATATTAGCCATATGGCTTAAAAACGTTCTGTAAATATACACAAAACACATACAATGACCTTTAGTAATACGAAGAATATAAGAAAGAGGTATACTAACATTTATATAGACAACTTAAAAATTGACACAATAACCAAGGTACGATATCTGGGTGTGCGTATAAATAACACATTTAACTGAAGTGCTAACATTACATATACAAGTAGTAAAATATCTATGCATATTTACGTTATAAAAAGGTGAAGCTAAATCTAAATTATATGCTTATCTTATGACACACTCGGAGCCTGACTTCTAGACTATCGTCGACAGATTTGCGGAAGCGACTCAACCCTTCGGCCTCACTATCCGTCTAGGCAAAACAGAAATCCTGTACCAGCCTGCTCCAGTCAGTGCAGCCCCTCTTCCCGAAGTGTCCATAGCGGGAACTGAACTTAAGGTAGTCGACACTTCAGATACCTGGGGAGGTTCATATCTTTTTATGCTACCACCGTCAAGGAAATCGCGGGTCGTATCAGTAAAGCAAGCCAGTCCCTCGGTCGCCTGCGCTCATGAGTTATGAATCACAGTAACATCAATCTGTCCACGAAAATCAAAGTGGACGTTGTACAGGAAACATGTCAGACAGCTTGAGCACTTTCATGCGTGGTCACTGAGGTCACTCATACGAATCAGGTGGCAGGGCAGAGTGACTGACCTTGGAGTCCTGGACAGAGCGGGCCTTGTCAGCATAGAGGCTATGATTATAAAGGCACAGTTTCATTGAACGGGCCATGTGATTCGCATAGACAGTTTCCGCATCCTGCGGCTGCTCCTTTTATGGGCGGCGAAAGAAGCGCTACTAAGACTGCGCCTAGGAAAACCTAAATTACGCGGGCGTTACTACGGCAGAGCTGGAACGCTCAGGACAGAGCTGGCTGGCGTGCAGCAATCAAGACGCTTGAAGAACGCTACCAAGAACAGATCACTGCCGCCAAGCCTCTGAATCTGCGCCTCCACCAGTCTCCTTCCAGTGCCCGCACGGTCTCAGAGTGTGTGCGTTAGGATTGGACTGAGGAGCCACTCCCGCACCCATCAACGAAGACTACTATTCACATCGTCGATTCTCAATGGTCAACCAACACATATGCTTATCTACCCATATGTGACTTCCTGTAATATTGTTTGAGGAAGGGGTCCGAATGTATATCTAGAAAAAATGCACAGACATTTATATATATATATATATATATATATATATATATATATATATATATATATATATATATATATATATATACACACATATATACACACACACATATATATATATATATATATATATATATATATATATATATATATATATATATATATATATATATATATGTGTGTGTGTGTGTATATAGTGCAAAAGAGAATTTTGCGCATAGTTAGTCGCTTAACATATTTTATGTTTTGATCACACATAACCTTTATTTACATCATTGCAGATAATGAATATATATAAGATAAACACATATCTGTGCTGTTTTTAATGTTCAAACATGATGGTATATCACCTGCCTTATTTAAATAATTTAGAATCGTTAACATCTTTTCAAGCCCCCAGTGGTATGATACGCAGACCTATTTAACTTAATGTCCCTGGAGTTCTCTAACGCAGTGTTCGTTGATTTCTAGTACACAGTATGTTTTATTAACATTCAATGTCCCAATATTTTAGTAAGACGAAATGTTTCAGTACAGCGTCATCGCATCCTGGGTCGTTACACTATCGACGGCCTGCAACGCATCGGACGCTGACGTTGACCCTCTGCAAACAAATGCGAGAGTTGGAGAGAGACCTCCCCATATGATAACACAATGAAAACTCGGCGGAATAAACAATTGTTTACAAACGTTGACCATATAATTAACAAGTTGGACTTTTAGAGATATTTATTTCACTTTCTATAATAACTATAATTATTTAATTATTAATGAGTTACTCACTCATTTATTTAATTTATTTCAATTAGTATAAATATCGGATTGGACAGTATACAAACGAAACAGATGTAACGTGATTTAGTCACAATAATAATATAATTATTACATATAAACACCTTTGGTAAACAATGTTTTGATACATTTTATGAAATACAATTGTTTGTTTAGTGCGCTACGTCAGAAACGAATGATGGTATTATCCAGGAAATATTATTTATGATTGCTCATGCATGCGGACATTACGCGATGTTTCGGTTTAATTTGGCTCTTGATTTATATTATCGAATCTATATGTTTGCAGATAAATACATTATTTTATGTTGTTATAATATATGCTATTGTGCTCACTACAAAGGCGTCGACTAATGGGCGTACCCAAAGTAATATCCCCTCCGAATGATTACATCGATAAGAACGTGGAAATTGAGCGTTGCCGCATCGATACAATGTCGGAGGAGGAGCGGCGTGCAGGAGATCTGATCACGATCCACGACCTGACCAAGAGCTACGACACCTGCTGTTCCTGCAGAAGACAGTCGATCCTTGCCGTCAACAGAATGACGATCGGCATTGCGCGCGGCGAATGCTTCTGTCTGCTCGGCATCAACGGTTCTGGCAAAACGACGACGCTCAAGATGTTGACGGCTGAATTGGAGCCGACGTATGGCAGGGCGTTTGTCGCTGGCCACGACGTGACAACGGAATGGAAGCAGGTACAGAATGCACTCCGGCAGAAAGTTCGATAGCACTTGTCAAATCTGTGTTTTGTAAAAGCCGCATAGTCGTGAATAATGTAGTGGTTACCACAGACTGACTAGTTCAAATACTTCATAGATAAATGTGTTGGTCAACCGTAAGAATGGTTAATCTTTTAATTTAGTTATGCATACTAAACGATTAACTGATTGGTTTAGCTATTCCTGTATTTCATTATGCTTGTTACTGGTACGATATTGCAGTAGTATAACCTATATAATATTTTATTTCAAATACACTTCAGAATCATTTCTAAAACCACTGCCCAAAAGAAAGGTGTTTTAAGGTGAAAATGTTCTGGAGATATTATTTGTAAAAGCCTATATTTCGGTCTTACAAGACACTGTGTCTAAAAGCAGTTAATATTATTATTATTATCATGTTTCCCTTGGCGCTTTGTCCACTTATTGACAATAGATGAATGTAGGTTAACCGGATGCTTCCATTCCGTATTTAGTCTTAATTTCATTCCATGAATATACTTACGTTACTTTCCGTCGGTTTTAGGTACGCCAAAACATCGGATATTGTGCTGAGCGTAGTGCACTGCTTGACTTCCTGACCTGTAGAGAGACGCTGGTGATGTATGCACGGATCGCCGGAATCAAAGAGGAAAACATTAGCGTGGAAGTCAACAGACTACTGCGGGAGATCATGATGGAAGATTGCGCCAACAAGCTGGTGGAACATTTGAGGTAATTTATTATTGCCAGCAGTTTAAAAATATAATATTAATTGTCAATAAACTGGATGCAAGTAAAATGTATGCATTATAACCACCAAATTTATGTATTAGAATAACACGTTTGCATATGTAATGGTGTAATAATTATTCCCGTCAGATTTGATGAATCGGAATGAGCAATTCATTGAGATAAACCACTACGTGACGCGATAACATATCATGAATACAACTGTTTTCCGGAACATTGTATACGGCAACGTCAGCAGCGATTGTTGGAATGGTGTATTATAAATGTCACGATTAGGATTTTGAATTGGGTAACAATGAAACGCCTAAAAGAATTACATCTTTTCGAGTGAATAGCGCTAGCATTAGGCATAACTACAATATAAAGCGCACTTGCAAAACACAGCAGGACAGACCAGACAACACAGACTCGCAACTGATCTTAGTACAAGTTGACAATGTCGGGAACTTGCTGCACGTTGTGGTAAAATAGTCTCACTCAGCAGTTCCATGCATCCACTGGTCCATCACCTAAGTGTTAGTGTTGTCAAACAGTATTCACGCGTTCCGAATGGTGCTAATGACTGCTGTTCACCCGTCAGTGTCGGTTACTCTCGGCGGCTGGACGCTGCAGTCGCGGTCATTGGAGATCCTTCTGTCATCCTGCTGGACGAGCCGACCAAGGGAGTCGATCCAGTGTCCAGGCGACATATGTGGACATTCTTGTCGAAACACGGCATCGCAGGCCGGACCATCTTCATCACGTCTCACAAGTAGGCTCGTACACACACATATGTGTGTGAGTGTGTTCTTGCGTATGTGCATGTGGGTGTGCGTGCGTGTGTATGCCTATGTCTGTGTATGGTGTTTGTGGGTGTAATAAACCTTATTTCATGTTCCTTATTTTAATATAGTGCAGGACCACCGTATCGTGCAGGACCAAGGTACTCTATGATGATACGCATTCTACTCAATTGCATGAACACATTTAGACACATCTTAAGACTTTTTAATTTCAAGATTGCTTTTAATGTGTAGTATCCTACCTTTTTCAACCTTTTATACTTTTATTTAGTTTTAATTAGCTGAACTACAATATAATGTTAACTAGCTATTAATTTATAAGCTACTTGTTCACATATTTTTTTATATTAATTTACAATATACACAAATAGTGTATTGCTCTAGTCATTTATTATATTGCCTGTATAAATATGTTATATATATATATATATATATATATATATATATATATATATATATATATATATATATATATATATATATATATATAGTTGTACATAGCAATTATATATAACCTACATTTACAAAGTATAAAGTTGAATAGTTCGCACTTTTAATGTTGTACCTGAAAATGCATGCACAAACCATTCAGTAGATATAACCTCAAATGAGATTAAATAGGTCTACAATGCATTCACCGAAGTTCCAGCCAATGATTATCAATGTTTTTTATAAGGTCATTTAAGAGAAACTTACGTTAGACATATTCCAGTTGCAGTTCAATGATCTAAATTGAATACCGGTACTATCAATTACGTGAACGAGAGCTTTCGCGTATAAATTATTTGCTGTTGGTGTCTTTCAGCATGGCGGAATGCGTAGCGCTGTGTACTCGTTTGGCCATCATGGTCGATGGCTCATTTAGTTGTCTCGGAACTCCGCAACATCTCAAAACCAAGTTCTGCGCCGGCTATGCTCTAAGACTGAGGGCGTACGACGAAAACCCGGTTGTCATGGAAACTCTGAAGCGCCTGATCACAACCGATTTGCCAGAGTGCAGACTTGTAAATGAACATCATCTCCACTTTACCTACAGCCTGCCGCGCGACACCATCGATTGGTGTAATATCTTCCTTCAATTGGAAAAGGCGAAATCGGCGAAACTCGTCGAAGATTATTCTATCAACCAGATCAGTCTGGATGAGATATATTTCAATGCTACTTCGAACACGCAGGGACAATCACAGTCATTACAGCTAGACGTTGATATAATCCAATCTCAGAGCTTAGGATTCATTACTGCGGAGCCACCCGCGCCTTGATTTACTGACCGTCCAATCCTCATAGTTATTTCTCTTCAGATCAGTACCTCTATACCTTCTACAATGTTAACGTCACAACGCAGCATGCCGCTTCAAGTTAGAATGTCGGCTACAAAATAAGCTGCACCGTGATACTGTAACTATTGCATTCAGAATATATGGATTAAAACATCAATTTATCCCACTCAAAGCTTAAAAACATATTTTATTTGTCTTTCATTTTAATTTTTTACATCATGAGGACATATTTTGACACTTGAAACTTGAAGCAACCAACAAGTTGCTTTTTTTGGTAAATTGGTACTCGTTTTAGATGGACAGAGACTGTAAAATGACAAGATGGCGTGGATATGTTGGTGCAATCAGTAATACTGATTTCAGTTGCGCAACGTAACCGTTATATACAACCCCTTTATGTAATATCATAATATTTCAATAATAATATCTCTACCATGGCACATTCATACTAATTACACACTGCAATGTTTTCACCAGTGACATATTATCGTCAAATATTCTTGTATTTAACATTATGACAGTCCAGAACACATTGTTCTGTGTACTACACGTGACTTATTTGTTCTTATGTGGCTGGTTTCATAACCCAAATAAACTAAATAAACAATTCTTCAAAACAATTATTCGTAATATCGCTTCCTGAATTTAGTGTATCTAGCACAAGCACGCATGTGTTAGCTGTTCAGATGACTACCAGTTCCAAGTCTATCGCTTCAGGGAAAGGTGGTGAGCAATAACGATTTCATTGCGAAGACAATCGGCCAGAGTGTACTGAACACGCTTCCCTCCTCCGATGGTGTGCGGTGCAGGGATATCAGACATGAAGATGTCCTACAGTGCAGTGTCTTGGACATCCTCGGGCACGGGTCAACTGAATCGGTTAATTTCCCTACCACTGTATCATCACTGCTACTGAGACCGTCTGAGATAATATGCCCAAGACATTTACACTTACTAACCTATTGAAATGTTTCACCATGTAACACAATGTTTTAAGCCCTTTAAAATATGTGTTAAAAGCGAAAGGGTGACTGTCAATATGCACTGTAAACGTGCTAGTATCATTATACCAGTGTGTGTGTGTGTGTGTGTGTGTGTGTGTGTGTGTGTGTGTGTGTGTGTGTGTGTGTGTGTGTGTGTGTGTGTGTGTGTGTGTGTGTGTGTGTGTGTGTGTGTGTGTGTGTGTGTGTGTGTGTGTGTGTGTGTGTGTGTGTGTGTGTACAATCAGGACCCAAATCAATGTGTGTGTCATTATTGCATATTTGCTGAAAAACGTGGCTAAATTTAATATTTCACTGTGGTAATTCAGCCGTTCACCATTCCTAGCCCCATGTATAGGCCTATTTAATGTTTCACAAATATTGCGTATTAGACACAGTTTGACACAGAAAACTGAGATTGTATATGATGACTGTACCTTCTTTTCGGCCACAATATGGCGGCCAAATATAATTCGCAATATACACAAGCATGGGATGATAATGCAATATTGAATTAGCAAAATAAAGTACCAAATGTAGAAAATATACGCCACTCAAATAACTTACCAAAATGCGCATATTATACATTATAAATGTATTCCCGCTTGAAGAGACACTGTCTTTTATGTTGGCGGTCATAATGGTCAATATGCTATATGCAACAATTCTAATTACAAAAGAAAACATTTAGCACTAGGTGTACTCATGGCCCTGACAGTGACCACAACTTTTTCTTGGTCAGATAATGAATTAGTGCTGACAGTGACCATAGGTCAATATGCTCTTTGTTCTTTAGTCTAGCTCCAAAGTACACCCAAGTATTTTCGTTCCTATGGTGGCAGAGTCAGGTTGGGCTTTACTAGAAGATTGTAATAGTTATTAGCACTGTCTCCTGAGAGCAACATATAAGCATTTTATTAAGGACTACATGGCATAATTTAACAAACAAAAGATTATGGCCTTTAATTAAGAAAGCTCTATAATTACTCTTATAGAGGTTTCTGACCCTGGAGGTAAGCTTCTTGAGAGGGATGTGTGTGACATTAATGTTATCAATATATGCAAAAACCTAGATTTCATGTATATGTTTCTCTTAACACCAGCCTCTTCAGATTGCGGGCAACACACTTTTAACGTTCTTCTTTTTTCAAGGAAATTACCATTTTGCTAGTAATAGAGGTCCTGCATTTGAGAGGTATTATTCACGTGATGACTTGAATGGCTTAATATTTAATTAGGCACATTTAGAAGCTTAACACAAACAGGCTGTTAAATAATACTTAAACACAAAATTAGGCTAATTTAAAAGCTTAAGGCAAGCAGGCTGTTAAATGCTCCACCTGAATTTCCATTTAAATAGTGCTTAATAGCCTCAAATTAAATATAGATTATTTTAATTAAGTTATTTTAATTAAAATTAAATATATTTTTTACATACACACATCAATATATATTTACGTATATATTATATATATATTTATTATATATATATACATATGTCACACACATATATATATATACATATATTACATATATATATATTTATTATATATTTATATATTCATTATATATATATATTATATATACATTCATATATATATATCTATAATACATACAATTATATATATATATATACATATAATGTAGTTACCTATATATTATTAATATATATTTATTGTATGTATTGTAATTATATATATATATATATATATATATACAAATATATTTATTACATATATCACACATAAATATATATATATATATATTTACATATATATTGCATACATATATATTTATTATATATATATTATATATTATATCTATACAATTATATATATATATATATTATTAAAATACATATAATTATATATATATATATATATATATATATATATACATGTAATAATGGATATACCTATATATTATTAATATATATTTATTTTATATATTGTAATTATATATATATATACACATATATATTTATTACATATACCACACACACACACACACACACATATATATATATATATATATATATATATATATATATATAGTACATATATATTTATTATGTGCGTATATATATATATATATATATATATATATATATATATATATATATATATATAAAGCATAATACATTTATTATCTGTTTCAGGTCATTTTTATTACCTATTCATCTATTCATACACATATATATTTATTGCATGCATACATACATACATACATACATATATACATATTATATATAATATATATATATATATATATATATATATATATATATATATATATATATATATATATTAATATTACAATTGTTACTTATGAAAATAACGATATAATACCATTGGTTTGTTTACTAATTAATATGTCCTTGTAGTATAAAATATTGAAACATTAATAACTATATTATTATGCATATACGCAATTCAGATAAGCAATTCACATGTTTCTGCTCGTATTAAAGTATATGAAGTGCCATCAGCTGTTGTTAATCAAATCTAAAATACGTATTTCATGTAATATGTGACGATATTAAAATAAAATTGTGGTCTGACCCCACGGTTTAACGGCAGCAAGATGGTGGCGCCACCTGGCGGAGTTCACTGTGGCAATAGTGACTCGACGAGGAATGCGCATTATTTACTTACACATTTTGATCAATTTCAGGCATTAATTATTATTTTTTATTTTTTAAGTGCGTACGCGTAGTACAGGTGTAGTAGATACACCATGCGAACTTTGGTCATCGTAGTACAAATGTTCAATATAACAGGTCTGAGTAATGTATATATATAACATGTGGGCATGTACATTTTATAACACGAATAAAACAATTATATTACCATGGTTTTGACTTTGGCTAAGCGTGTCGTCATATACAAAATATCATACATGTCAGAGCTATGTTAATTGTCACTTTGTTTCTTGTATAGGCAGATGTGGAGGTACAGCAAAATGCCAGAAAGCTGGTATGCAGTATCATCAAAGAGAGTGAACTCACACAATGTCATCGATATCCAAGCTGATGTAGTTCACCAAAGAATGTCGAACTTGCCTTACACTGTCGAGAGAGGCTGACCAAAGGCTCATGCCATAATTTTATTTGACAGACCATGGTATCCACCGTTCCATCACCAAATGCAAAGCTAGTTAGGCGTCACGATATTCGCATGTCAAGCACTCTGCATTCTACATTGGTGTCTAGTCAGTCAGGGTATCTGACCGGTATGGAAGCCAGTGTACACACGGCGGAATCTGTCACGATGCAACACACTGTACAACTGGGATCACTTCACTTCGTCGACATTCGAATACTTGACATTTAATATGCAGCATCATGGCTGTATAGTCTTCTTCACAAATACAACTGTCCTGTATAGCATATCAACTTATTGAACTAGTGGTTGTAAGCATTGTTCAATTTCTTGTTGACCTGTAAAGAAAAGCATTCATTCAGTTACAGTAAACACAAAATATGCATCATGGTAGTGGAGTTGGGAGTAAATAATGATGCCATGTAATAACTACTGCATGATGTACACGTATTCATTTTTGACATTTTATGTCAAACATGAATATGTGAGGTTGTCTGGTCAAAGCAAATGTTCGAAAATGACAAAATAAGGTCATTGTGATGCCAACAGCACATTCCCCTCATAAAATATTCAAGCATTCATAATATGTATGTCTACCTTCTTCAACACCGTATTATTGATTTCTTGAGTCATCGCTGCAGTATTTCCCCTGCTATATGATGAGTGAGGTGGAAGACCTCGGTGTTTTTCTAAGCCAATTTGCTCAAAATAAGCCAGGATGGCTACCTCATAAGTATTTCTTGCTATAAACATGCTTACACTTGTTGCTGTGCATTTGTTCCCTCTCTATTTCCCAGGGAATATGTTAAAACACCCTTCAGAATGCACCATTTTTTTACGTAGCCATAGGATGCAACTGAAATGAATGCGAACACAGTGAACTTCAGAGTTTATGTTTGCAGGTTTCCTCATAAAATATTGATCAACTGCCTTTGCATATTTACTTGTCCTTAGTTGTATTAATTACCGGTAGATTAATTAATATTTTTCAATTTAAAAAAATAGTATTATTTAATTTTGTTTAATGTACCTGTACTTAAAAAAATACTCAAACTCAGCTTTTAGCAGTGTACTTACTCTCGTAGTTGTACTCATCCATCATTAGTGTACTTGTACTCGTGAACATGTTCTTGGCCTCCGGTCTGTATTGTATATCCAATAACATTGCAGATGAAAGATATCTGCTATTCTCACATCATAAGATTTGCAGAACATGATGCAATTAGAATCAAATTTTGATATAATTGCTGTAACACTCCATGGTGTAGTACAAGAAATGTAATGCATGACTGACAAAATGTCTCACAATTTCACATAGATTACGCACCTGTGGGGGGCAAGGAGCAACTACCCCATGGAATTTCCGGGGTGGGGGGGGGGGGGCTGACACGGTTTTGTTTCCCCTAGTAAATCTGAAGTAATGCTGATATGGTGATACGGGTGTGATGTTGTATGAAGAATATGCACATACACTTGAAACATCTGAAAACATGGTGGTCATAGATATTTTGTTTTAGGGACAGACAAAATGGTTGTGTCCCTCGTTCAAACTGCAGGGAGTTACGTTTAGGGTGCCGTGGCGCCAAACCAATTCCAGCAGTACCCCCCTCTTCCGATATATAGCCTGAGTAAGACTAGTTGATTCAATGAGACGAGAAGCCTGCTGCGGCGATAAACAACAGAGAAGTGTGAGTGGTGCTGAAGCTCCGGCTATTCGTTGCCGTCCAAAATTAATTTAGTTCCTGTGTCATTGTCACTTCAGACTGTTCAGCAGGTAAACGTTCATCTTGGTGCTGTAGCAAGTCCACTTGGAATTTATATCTTTTATGCTTCAAGCTGCAATAGATATCTATTGCCAACAATGTGTTTCTCTGAAAACGCTACACATTATGTGTTTTATTACTTATTGTATACTACATAATGGGCTTTATTCAAACACCGGTTTCCATGTTACAACTGTGATCAATTTTGTTTATATAGTCTTCTATACAACAATAGCAGATATGTGTACACAAATAAAATAAAATATAGTAATTTCCAACATAACTAATTTATATTTCACATGTAAATGCAAGCTGTACTCGACATTGTTTTAAACATGAGATTAAATATAATATTCTACAGTGATACTGGATAGATAGATACTGCCTAATAGTTTAAGGTAACTATTTGACGTGCACATCATAAAACATACGTTAAGTCTGTTAAGCACTATTTAAATGGAAATTCAGGTGGAACATTTAACAGCCTGTTTGTCTTAAGCTTTCAAATTAGCTTAATTTTGTATTTAAGTATTATTTAACAGCCTGTTTGTGTTAAGCTTTTAAATTTGCCTAATTTGTATTTAAACATTGAGCCATTCGAATCATCACGTGATTAACACCTCTCAAATGCAGAACTTCTATTAATGGCAAAATAGTAATTTATTTGAAAAAAGGAAAACTTTAAAAGCGTGTTGCCCGCAATCTGAAGAGGCTGGTGTTAATAGAAACATATACTTGAAATCTAGGTTTTTGCATATTGATACCATTAATGTCACACACATCCCTCTCAAGAAGCTTACCTTTCCGGTCTATAAGAGTTATTATAGAAGTGTTTTTAAAATTAAATGCTATAATCTTTTGTTTGCTAAATTATGCCATGTAATCCTTAATAAAATGCTTATATGTTGCTCTCATGAGAGACAGTGCTAATAACTATTACAATCTTCTAATAAAGCCCAACCTAACTCTGTCACCATGGAAACGAATACACTTGGGTGCACTTTGGAGCTAGACTAAAGCACTAAGAGCATATTGACCTATGGTCACTGTCGTCACTAATTCATTCGCTGAGCAAGAAAAGTTGTGGTCACTGTCAGGGGCATGAGGACACCTAGTGCTAAATGTTTTCTTCAGTAATTACACTGTTAGATTAATAACATATTGACCATTATGACCGCCAACATACAAGACAGTGTCTCTTTAAGCGGGAATACCTTTGTAATGTATAATATGCGCATTTTGGTAAGTTATTTGAGTGGCGTATATTTTGTACATTTGATACTTAATTTTGCTAATTGAATATTTCATTCACATCCCATGCATATGTATATTGCGTATTAGATTTGGCCACCATATTGTGGCCGAAAAGAAGGTACAGTCATCATATACAATCTCAATTTTCTGTGTCCACAAATGTGTCTAATACGCAATATTTGTGAAACATTAAATAGGACTATACTTGGGGCTGGGAATGACTGAATTACCGCAGTGAAATATTAAATTTAGCCAGGTTTTTCAGCAAATATGCAGTAATGACAGCCAAATTGAGTTGGGTCCTGATTGTACACAAGTTCCTCGTTGACACACACACACACACACACACACACACACACACACACACACACACACACACACACACACACACACACACACACACACACACACACACACACACACACACACACACACACACACACACACACACACACACACACACACACACACACACCCGTGCCCGAGGATGTCCAAGACACTGCACTGTAGGACATCTTCATGTCTGATATCCCTGCACCGCACACCATCGGAGGAGGGAAGCGTGTTCAGTACACTCTGGCCGATTGTCTTCGCAATGAAATCGTTGTTGCTCACCACCTTTTCCTGAAGCGATAGACTTGGGACTGGTAGTCATCTGAACACCTAACACATGCATGCTTGTGCTAGATATACTAAATTCAGGAAGCGACATTGCGATTAATTGTTTTTAATAATTGTTTATTTAGTTTATTTGGGTTATGAAACCAGCCACATAAGAACAAATATGTTACGTACAGTAGGCAGAACGGTGTGTTCTGGACTATCATAATGTTAAAAACAAGAATATTTGACGATAATGTGTCACTGGTGAAAACATTGCAGTGTATAATTAGTATTAATGTGCCATAGTACATATGTTAATATTGTAATTTTATGATATTACATAAAGGGATTGTGTCTACGGGTTACGTTGCGCAACTGAAATCAGTATTACTGATTACACCAACATATCCACGTCATCTTGTAATTTCACAGTCTATGTCCATCTAAAACGAGTACCAGTTTACAATAAAAGCAACTGGTTGGTTGTTTCAAGTTTCAGATGTCAAAATATGTCCCCATAATATAAAAGATTAAAATGAAAGACAAATAAATTATGTTTTTAAGCTTTGACTGGGATAAATTGATGCGAGGTCAACAGCTTAATCCATATATTCCGAATGCAATAGTTACAGTATCATGGTGGTATCATCTTTTGTAGCCGACATTCTAACTTGAAGCGGCATGCTGCGTTGTGACGTTAATATTGTAGAAGGTATAAAGGGACTGATCTGAAGAGAAATAACTATGAGGATTGGACGGTCAGTAAATCAAGGCGCGGGTGGCTCCGCAGTAATGAATCCTAAGCTCTGAGATTGGATTATATCAACGTCTAGCTGTAATGACTGTAAATGTCCCTGCGTGTTCGAAGTAGCATTGAAATATATCTCATCGAGACTGCTCTGGTTGATAGATTAATCTTCGACGAGTTTCGCCGATTTCGCCTTTTCCAATTGAAGGAAGATATTACACCAATCGATGGTGTCGCGCGGCAGGCTGTAGGTAAAGCGGAGATGATGTTCATTTACAAGTCTGCACCCTGGCAAATCGGTTGTGATCAGGCGCTTCAGAGTTTCCATGACAACCGGGTTTTCGTCGTAGGACATAGCCGGCGCAGAACTTGGTTTTGAGATGTTGCGGTGTTCCGAGACATCTAAATGAGCCATCGACCATAATGGCCAAACGAGTACACAGCGCTACGCATTCCGCCATGCTGAAACACACCAACAACAAATCATTTATACGCGAAAGCTCTCGTTCACGTATTTGATAGTACTGGTATTCAATTTAGATTATTGAACTGCAACTGGAATAAGTCTAACGTAAGTTGATCTTATACGACCTTATAAAAAACATGGATACTCATTGGCTGGAACTTCGGTGAATGCATTATAGACCAATTTAATATCGCATTTGAGGTTATATCTACTCAATGGTTTGTGCATGCATTTCGGGTACAATATTAAAAGTGCGAACTATTCAATTTTATACTTAATAAGTGTAGGTTGTCGAGCACTGTATCAACATGGTTTTCTAACATTATGAACAATATATTAAATCTAAGAACATGCAATAAGTTCGTTTTAATATGCCCAATATATTTATATATATATATATATATATATATATATATATATATATATATATATCTATCTATATATATATATATATATATATATATATATATATATATATATATATAAGGTTGTATATAACATATTTATACAGGCAATATAATAAATGACTAGAGCACTACACTATTTGTGTATATTGGAAATTAATAAAAATATATGTGTGACCAAGTAGCTTATCAATTAATAGATAGTTAACATTATATTATAGTTGGGCTAATTAATACTAAATAAAAGTATAACAGGTTGAAAAAGGTAGGACACTACACATTAAAAGCAATCTTGAAATAAAAAGTCTTAAGATGTGTCTAAACGTGTTTATGCAATTGAATAGAACGCATGTCATCATATAGTACCTTGGTCCTGCACGATACATTGGTCCTGCAAATAAGGTTTATTACACCCACAAACACCATACGCAGACACAGACACAGGCACAGGCACAGGCACAGGCACAGGCACAGGCACAGGCACAGGCACAGGCACAGGCACAGGCACAGGCACAGGCACAGGCACAGGCACAGGCACAGGCACAGGCACAGGCACAGGCACAGGCACAGGCACAGGCACAGGCACAGGCACAGGCACAGGCACAGGCACAGGCACAGGCACAGGCACAGGCACAGGCACAGGCACAGGCACAGGCACAGGCACAGGCACAGGCACAGGCACAGGCACAGGCACAGGCACAGGCACAGGCACAGGCACAGGCACAGGCACAGGCACAGGCACAGGCACAGGCACAGGCACAGGCACAGGCACAGGCACAGGCACAGGCACAGGCACAGGCACAGGCACAGGCACAGGCACAGGCACAGGCACAGGCACAGGCACAGGCACAGGCACAGGCACAGGCACAGGCACAGGCACAGGCACAGGCACAGGCACAGGCACAGGCACAGGCACAGGCACAGGCACAGGCACAGGCACAGGCACAGGCACAGGCACAGGCACAGGCACAGGCACAGGCACAGGCACAGGCACAGGCACAGGCACAGGCACAGGCACAGGCACAGGCACAGGCACAGGCACAGGCACAGGCACAGGCACAGGCACAGGCACAGGCACAGGCACAGGCACAGGCACAGGCACAGGCACAGGCACAGGCACAGGCACAGGCACAGGCACAGGCACAGGCACAGGCACAGGCACAGGCACAGGCACAGGCACAGGCACAGGCACAGGCACAGGCACAGGCACAGGCACAGGCACAGGCACAGGCACAGGCACAGGCACAGGCACAGGCACAGGCACAGGCACAGGCACAGGCACAGGCACAGGCACAGGCACAGGCACAGGCACAGGCACAGGCACAGGCACAGGCACAGGCACAGGCACAGGCACAGGCACAGGCACAGGCACAGGCACAGGCACAGGCACAGGCACAGGCACAGGCACAGGCACAGGCACAGGCACAGACACAGACACAGACACAGACACAGACACATACACAGACACATACACAGACACAGACACAGACACAGACACAGACACAGAAACAGAAACAGAAACAGAAACAGAAACAGAAACAGAAACAGAAACAGAAACAGAAACAGAAACAGAAACAGAAACAGAAACAGAAACAGAAACAGACACAGACACAGACACAGACACAGACACACACAGACACACACACACACAGACACACACACAGACACACACACAGACACACACACACACACACACACACACACACACACACACACACAGACACAGACACGGACACACACACACACACACACACACACACACACACACACACACACACACACACACACACACACACACACACACACACACACACACATACACGCACGCACACACACACACACACACACACACACACACACACACACACACACACACACGTACACCCGCACGCACATACGCAAGCACTAGCCTACTTGTGTGAAGTGATGAATGTGGTCCGGCCTGCGATGCCGTGTTTCGACAAGAATGTCCACATATGTCGCCTGGACACTGGATCGACTCCCTTGGTCGGCTCGTCCAGCAGGATGACAGAAGGATCTCCAATGACCGCGACTGCAGCGTCCAGCCGCCGAGAGTAACCGACAATGACGGGTGAACAGCAGTCATTAGCACCATACGGAACACGTGAATACTGTTTGACAATACAAACACTCAGGTAGTGGCCCAGTGGAGGCATGGAACTGGGTGAGACAGGGTGAGACAGGGTGAGACCACCAACATCTGCAGCAACTTCCCGACATTGTCAACTTGCACTAAATTAAGATCAGTTGCGAGTTAAAGTTGTCTGGTCTGTCCTGCTGTGTTTTGCGGGTGCGCTTTATATTGCTAGCGCTATTTACGCGAAAACATTTCATTCTTTTAGGCGTTTCATTGTTACCCCATTCAAAATTTAAATCGTGACATTTACAATACACCATTCCACCAATCGCTGCTGACGTTGCCGCATACAATGTTCCGGAAAACAGTTGTCTTTATGATATGTCATCGCGTCACGTAGTCGTTTATCTCAATGAATTGCTCATTCCGATTAATCAAATCTGACCGGAATCATTATTAGACCATTACATATGCAAACGTTTTATTCTCATACATACATCTTGTGGTTATAATGCATACATTTTACTTGCATCCAGTTTATTGACAATTAATATTATATTTTTTAAATTGCGGGCAATAATGAATTACGTGAAATGTTCCACCAACTTGTTGGCGCAATCTTCCATCATGATCTCCCGCAGTAGTCTGTTGACTTCCACGATGATGTTTTCCTCTTTGATTCCGGCGATCCGTGTATACATCACCAGCGTCTCTCTACGGGTCAGGAAGTTAAGCAGTGCACTACGCTCACCACAATAACCGATGTTTTGGCGTACCTAAAATGACGAAAAGTAACGTAAGTATATTCATGGAATGAAATTAAGAGTAAAATACGAAATGGAAACGTTTGGTTAGAATACATTCATCTATTTTCAAAAAGTGGACAAAGCGCCAAGGGAAACATGTCAATAATATTACTATTGACTGGCATTAGACACAGTGTCTAGTAAGACCGAAATATAAACTTTTACAAATAATATCTCCAGAACATTTTCACCTTATATTAAAACATCTTTCCAGTGTTTTGGCCAGTGGTTTTGGAAATGATTCTGAAGTGTATTTGAAATAAAATATATAGGTTATGCTACTGCAATATCGTACCAGTAACAAGCATAATGAAATACGGGAATAGCTAAACTAATCAGTTAATCATTTAGTATGCATAAGTAAATTAAAAGAAAAACCATTCTTATGGTTTACCAACAAATTGATCTTATGAGGTATTTGAACTAGTCAGTCTATGGTAACCACTACATTATGCGCGACTGTGCGGCTTTCACAAAACACAGATTTGACAAGTGCCATCGAAATTTCTGCCGGAGTGCATTCTGTACCTGCTTCCACTCCGTTGTCACGTCGTGGCCAGCGACAAACGCCCTGCCATACGTCGGCTCCAATTCAGCCGTCAACATCTTGAGCGTCGTCGTTTTGCCAGAACCGTTGATCCCGAGCAGACAGAAGCATTCGCCGCGCGCAATGCCGATCGTCATTCTGTTGACGGCAAGGATCGACTGTCTTCTGCAGGAACAGCAGGTGTCGTAGCTCTTGGTCAGGTCGTGGATCGTGATCAGATCTCCTGCACGCCGCTCCTCCTCCGACATTGTATCGATGCGGCAGCGCTCAATTTCCACGTCCTTATCGATGTAATCAGTCGGAGGGGATATTACTTTGGGTACGCCCATTAGTCGACGCCTTTGTAGTGAGTACAATAACATATATTATAATAACATAAAATAATGTATTTATATGCAAACATATAGATTCGATAATATACCAAGGGTTAGTAAGTATAAATATCTTGGGCATATTATCACAGAAGATCTATGCGACAATGTTGACATATCTAGGCAATACAAGATAATTTATGCTCAGGGTAATGCCTTGATCCGAAAGTTTTACATGTGTACAACCGAGAAAGCTCGGGTCCCGGCTTTCGTTTTCACCCGAGGGATGTAAAGGTTGAGCGTAGCTGTCTGGAATTTCTTGTTGGAGTTAGCATTGAATTTAGATATGCTGGTTGTGTAGATGAGAGTGCTTGATAGGCTATTGTACACATTTTGAAAATGATGCGATAGTGCACAGGTAGCCAATGCAGTGAGAAGCGGCACTGAGCGAGAAAAACGAGGAGAACGCGTGACTAGCCTTGCTAAACAATTTTGGACACGCTGAAGTTTTGCTATGTCCTTGTTTGCGGTATTGTAAAGGAGGGAATTGCAGTAGTCGAGTCTGCTGCTTACTAGAGCTGTGGCGATGGTTTCAGCAACGGAAAGTGATAAAAACCGGCGGATACGACGAAGATCACGGATATGGTAAAAACAGCAACGGCATGTTTTCGAGATATGTTGTTTGAAATTGAAGTTTTCATCAAACCTTACTCCGAGATTTAAAACTGAGGCGGCTGGTGTGATACTCTGACTCAGAATATGTGTCGGGAAAAAGCCATGGAGTTTTGCCCGCTGCGTTGAGGTACCAATTATGAGAAATTCAGTCTTATCTGCATTTAGTTTTAATTTACTATTTTCCATCCAAAGGGAGACATCTTAGAGACAATCCCTGAGCTGGTTTAGGGAGCGACAAGTATCTGGTGTGGTCAGAGAAACATAGATTTGTGTGTCATCTGCATAAAGGGGATGATCCAGGTTGTGACTCTGGATAACTGAGCTTAATGGTGTTGTGTACAGAGTGAAAAGCAACGGACCCAAAACAGAACCCTGGGGGACACCACAAGAGGTGGGCAGCATGTCTGAGAAGCAGTTACCTATTTTAATGGCTTGCCTTCTGTCAGTAAGGTATGAAGTAAACCAGCTCAAGGCTGTGCCAGATATCCCGTACCACGTTGTTAAGCGTGTAATGAGAATGTCGTGGTCAATGGTGTCGAAAGCGGCGGATAGGTCAAGCAGGGTCAGTGCAGTAGTAACTTTGCCATTATCAATGTTAAGGTTTATGTCATTGTGTACTTTTAAAAGAGCAGTTTCTGTTGAGTGAAATTGTTTGTACGCAGACTGTGATGCATTGGTTAAACCATTTATGTTGATGTGAGAAGTAAGTCGATTTGCAACAACCTTTTCGAGTATTTTGGAAATGAAGCTAAGGTTAGAAATAGGCCTGTAGCTGTTTAGATCTTCTTTTGACAGAGTTGTCTTCTTAAGAATTGGATTTACATGTGCACATTTAAAGTCGGAATAAGCCGGAGCAGAGTGATGCATTTATTATATATGTTATTGGTTTAATTAAAACGTCAAGGCATGCTTTCAGTAGTATGGTCGGAAGTGGGTCAAGATCACAGGATTTACTTGGGGATGACATGATTGTTTTTCTCACTTCAGTAGTTGTAGCCGGTTCAAACGATGTGAGTTTATAATTTTGTTGTGGAGAGTCGGCATTTATAGTGTCTGAGGTGTGATCTGTGAAGGCTGAATGGATCAGGCTGATTTTGTCTTTAAAATGACTTGAGAAAGAGTTACACAGTGACTTGATTGATGCATGGGTTGATAGAGAAGGAGCAGGCCGCCTGTGTAAAATCTGATTTATGCATTTCCATAGCTGTTTTGGTGTAGCAGAGTTATTTGCGACCATGTTTTCGTAATAATACGACTTTGCTTTTGACATTTGTCGGTTACATAGATGACATTGCCGTGTGTAGCGTGACCTGTCTGAGGATGAACGAGATTTACGCCAAACCCGTTCTAGATAGCGACGGCGCCCTTTAGATTGAATTATTTCCGGGGTCATCCAAGGAGCTGGCGGCTTTTGTGACACAGATTTGGATTTAGTGGGTGCATGTTTGTCAAGCAATGTCTTCAGTATTTGACGGTACTGTTTGTATAGGTATGATACATGTTCTTTAGGATGTGTGACATGGTCGGTCCATTATCATGCTTGAACATTAAAAAACAGCACAGGTATGTGTTTATCTGATAGCTATTCATTATCTGTAATGAAGTAAATAAAGGCTATGTGTGATCAAAACATCTTACGCGGCTAACTATATATATATATATATATATATATATATATATATACATATATATATATATATATATATATATATATATATACATATATATATATATATATAGAGCACACTGAATATATATATATATATATATATATATATATATATATATATATATATATATATATATATATATATATATATATATGTATATTGAATATATTGTTCATGGCTCCAAGAATGGTTTATTATAGTATAATTTGACTTACTTTGGAGCTTAATTGTCGAAGATGAGTAGGACGTTTCGACACGTCATCTAAGGGCCTCATTCACATACCGGTGTCACGTGTGATGCCTTAGATTTCGGCGGGATAATTATCCCGCCGAAATCTGAGTGCCCCTTGTGGGCAAGAACAGTCACGGCATCATAAAACACCAAGGAACTAGTTGACAAGCTAAGACGCCTTGAAATACCACCTGCTCGAAAACCTGGTGTCATATGATGCCCCAACACTCTTCACCAGTGTCCCGGAGGATAAGGCACTGGAAGTCATCACAGAGAGACTACATGAAGATGACACTTCTGTCTGAATACGACCTATTTCATATACGAAGGGGCATACTACCAGCAGACATATGGTGCAGCTTTGGGATCACCTATATCTCCCCTAGCAGCTAACTGCTATATGGAACAATTTGAGAAAGTAGCCATCTCTACAGCACCGCAACCCCATCATTGTGACTACGATACGTGGACGACACATTCATCGTACTTCACGAATACGACGTGGACTAGTTCACTGAACACATAAACAGCATCTATCCACACAACAAATTCACAATCGAACCTGATAAAGACAGCAAACTTCCCTTCCTGGATCTATCCACCCATATTCTGGATGGCGGATCCACGAAGATAACTATTTACCGGAAGCCGACACTCAACGGACCAGTACCTCAACTTCAAGTCACATCACCCTCTAACCCACAAACGTTCAGTTGTACGCATCCTCACCAACAAGGCACAGCAGTATTTCACCATACCTGAAGACAGGAAATCAGAACTGGCACACGTCCACAATGCCCTGAGAGCCAATGGATACCCAGGGTGGGCGCTTGCACCTCCACCATCCAGGGCAAAAAGACCTTCTAACACGAACAACAGCCCACGAAGACCTATTCTGGGAATACCATACGTGGCAGGATTATCAGAGCAGCTTGGCCGCATTTTAAGTCACATAACATACACATGTAACACAAGCCGGCAAACTCCCTCCGCTCGATGGTAGTATACACTAGAGGCAAAAACACATAAAGAGCACCAATGTGGAACGATCTATAAAATCACGTGTGGCATCGACAGCAGCCACACATACCTAGGGTAAACCAAGATAACACTCAGCCAGAGATTCAAAGAACATACACACCTGGACAAACCAACAGGAGTAGGAGTTCATTGTCGGGCCACAGGACACTCGGTGTCCATGAAGAACACTAAAGTACTGACCCGTGAATCTAACTGGCACAAGAAAAAATTATTGAAGGAGGCTATATACATCAAACAAGGAGCGCCTACCATGCACAAAGACCTGGGATAACATCTGCCTGCCATCTACAATCAAATTATGCCGCCGAAATCTGAGGCAACACACGTGACACCAGTAGGTGAACAAGACCAGAAACGTCGTACTCATCTTCGACAATTAAGCTCCAAAGTATGTTAAATTATACTACAATATATATATATATATATATATATATATATATATATATATATATATATGTGTGTGTGTGTATGTGTGTTTTATCTAGACATATATTCTGACCCCTTCCCAAAACAATATTACTGTAAGTCACATGTGGGTAGATAAGCATATGTGTTGGTTGACCATTGAGAATCAAGCTGTCTGACGTGTTTCATGAACAGCGTCCACGTCTCATAGCTATAGAGGAGACTCGTGACCACGACTTTCTTGTACACTTTGATTTTCGTGGACAGCTTGATATTCCTGTGATTCGTAATTGGGGAGCACAGGCGACCGAAAGACTGGCTAGCTTTACTGATTTCCTTGTCGATGGTAACATAAGATACCTGAAGTGTCGACTACCTTGAGTTCAGTTCCTGCTATGGACAATTTGGGAAGAGGGGCTGTAGTGGCTGGAGCAAGCTGGTACAGGACTTCTGTTTTGTCGAAACTGATAGTGAGGCCGATACTGTTTTGTTGTATAATGTATTAATCTATTATACATTAATATTTCTTTCTTCCGCAATAGGATTACATCCGAGGCCCATGGACTATTTATTGACGTATTGCATCACACGCCAACATCCTTTTCAGGTGTTGTCTGATTGATTTGTATATTGCAGGAGGAATGCGTTTCGGCCTACCCTGAAATGTTATTTCATCTATCAGTCGAATCTTCTGTTACACTCCCACTGCTTTTTCTAGCTGCATTGTCCAAGAGGCAAACTTATCAAGGAAATCCTGAAACAGCACTTGAACCCTTTTATTCTGTTCTCCGGAAAAATCCGTGATATCTAGATCGACTGGTACTTCACTCGTAGTACCTTCTCTGCAGCTTCCATCACTTAACACATCACTGTGTGGTAAGTCTCCAACAGTCTTATCCCTGTCTATAATGACTCTGTTAATCATATTGGCTATCTTCCGCCGTTTAGGGATTTCCATTCTTCTACATGATACATTGGTAAGTACAACATCACCTCGGTGGCTGTTGTCAGCTTGTACAACTGATGCTGGGAGTGTTTCTACTGGTTGAATCATGCTAACCGATAATCCTTTTTGTGCTCCCATTCTTCCTTTCACGATGACGGATGTGTTTGCCGGAATCACTGCGTGGCGACAGGATTACACTGCTACATCCTTTTCTCTGCTTTCTGCTTAGTCAATGTGAACAATTGCTTCTAAGATGGCTGCATCATGGAATCGGGTATTCCGAGCTCTCAAAGCTGTCACGAAATTAGTACCAATTATGACAAGCACTATACTGTTCGACCGATAGGGGACACAGCAATTGCTGGCACACAAATTCCTTCGTTTTCTCTTATAGCAGACCACAACTTCACATCAACTTAGATGTAACCAAGGTAGGGTACCGACTGACCTCCAGCATCTTGAATTGTGATAGAGGTTGCAAGTCAAGGTGGGGCTTGCTTTCCAAACTCTTGCTCTAGAGTGCGTGCGTTTATCACCATCTCTTCGAAGTTTAAGGAATCCTTCCTGTGACTACGTGCACAAGTCCCTGAGACCAGCCCAGAATCTGTCTCGCAACTTGGTGGGCATGGATTCCCTTGAAACCACACCCTTTTCCATGGCGACGTCACATAGGTCTTCACGTATAGTTGACCACTTTGTACAATATTTGTGGCTGGCCAGAGAAGTATTACCGGACATCACTGTACCATACAACGACTGTATTTTGTAGAGCATATTGGAGTGTAGCCTTTTCTCCCAAATAGATGAATTCATTTGCAACAGGACTTCTCAATGATTTCCGCACACTTGTAATAATATCATACTATGTGTAATGTGACTCCTGCATCAAGCACTTTACTTCATGATGCCATTTCACATATGTGGCATCCTTGTCAGTCCCAGAGAATACTAGTAGCTTTGGGAATTTTCCTGGCGGAGACGCACTGGGCTCACGCTTCACAAATGGCTCAGCTGTGGGAGACCCTAGCAGTTGCTTCTACTGTGATTCAGACATGGTCTTAATGAGACCTAGCAACTGGTGGTCTACATCACCTCTTTCATGTCCTTCCTCTATTATAACATTGGCTTCCGCCATATTCTCCAGTATAATCAATCAGCAGTTATAAACATTATGTATATACACAATTGTACATTTAAACATTTAGCAAATATTAGTCATACTGTAGTCCAGATAGAACCACAAACAAAATTCATTAAATACATTCAAAGGTCAACATGTCCTGCTTCACTGCAGTCACACCTCTAGTGCAGCAGCACACCTGCAGATCCTCTCTTTGTCTGCCTCACTGCCAGCAGTGGCTATTAACCAGACCTATGGCTGTCTGCACCCAGCTTCTCAAAGCTCAATGTTTGTTCGGCTTCATAAGCCTCATATCGTGGGTCACTCTCGTGGTTTCGCTCATCGGTAGTTCGAGAGTCTACACCAGCACCTGTAAAAAGTATACTCATGTTTTAATGAGAGCCCCTCATCATACATGTGCCTTCACTAACCAATATCAGGACTTTCCCGATACAATAGTATAGAATAATATAATAAGACTACCAGTCACTATATACTGGGTACATGTAAAATATATGAATTACACAAAACTATGACATACACATATATGATATATATATATATATATATATATATATATATATATATATATATATATATATATATATATATATATATTAGTGTCTAGCTTTAGAACAGTGAATATATAATAATACGATATAACAATGCTATTCAAAATAACACATGTACACGGATCACTTGTAGTTATCAATTACACAAAGATAGAATAACATTTAGCATACCTGTAAAAAGGTGTAATCATCTTTCAGTGAGAGCTCCTCGACATACATGTGCCTTCATCAGCCAGTATCATGACTCTGCCAGTTTGACCTTTATTATGTGCTCGCTGAGGTATCTATGCCTTTTTACACAATAGCTGCCATACAGTGGCAGTCCTAAGATTACCATAGTCCTTCACTGTGATATCTGCTACATAAATAACTACAAATTTGTATTAATGTTTCTTTTTGTGATACATAAATAAAAAAAAAAATAATATAGCATTATCTGATAAAAAAAAGATATAATTATTTAATTTGTTATTTCAAATTCGGCCTGAGAACCAACCAGCATCTTCCCCTATTCTGGGGTAAGGTTGCCCTGGCGGTCACAAACGCAGAGCATAACGTCCCCAGGCCGTACTGCGAAGTTCAAACGTGCTGCCATCTCATGGCGATACTCATTGGTAATCGAAGCTACTCCTCGGTTTTATTTAATAATGATGTGGCCTCTGGATGCCGATTATCTGCCGTGTGTTGCGCCGGTGGAATACATACATCCAGGCGATCTAGGTTCGTCTTGGTTAATGTCCACGTGCCCGTGTTGTATGTCAACACGGACACGACGAAGTTTCCGTGCAGCAGTACCAGGTGGACGTGTGAGCGCTACACATGTGAGCGCTGTCAATGCATACCCGGTAATATTTCTAAATTACTCTAGATCGTGTTCTTCTCATGTCTGCCACTCTTACTATGCAATCTTTGTTAATCTATCATCTCGCATTCATTCGTGTATGTGTGCCTCCTGTGCCTAGTGCTCCCATTTATTTTCCTCTCTCTCTCTCTCTCGCTCTCTCTCACACACGCATTCACTCACTCACTCACTCACTCACTCACTCACTCACTCACTCACTCACTCACTCACTCACTCACTCACTCACTCACTCACTCACTCACTCACTCACTCACTCACTCACTCAATCAATCAATCAATCAATCAATCAATCAATCAATCAATCACTCACTCACTCACCCTCTCACTCACTCACTCACTCACTCACTCACTCACTCACTCACTCACTCACTCACTCACTCACACCCACACACACACACACACACACAAGCACGCACACACACACACACACACACACACACACACAAACACACACACACACACACACACACACACACACACACACACACACACACACACACACACACACATGTTATCCCAAACAGACATGCTCGCTTATCTATTTTAAATGATACCCAAGACAGATCAGCTCGCTTTGTATATTTGTAATGTTATCTAAACAATAAATACAAACCAAATGTTGTGTGCGATACCGCTCTCCACCAGCGTAAGTATTGTCACGGACAGCGCGCCCCCTAGTGTCATGGCCAAGAGGTGTTTGCCAACGCCACCGTCGTAGAACGAGAACGGGGTTTCCGCAAAGGTGATGCATTCCATTGTCATATTGCACGTGGCTGAAATAGAGGACCGTGTCTGTTAGCTGCCAAGCGTCAACATTATATTTCCGCGTCAACGCTTCGATCAACAGGCGGAAAAGCACGTCAAAGTACGTGCAGATGTGACCAGGAACATCATCGCGCGCCGGGGGTCGCTGCGGCTATTTATGTCAGCACCCGCTCTCCTCTATCCTTGGCACATCCCTGACAAAAACTCCTCTTTTAATCTCAGCCAGTTAAATCGCCCTTAATATCTTAGTCGGCCTCCGGTCATGTGATAGAATGTGACAGACACACGCTGCTCGTGTTAAAGGCAATGTTTAAGATGTAGATACAAATATTTGAATTCACAGAACCGTTCAGCTGCTCGTGCGATTGGGTGGGAGGAGGGGGCCGTTATACACTGTACCGGATTTTCCAGAAATTGTGTATCCGACTTCAAATTACGGCGAGTACCAGCGCTGTTCTCACGGATGAACCGTCACGATAGGCAACGTTAATAAATATGTCATCTCGACTAAAGCAGGGGTTAGGTTGCGTGGTTTTTATTTACCTCTAACCAAAATGTTTGCGAGAATGACCACTAATTAGTCAATACCCCGACCTATGGAATTTCTTAGATGACACTTTTTTATACGATGTTGTTATTTTATACATTTTTATTTTTATCCTATATTGGTACTATAATGGTACATAAATAACGTCAAAACCGATGATTCGTCGGGAAAAGGAAACACAATTGGAACTCCTACTTATTATCCTTAGGGTAGCCCATGCCACAGGCAATTGCAATACAAGCCAAAATTTAAACATACATTTTTCTCACACGTGGCATTGTGTTAATTACGTATGATTTGTGTTAACTGGTGAATACAACTAAACACTTCTTATTTATAGGACTGCTTGTTGGTCTTCACTTTATAACCCATAATAAATTCATTCAATTACAACCCTGGAAATGCCGTTATCACTGCAGCCTTAAAGCTACAAAATTGCCCGCATACTGACCTGGGCAGCATCCAGAAATGTATCTAGCGGCACATTTTTCTTTCATGTTTTCACATTTGTTCTTGCGCCAGTAGTTCCATACGTGAAGGTGCATCCCGCGTTGAAAACACCATGTGGGCATCATTATATTCATAAAGAAATCTTCAATGTTTATTATAGCGTTTTCAGAATCTCTCAGATTCTTCATCCTCGTCATGATATCACCTAAGTTGATAAATTCGGATGCGCTGGATCATGTCACAATTACATACAGTAATTAATATATATATATATATATATATATATATATATATATATATATATATATATATATAATAGTAATATATATATATATATATATATATATATATATATATATATATATATATATATATATATATATATATATATATATATATATATATATATATATATATATATATATATATATATATATATATATATATATATATATGGAAAAGACCTCTCAACTCCCCCAAAATGTTTGTAAACTCAATATAATGATTAATTTAAGTACTCAAGCCATTTTTCAGTTACATAATTATATTATATTCAATAGCGAATCTGCCCATTTTCTATCCTATAAACGTTTTGTTTGGCTATAACTCATCGGGTTCTACGACAAATTCAGTTAGACTAATTAATGCAGTAATTTGCATCAATCCATGTTGGCCACTGTTCATATATTGACACATTATTTTAGAACCACTTCCCTTAGAATTATGTATACTATTTCGCTTTAGGGGAATTTGGGTATGTAACATCCATTTCTGATTAAAACATTTCATATCAAAGGCAAGTTTAAATGCTGATGGTCATGCGAAGTTCAAAGATTACCTTTTGAATTACCATAAATGCAAACATTTATGAAATTGTATTTTACTTTATTCATAAACATAAATGTATATAAATACATTGTATTACAATATTTGAAATATTTGCTCCGTTTTGGCAACCAAGGTGAATTTATTCTAAGAACCTCAAAGTCTAAATTAGCGAAACGATTCATATTCATGTTCGCTATTGAACACGTATGACTGTCACATGGACTAATTCTTTGCCATCACTATATTACGAGTTTACAATATCGTTGCCTGGTTGCTTTGAAAGGATTTTTTAGAAATGTCACCACATCTGTTTTCTCACTTAGCATCACTTTCTTAACCAATATTCCCACGCACGCACGCACGCACGCAAACACGCACGCACGCACGCACACGCACACACACACACACACACACACACACACACACACACACACACAAGTGCGGGTGTGTGTCACGTACGATTAGCACTTGCTCGCGGCATCTGAGCAACATCGGGTTGATTAACCATTACCTAACTCAAACGATAGCGGAACGTGTTGTTAATGCCATGCTAACATCCCGTTTGGACTATTGCAATGCTTTGCTGTTCGGTAACCCGATAACATCAATCGACTGCTTCATTTGCTGTACGGCTACGCATATATCACAATGCATTGCTTCCAAGATCGCTGTTCTGATATTTTAAAATGTATTTGTCTTCAACACTTTCATTAAATTACATATATTGTTAAACGTACATAACTCAGCATTAAGGCAGGCGACCTGTTTATACATAAATGTGTTAAACACTGTCCTAGGCCGTGGAGACATCCACTTAGTCGTATGATGTTGTAGCATGGAATCAATCGCACAAGGGTATTTAATTAAAAACGTTCGCACTATGCGAGCAGCATATATGTATACATGTACGTACGAGGAAAGAAACAGGAAACAAATAAACTAGTAGAAACATATGAGTATGACACAACATAGATGATGCATAATCATAAACGTGTACAATATATGTGCATATATATGTTCACCTGAGAGAAGTGTGTAGATTACCAAGCAAGTGACACCAAGGCGAGTTCTGGAGAAGGTCACCGAAGCAACGTACGCGATGGGGAGCATGGCCCAACCGTAAGCGATGAAGAGCGGGAGACTGTATTGGATACCAAACACTGTCGTGAAGGTTACTAGTGGATAGACTGCCAGTGTAATATAGATCGTAGTAGTAAGTGGAAACAGGTAAAAGACAAAGTCGACCATGGCACTTGTTAGCCAGAATGTTGCTATATGGAGTCCGCTTAAGATCTGAAGAAACTTCGATCCACTTGCACGCTCGGAGATCATATCAACACCAAACAGCACTAAACTGATCGGCAATGTTAACTTCAACTGTCTTATTGCGTTGTTCGACTTGAGTTCCTGTTCGAAATTATATACGACATCTGGGGGCATTGTTGTGATAATTGACGGTAGTTGAATGTAGTTATTCGTCGTCTCTATGGAGTAGTTCCGACCAATATAATGTTTCAGCAGGGCGTTGTCTACGAGATTCAGACTGATTGCTGCCGTGTGGTACGCCTCGTAGTTGTAGAGCGCAGTGCATTTCACCTCGTCTGCGCTGATTGACTCGAATAGCGCCGCCACAAAGTAACCATGCGTGTACGTGTACCGGTTTTCGTTGGCTTTGGTAGCAAGGTAATCGTTGACGCTACCGTTGACGTAAACCAACTCGTGATGGAAGCCTTTAAACTGGCTCTTGTACGTGTCGGACAATTGGACTGAGAGCGTGTGTGCGGCGTGTCTAACACCATAAACCACTGTGGTTTTATCTCCGTACATCGTTAGGTTGATTACAAGTGGGTTTACACTACCAACATGAAAAAAGGCAGCAGGGTTGACTCCAAAAAAGATGTTAGACACGATTAATACGATCGGTAGCACTACTTGAACACATTTCAGAACTGGACGTCGCAACGTTTGCATCATCCGCTTCAGAAACATAGCGTGCATATGCTGCATGAGTAGACTGGTGTCAGTATTGGTCCGTTGTTTTGCTTTGCCTACGACTGAACAAGATATAATTATATATATATATATATATATATATATATATATATATATATATATATATATATATATATATATATATATATATATATGCATATAGACACATATACATACATATTTACATTTCAACCGTATCTATTGTTTACAGTGTTTCCCTTGCTAAATGATGAGCAAGATGGGCAACCCCACTGTTGTTCTTAGTCACTACGCCCAAAATAGGGCAACAATTTTAATTTCACATATGTTTCCTGTCCTTGTTTTCTATTTACAAATAATGCAACAAACACATTTACATGCTACCTTGTAAATGCATTCCCCACTACATGCCAGGAAATAGGACAAGACACAATTTATAATGCACCAATATTAAAGGTAATCATACAAATAATTTTTGGGGCATGCCCTCAAATAGACCCCCATATCATCGTTTCGCGCCTTCTGCGCTAGCGCAACTCACCCTATTATATTGCCCCATGAAAACAGTGTTTTGTACATACTACAAACCATATTATGATATTTACTATTTGATGATATCTTTAATCTGCTACTTTTCAACATAGCATATCATAGTGCGCTTAACTGCAAGTATTTATAGATTGATTCGCATTACAGAACGATAACACAACAGCCGGTTCTGGTACAAATAAAGTTTCCTTCAACATATTAATACGTAATGAACAAGAACAATGTTGCAATGACAAGAAAATGTGTTGTTAAATATTACATGGTATGGAAATGCATTCAATAAGGTGTGTGTGTATACGTATATATATATATATATATATATATATATATATATATATATATATATATATATATATATATATATATATATATATATGTATATATATATATAGTGAACGTTATTATATATTATATATTATATATATCATGATTACGAAACCATTATGATTTTTTGTCATGTAAAATATATCATTATTTGCCTAATTCAACATGAACTTATGTTTATGGATCTGAATGAATGGACCAAGCT
>OZ024854.1:58514497-58686997 GCA_964017155.1 Oasisia sp. SBJ-2009
ATATTTTTTTTTCCAGTTTGTCTGATAAGTGAATATGCTTCTGTCACCATTAATGTATACTTATATAGTGTACATTTAGGTATATGAAATGTTATAGTTGTGTTTCACTTCCCCTTTAAGGCCCATAATACTAATTACTTTTACTATAATTTATTTTGAATTAATATTTATGTTGCACGTATTATGATTGTGACTATCACATACTCTCTCAAAGTAACTTAACATATATGATCTGGAAGCAAATTGTTGTTAACTTAAACATAAACACCATACTGTTTAAATCAATCATATCGTAAACACACACGGTTTTAAAATAACTAATGATATGTCTTGCTTGTGACAAGTACCCTTCGTGTTTACATATAGTTATTGTTTTTTTTTCTGTAACATATATAACGATTGTATCTTGTTCTCATATGTATTTCCCCACACTTCATAGCAGTAATTAAGCAAATAATAGGAATGCTGAGTGCAGAGTATATAATACATGAATATTTCATAGGTGACTGACTCTATTCATAATGAACACAGTATTAGCCATTTTACTTTTGATCTTCTTACTATGATCATTCCAACCTAACTGACAGTACAATCTGTAGTATAAAAGGTTTCAATATTATTTTCATTAATGCAAATTGTGAGATTGGTGCCATCAGCAAATATTACACGTGTCATAACAGTTCATACTTTACACCTGTCATAAAATATAGGCTAAATAAAATTGGACCAAGTATGGAACCTTGTGGTACACCATATGTTATATTTTGGTGAGTTGAATTTGTGTCATTCATAGATACATACTGTTTTCTGGTGTTCAGTTGGCTATGTAACCAAGTTTATACTACAATTCTAATGCATGATGTTCTAGTTTCAGTAAAAAAATGCTGTTGTCAACAGTGGTAAATGCCTTAATTATAAAATATGTAAAAACTGCTATTGAGGATCATGAGCTATTCGTAGCTGTTGTTAATCCCTGAATCATTTATAATGTTGCTATTACAGTTGAGTGTGTCTTTTCTAAATCCATACTGCCCATTGTACAGTTTTTAACATTCAAGAAATACATTAATCTACTATGAATATACTTGCTAGTATTTTTCGAGAACTGAGGTAAACCAGACACTGGCTCGTAGTTAGAGAGAATTCTTGTGCATCATACATTTTTTAATATGGAGATTACCCATACAATTTTCACGTTACCCGAAAAATATCCATTTTGTAGTTGTTTGTTGAATATGTGTTCAAGATATTTTAGAATATTGACATATGGCATTACCATCTTAATTAGCCATACATCAGTACCATCGTGATCTTTTTACATTTACCAATGTTTACTAAAGCCAAAATATTTTAACAGTAACATGTTTAAGGACCCTTCTATCCTTTCATTCATGTAATGGTTAAACTTATTGGGGCATTTAGGATTTTTGTTGGCTTGTGTTTAACCTATATTTGAAAATAATTAAAACATTTGCAATATTCTTTCTGCCAGTGATTTTATTTGTTCTGTTTAAAAGGAGTATAATAATATTTACATTCTTATTCTTTTTATTAACTAGAGCATTTAAAATGTTCCATCCGGCATCGGTATGGCTAAATGTCCACGACTGTACTTTATTACTCGTCCAACGACAACACACAGTTTTGGGGAAATTTCGTCTGGCGATTGACCGTGAGCTTGTGTCGCCAAGCAGAAAACTAATGGTTCCATCACCGAAAAACTGCCACCAAAACATAATTATTGTAACACTGTATCGTACTGTCGTCGTCTGCCACTTAAGTTTGCAAATGTTCAGTAAACATCGCCGTTTTAGGCACAACACAGTGCCTGTCAAATCATTCTTGTTACACCACCTCTTCAAATGGATCGACAACACCTCGTAAGCGACTCGGACGCTGAAATCGGAGTGCACATCTTGTCCAAAACGACGAACTTTGACTACGAAATTGACCAATTTCTGCGTGAGCTGCCATCTTTGTTTGCTTGAGTACGGCGTTGAGCATGGTCTTGAGCATACTCAGGATGTGGACGTTCCGTGCTCAAGTCTGAGCACGATATCGTACTCAGAAAGTGTTGTAACCTCCGTGAGTATGATGGCAGCACTTTTCGCTGTTTTTACTGTTGTCGTCTGGTGGACCAAAGTACGCGCGAGACTACAAAACTAGCGGCGAAAGGAAAGTTGTCAATATCCATTTACAGCGAGCGAGTTATGTATTTTATAGCAATCCACAATCGATATTATATTCACACTATATGTTAAATGTTATGGCAGATATAATGCAATTAAATTGTTAATGACGTCTACTAATTTATAGACGTTTTGTCTTGATATAAGTTTGTTTACATTTTATGAATCTGTCAGTCTCAGTCATTCGTGGATGTGTGTAGCATCCACATTCTTATGCAGCATTTTGGTAACATTTAACAGCAATAAATGTTTCAATCTCATGATATCACAAATGAATGGAGGAGGACCACCCACTACCACCTCTAACAAAAATGGAAGAGATGCTGGAGGAGTTTTGTCGGGATTGGCAATGGTGTCATCAGTGGCATTATTGGTGGTGTTGACACCAGCAGTGTATATCAGCAGTGTACAGCAAGTATTCTTCTCATGTGCAAACATACTAGAAATTAATTGTTGTATTGGACATCAGTTATTAAATGGGTCATTCCGAGTGAACGCAACCAAAATTCCAGAAATGGTTTGCTGTCATGTCTTAGTCTTACATTTGTAAGATTAGTAAGAATCCAATATTTCAGCGTTCTAGCCAATTTGAAATTTGGGACTTTGACGTTTTTCAACAGCTTGTTAAAAATAAATAATTGTATTCACATTTCACTAGTCAATATCTTCTGCACTCTAGCCTGTGTCAGTGAAATTCTGTGGAATTATTCTCTATAATATAAAGATTACATAACTACAGTTAGAACATAAATACAGTGTATGGTATGGTATAGCAAGTTGATAAGCATCATGATTTATACAAAATATCACACACAGGAGGGTTTTCAGACCCTGATTGTGAGCAAAATACACACACCTTAGACCCAAATTGTACATATTTGGTACCAAAACATAAATATGTGCAAATCTGAGAAACACGGTAGGTTTAGCTGCCTTAATTATGAATCTATACATGTGAAAAGACGGTACGTTAATATATTTATTAATAGATGACCAACTTTCGACCCAAAAAAGTCGATAACGCGTAGCTTGTATTATCACAAAACGTTTTCTAGGTGTTAGTTCATTTCTATAACTCAAATAACTAGTAGGTTTCAATATCCTTTCGAGCTTTCTTCATAAAAAAAATGGCATACATCTGTGTGCCCTAACTTTTAAAATAAATTGCTTGTGATATACGAAAGGGTTTTCAAACATTGATTGCAAGCTAAATATAGATGGTTAAATGAACTGTTGTGTCTATTTGATATATATATATGCATAACACTGCGTATTATTAGAGCAAATATGGCATACCTGACTGTCTTGATTATGAATCTACACATACCCAAATATCATATATTTTATATTTCAATAAAATTAGCAACCTTCCGACCCTAAAAGTTCAATATGGATTAGAAGGTATTGTTATCAAATTGTTACCAGGCATAAACCAGTTCAAAGACAAATTAACCAGTAATTCTCATTATCCTTCCATGCTCCCTTCTCAAGACAAATTTAATGTGACTTGTTTGGCTGTCTTAATTATGAATCTACACTCACCAAATGTCGTACATTTTATATTTCGTTAACATTACAAGCCTACAACCCTAAAAGGTCAATGTGGATTAGAAGATATTGTTATTACACTTTTACCAGGCAATAAACCAGTTCAAAGGCAAAATAACCAGTAACTCTCAGTATCCTTCCATGCTTCCTTCTTAAGAAGAATGGGAACCCATTGATACACCTTTTTAAATACATTGCTTGTGATATACGAGAGGGTTCTCAGACATTGATTGCAAGCTAAATATGAATGGTTAACTGAAATGTGTGTATTTCATATATATGCATATCATTGTGTATTATCAGCGTAATATGACTTGTTTGACTGTTTTAATTATGAATCTACACATACCAAAGGTCCTACATTTTATGTTTCTTTTAAACTAGCAAACTTCCAACCCTAAAGGTCAATGTGGATTAGAAGGTATTGTTATCAAACATTTACCAGGTATAAACCAGTTCAAAGACTAAATAATAAATAATAAATAACTCTCGATATCCTTCCATGCTTCGTTTTCAAGAACAATGGGGACCCATAGGTACAGAACAATATCAATAAATCACTTGTGATCTTGAGTTAAACAAAATAATAATGTTATTGGTAATATTTGTAAATATTGCATATCTATGCATATCAGTATACATTTTTAGGGAGTTTTGCTTGAAGCATGGGGCTGGATTCTGTCTGGTAAAAGTTTGATAAGTATACCTTCTAATCCACATTGACCTTTTAGGGTTGGACGTTTGTTAATTTTAAAGAAATATAAAATGTAGGATATTTAGGTATGTGTAGATTCAGATTTAAGACCGACAGGCATGTCGTATTGCTCTGATAATATACAATGTTTTGCATATATATATATATATATATATATATATATATAGATGATTAAATGAACTGTTATGCGTAATTGATATATATATATATATATATATATATATATATATATATATATATATATATATATATATATATATCAATTTCACATAACAGTTCATTTAATCATCTATATTAGCTTGCAATCAATGTCTGAAAACCCTCTCGTATATCACAAGCAATTTATTTTAAAAGTTGGGGCACCCAGACGTATGCCATTTTTGTTGTGAAGGAAGCTCGGAAGGATAGTGAGACTTAACAGTTATTTGAGTTATATAAATGAACTAACACCTAGAAAAGTTTTTTGATAATACAAGCTACGCCTCATCAACGTTTTTGGGTCGGAAGTTGGTCATTTGTAAAGAAATATAATAACGTACCATCTTTACATATGTACAGATTCATAATTAAGGCAACAAGACCTTCCATATTTCTTAGATTTGCACATATTCATGTTTTGGTACCAAATATGTACAATTTGGGTTTAAGGTGTGTGTATTTTGCTCACAATCAGGGTCTGAAAACCCTCCCGCGTGTGATATGTTGAATAAATCATGATGCTTATCAACTTGCTGCACATTAACCATACACTGTATTTACGTTCTAACTGTAGTTATGTAATCTTTATATTACAGTGAATAATTCCACACTATTTCACTGACACAAACTAAAGAGTGCAGAAGATATTGACTAGTGAAATGTGAATACAATTATTTATTTTTAACAAGCTGTCGATATACGTTCCCACATTTCATACTGCCGTAACTTGAAAACTAGATAAGCTACAACCCTTAAATTTCGGATTCTTACTAATCTTACCAAAGGCTCTCACCGATCTATTCAAACATCTAAGTTATGACAACAACCTCATTCACACGGAATGACCCAAATATTACATTACACAATGTACATACATGCGTTTTACCTATGAAAGGATGTTCTTGAATGTACTATTGAGTATACAATTTTATTATGCATTGTTGTACTGATTATGCTGATTATTATGTTGACCATATTAACTATAAATACAAATGCAATTCAATTAAAATAATATGTGCACTTAGCGGCGATAATCATAACAGCGTTCTGTCCACCCTACGCCTAGGGTGGACAGTAACTGTCACTACTTCTACCCTAACTGTTTTCTCTGCGAAAGGCAGATTTTCAAAAGCCTATGACAGTAGCAAGTAGAGTTCGTTGAGCCTCACTATACAATTCATATTCAGTTGGTGTGACATATCAGGCTACATACACTTCAGAAGTGAAGGGAAGTCTGAAAAACATTTCTAGACTTGGTGTACAGTTGAATTGCACATTTGTAATGTGTTACAGCCACGTGCATAGTATAATTATGACACGTATAGGAAGCCAAGGTACACTAAACTTCCATTAAATGTTTTCAGTTACACTAATTATTATTAATTATTATTATTAATAATTACAATATAATTGTGATTGAACGTTTATGGTTATCATATTGAATTGGTAAAATTGTATTGTGTTGAAGCAGAAAGAAATTATATTTGCATAGATAAGTTACAAGTTACTACTAGAAGTCAGCAAGGCTGTATGCAGGATAACATATTTGCCAGACACACTTTTTTGTGACCTGAAATAAACAATAAACACACGTGTGACATTCACTGTTAAGACACAACTGGCAATAGCTATGGTATTTGAAGACCTGCTTTAATTTGTACCCGTCCACCACCCTAAATAATATTTATACCCGTCCACAACGGGTTTTATCGGTGAACATGCCGGGTGAACTGGTCTCTCTGCATAAAACTGTGGAGTTGCTACCTACATATACATAAGCTAAGGTGCGTGGAAGGAAAATAAGTGTTGATAGTAGAGCTATGGTCATTACGAAAACTGTGTTTTCTATCTCTGCCCCGTACAGAGTAATAAGCCTCATGTGATCATCTGATTAGCTAAGCTCGAATTCATCCAGTATTCTAGGAGATTACCAACAGTCCACCGTTTGAAAGTTTGGAATCTTCTAGATAGAAAAAACATTGTTCGGTTTCACCATGTGCACGCACGGTGGTTATATTAAATATTTTAACTGACCGACAAGAAAAAACGCAAACGTATCAATACTTTGTGTGGATGGTTACATAATGGTAATATAAGAGGGATCCTGATTGCATTTCAAAAGTAGTTTTAAGATCATCTGACCCATCACGTTGTCACGTAGCTTATTTAGAGAAGGGATTAATTGTTATATACATACATTCGGTACTAAAGGGAAGTTCTTATTTAGAACAGTATCCATGCAATCCTTATTGCTTAAAAGGTAACTGGTCGCCTCGGCAGCGTTACCACGTCGGCGGTGAAATCTCTGGACACGTCGGCGAAATCCTTGGACGCGTCGGCGAAATATTTTGGACGCGTCGGCGAAATCCTTGGACGCGTCGGCAACATATTTTGGACGCGTCGGCGAAATCCTTGGACGCGTCGGCGAAATATTTTGGATATGTCGGCGGCGTTTTGGTCGTCTGGGCGGCACAAGATTGGTCGCCTCGGCAAGGATACCACTTCGGCGAGAAAAAAATTGACACTGACATATAACATTTGTCGCCTCGGTAGGTAGTCTTTTCGGTGAAATGTATTTTCACGATGATTGATCGCCTCGGCAAGGATACGACTTCGGCGACACATTTGTTTGACACTTAGACATATAACATTTGTCGCCTCGGTAGGTAGTCTATTCACGCTGTTGTTTATATCAGTCTAGATCCAATGGCATGCGTTATATAGATAAATAAATTAATTGTAAATAAAAAGTTGAATTAAATTATGACGATTTATAACAAACGAAAGCCTTTTAAACGGCACATTGCGAAGTTGCGGAATTGGGAATCTAGGGCATTTCAAATCGGCATATAGCATTTGTCGGTAGGTAGTCTTTTCGGCAAAATGTGTTGTCACGATGTTGTTTATATCACTGATAGCTGCACTTCGTTCGTCTAGCTCATGTCTACTCAATGGTATGCATTATATTGATAAATAAATTAAGTATATCAGTGTTCGATTCAAATCGGTACACGTAGAAATTCAATTTGCCGAAGCCACATGATAAAAGTCATTCGAAGTGACTTCGAAGTGACTGCACGTACACGTAACGTGTATATTTGAGTTTGAACAAAAGAAGCCCGCTTCGCCTACGATGCGATTACGAATGTGCACTTCACCACTTCAGGAATATTATTGAGAAACTATGTCAGTTATGAACCTAAATATTAATATATGTTATTATTTAAATGAATTAACTTGGACTTGGTGACGACTACAATATATGCACACACACACACACACACACACACACACACACACACACACACACACACACACACACACACACACACACACACACACACACACATATATATCGTATTTTTAGGTCTACCATGAAAACGTGGTATTTTGATGTTACTTCATTGAATTTGAAACCACTTGGAGAATGTCTGATCAATAATCATTTTTATGCATTTTCCCTAGAAACTGTTCTAAGGCATGTTTCTGACATTTGTCCTATACAATAACAAGTTTATCCTATAAAAATAATATTCTGGAATGTATTCTGATCTAAAATAAACCTTATTACATGTTATTACCGTTAGAATAAATGGTCGGCTAACTACGTAATCCGTCTAAATATAACACCATTTACATTTGATCATCTTAAAATGGCACTCCAGTATCTATCTGATGCACATGTTAAAATATATTAAATATTATTACTTTTATTAAGCGAAATCTTTTTCATGACACCATACATACATACTTAAATACTTATAAACATGTATACATGCATGCACACCCATTTCCTATCAATACATACATACACATATACATGCATTCATGGACACTCAATTGTAAGCAAACGCGCACGCACGCACACACGCACGCACGCGCACACACACACGCACACACACACACTACACAAGACCAGCAAAAGCACATGCGATAATGTAACGGTACCATAGGAGGTTTACCCCATAGGAAGAGTAAGAATTCTCCCACGTCTGCTGGTGTTTAACAAATATTCTTCAGATGATACACGTAACATATTGATTAATGATTATTCGACGATATGGTGCTAAGTAGTTAAGAAAATATCAGACACACAGCGTGGTCTGTTGCAGTAATAACAGCAAGTACACGTGTACATGTAACCCTCGTAGGAAGGAGCTACTCTTCCTTGTAGTAACTGCTGTGCTATTTAGGGTGACCCTACTTAGAATCCCATTGTTCATGCTCAATCAAGTTTAGGCCGAGTAAACATGGAACATATATATATATATATATATATATATATATATATATATATATATATATATATATATATATATATATATATATATATATGTGTGTGTGTGTGTGTGTGTATGTATATTCTTCTTGTAAAGGCGACGACCTTTTGCCTCTTGACTTTTAAAGACTTGAAAATCTGTGAGTATATATATATATACTCACAGGTTTTCAAGTCTTTAAAAGTCAAGAGGCAAAACGTCGTCGCCTTTACAAGAAGAATATGTACATTATACATTTGAGGGCTACATTATATTACAACCACATTCGTTTATGGTTTATTATCTTCTAAACAAATGTTATCGTCTTAATGGTAAACCGACTAAATCATTTGTGTATAAATATATTACGCTTTCAATGACAATGTAATCAGAACAATCTGCTCAGAACTCGATCTGCTTGCGCGGTGTACCACTGGCGGTACTATCAGAGAAAACATCAAATATACTTTGAGGAGCTTTGGGAAGCCAGTCAGACCGTGCATGGTTAACAGGCACCGACGCTAATGCCTGTGGAATTTTGATCGACGGGCTCAGTCTTGATTGTAGTCTAGATGTTCAAACAGTGTGATTCTGAATCGGTACTCTCTATTCACGCTTGCCCGTTTACTGTCATTCTGTGGCTTCTAAGCGAATATTGTACAAAGACAAACACATAAATCAATAGGAAGCGTTATAAGTGAGCAACTGAGTAAATCTACCGTGTCACTTTGCAGCAGTTTAAGTACAAACTAGTATAGTTGCTAAAATATTAACATTGACGTTAGTATTTGCATTTAGATTGGTTTTAGTAGGAGTCTTCCATTCCACAATAATTGGTTTTGTTTTCGTTTTACGAAAATATATATTATTATATTTTGATTGCACGTCTTCAGTTGTATAACATTGACTATATTGCTAATACACGTATGTGTGTACACATACACACACATATATATATATATAATATATATATATATATATATATATATATATATATATATATATATATATAATATATAACCACATAATAACAAATATGTCACCTACAGAACGTGTGTTCTGGACTATCACAGTGTTAAAAATAAGAATATTTGACGATAATGTGTCACTGTTGAATACATTCCTGTGTGTAATTTGTATGAATGTGCCATGGTAATTATGCTATTATTGTAATGTTATTATATTACATAAAGGGGTTGTATCTACGCAACTGAAATCAGTACTACTGATTACACCAACATATCCACGTCATCTTGTCATTTCACAGTCTATGTCCATCTAAAACGAATATCAAGTGTTAGGAAAGGTTGCAACCGTCATACAAAACGCAACAAATATTAATGAAAACTATGTTTTAAATGCGTCACATACAGAACGAAAACATATTGTCTTAGTAATTATAACAAAAATAACTGGAAGGTGATGGTGTAATGTGTACAGGAAACATATCAGAAATCAAAATAGAACTTGCTATGACAAAAACTCGCCAAAATAGAAGCACATTCCCAGTCCGCAGAAATCGCATACGTTCATTACAATACATGTTCCAGATTTCACATTAAGTAAACCATTTGACTAAACTAATAACTATCCATATTGTAACGTTTTTCAGCAGACACCTTTCGTACGTGACGATTTTTTTGATGTACCAATTTACAAAATATATATAGCAACTTGTTGGTTGTTTGAAGTTTCTGGTGTCAAAATGTGTCCCCATAATGTAAAAGATTAAACTGAAAGACAAATTAATTATGTTTTAAAGTTTTGACTGGGATACATTGATGCGAAGTCAACAATTGAATCCATGTATTCTGAATGTAATATTTATAGTATCATGGTGCAGCTTATGTAGCCGACATTCTTACTTGAAGCGGCATGCTGCGTTGTGACGTTAATATTGTAGAAGGTATAGAGGGACTGATCTGAAGAGAAATAACTATGAGGATTGGACGGTCAGTAAATCAAGGCGCGGGTGGCTCCGCAGTAATGAATCCTAAGCTCTGAGATTGGATTATATCAACGTCTAGCTGTAATGACTGTGATTGTCCCTGCGTGTTCGAAGTAGCATTGAAATATATCTCATCGAGACTGCTCTGGTTGATAGAATAATCTTCAACGAGTTTCGCCGATTTCGCCTTTTCCAATTGAAGGAAGATATTACACCAATCGATGGTGTCGCGCGGCAGGCTGTAGGTAAAGTGGAGATGATGTTCATTTACAAGTCTGCACCCTGGCAAATCGGTTGTGATCAGGCGCTTCAGAGTTTCCATGACAAGCGGGTTTTCGTCGTACGCCCTCAGTCTTAGGGCATAGCCGGCGCAGAACTTGGTTTTGAGATGTTGCGGTGTTCCGAGACATCTAAATGAGCCATCGACCATAATGGCCAAACGAGTACACAGCGCTACGCATTCCGCCATGCTGAAAGACACCAACAGCAAATCATTTATACGCGAAAGCTCTCGTTCACGTATTTGATAGTACCGGTATTAAATTTAGATTATTGAACTGCAACTGGAATAAGTCTAACGTAAATTTATCTTAAACCACCTTATACAAATCATTGATACTCATTGGCTGGAACTTCGGTGAATGCATTATAGACCAATTTAATCGCATTTGAGGTTATATCTACTGAATGGTGTGTGCATGCATTTTCGGGTACAACATTAAAAGTGCGAACTATTCAATTTTATACTTAGTAAGTGTAGGTTGTCGAGAACTGTATCAGCATGGTTTTCTAACATTATGAACAATATATTAAATCTAAGAGCATGCAATAAGATCGTTTTAATATGCCCGAAACACCACACAACAATATGTGCGCGCGCACACACACACACACACATATATATATATATATATATATATATATATATATATATATATACACACAAACGCACACACACACACACACAAACACACACACACACACACACGCACACACACGCATACACACGCATACACACGCATACACACTCGTATGCACACAGTTGCACAGTCGCACGCACGCACGCACACACACTCACACACACATACACTCACACAAACACTGAATTTGGATTTATTTTGATTTGGGATTGTGAAACGTACATTGTTTGGTGAGCATACTCACAAGAAGACATAGCTAGCTTCTATAATGATGTCGATGAGAATTTTGAGAAACCAAACCACAACACGATAATGATGGGTTACTTCAATGGGCAAATATGAAGTGCCCTGTGGAAACGGCAACGGGCAAATTTGGGCTCGAATTGAAAAACAAAAGAGGCGACACCTTGGTAGAATGAGCAACATCAAGCAATTACAAAATCATGAATACAATATTATAGAATAAAGCAGGGAGGAGTTGGATGTGAAAAAGCCCAAACTGTGCAACGAAGAATGAGATTCATTACATCCTAACAAAGAGGCCAGACATTGTCACAATCGTAACAGTAATCAACCAATTCAACTTTGGAAGTGCCCACAGAATGGCCAAGAGCAACACCAAACTGGACGTAAAAGTGGAAAGGAAAACATGTATGGCCAACAGGCCACCCACTACAGATACTACACAAATACGATCAAAGAAGATAAAATTGCAGCACGAATTAAGAAACCGTTACGGGACATTATGAGAACTACACAACATCAAGCCATCAGCGAAACCATCACATATCTATTCCAAACACAATGGACCAAGAGTAGCTAAGGCAATCAACAAGAACCTAGGATGGAGGATATCGTTTCTAACACGAACCCTAATGACGAAAGGATGAGAAATGGTGGAACACGGCGACCATAAACAACGAATAGAGTAAGCAGAAATATGCAAGACTATCGAAAAGAACGCAAGAGAGTACATCAGGAACTATAACCCAGAGGTCACACGACAAACGATCACTGCATCAATTCAGAATCACCAATCACTTCAGAAAAATGCAGAAGCTAGGCCAGAACAGACTAATCGCTCTCCTACACAAACAGAGTAGTGAAATCCATGATCAAGACACGATAATAAAGTATAGAAGGGTTCTACACTAAGATATAAGACAGTGAACAGTGTACCATAATCCACACTGACCGAAATGTGGTACCAGAGGTAACATCATGAGAGGTGGAAGCAGCAGTATGAGATATAAAGAATGGGACAGCAACAGGCAACGTCCATATAAACATCCAGAAATTGAAAGCAGAGAAGATACCATCTCGAAAACACTTGCTAAGATGTACACTAAATACTTATCAGAATGATAATCTTCAAGAAGTGAATAATAATTATTCCGACGACTGACTTCTGAAACCGGACGCTTGAAGACCGCGAATATGTTAGTCATATTCGTTTCGCTAACGACATACTCATATGCGCTCATACACCACATGAACTAACACAAATGTTACAGGAATTAGCTGATGAAAGCGAAAATCAGGGTATGAAGATGAAAAAGTAGAAGACAAAGGTGATGATAGAAGAGATACAGCACCTGGGAGAGATAGAGCAACAGAGAACAAAGACCAAGGCAAGGAGATTCAAAGAAGAATCACATCCGGATGGACAACATTCGCTAGTACAGTGACATCTTCAAATGTAACACTGGAACATGCTTGAAGAGACAATTCTACAACTCATGCGTACTCCCAGCAATGACATACGGCGTGGTAATATGGACGCTCACCAGCCAAGCAAAGAACAAGCTACCAGATGCACAAGCAAAGATGGAAAAGACTATGCAACACATTACATACCAAGAGAGAAACAAACATAATATGGGAAAGAGAAAAGACAAAGGTCACATTCGTGAATAGTAAATTAGAAGACGGAAGTGGACCTTGGCAGGCCACGTCAGCAGGATACCAGATAACCTATGGACACTGCCTATCACCAGCTGTAAACCGTACGAAAGGAAAAGACCTAGAGGAAGACCGGTGAGGCGATGGGGAAACAAATTAGACGACTTCTGGAAGAGTACCATCTGGAAAGGGATAGGGCATGATACGCAGATGTGGAATATATATGTATATGTATATATATATATATATATATATATATATATATATATATATATATATATATATATATATATATATATATATATATAAGGTTGTATATAACATATTTATACAGGCAATCTAATAAATGAATAGAGCAATACACTATTTGTGTATATTGTAAATTAATAAAAATATATATGTGACCAAGTAGCTTATCAATTAATATATAGTTAACATTATATTGTAGGTGGGCTAATTAATACTAAATAAAAGTATAAAAGGTTGAAAAAGGTAGGATACTTCACATTAAAAGCAATCTTGAAATAAAAAGTCTTAAGATGTGTCTAAACGTGTTTATGAAATTGAGTAGAACGCATGTCATCATAGAGTACCTTGGTCCTGCACGATACATTGGTCCTGCAAATAAGGTTTATTACACCAACAAACACCATACACAGACACAGACAAAGACACACACACACACACACACACACACACACACACACACACACACACACACACACACACACACAACACACACACACACACACACAAACGGACACACACACACGCACGTACACAACACGGAAATACGCAAGCACTAGCCTACTTGTGTGAAGTGATGAAGGTGGTCCGGCCTGCGATGCCGTGTTTTGACAAGAATGTCCACATATGTCGCCTTGACACTGGATCGACTCCCTTGGTCGGCTCGTCCAGCAGGATGACAGAAGGATCTCCAATGACCGCGACTGCAGCGTCCAGCCGCCGAGAGTAACCGACACTGACGGGTGAACAGCAGTCATTAGCACCATTCGGAACACGTGAATACTGTTTGACAATACAAACACTCAGGTAGTGGACCAGTGGAGGCATGGAACTGGGTGAAACTGGGTGAGACCACCAACATCTGCAGCAACTTCCCGACATTGTCAACTTGCACTAAGATCAGTTGCGAGTTAAAGTTGTCTGGTCTGTCTTGCTGTGTTTTGCAGGTGCGCTTTATATTGTTAGCGCTATTTACGCGAACACATTTCATTATTTTAGGCGTTTCATTATTACCCCATTCAAAATTATAATCGTGACATTTACAATACACCATTCCAACAATCTCTGCTGACGTTGCCGCATACAATGTTCCGGAAAACAGTTGTCTTTATGATATGTTATCGCGTCACGTAGTCGTTTATCTCAATGAATTGCTCATTCCGATTCATCAAATCTGACGGGAATCATTATTATACCATTACATATGCAAACGTTTTATTCTCATACATAAATCTTGTGGTTATAATGCATACATTTTACTTGCTTGCTTTTTGTCCAGTTTATTGACAATTCATATTATATTTTTTAAACTGCTGGCAATAATAAATTACCTCAAATGTTCCACCAACTTGTTGGCGCAATCTTCCATCATGATCTCCCGCAGTAGTCTGTTGACTTCCACGCTGATGTTTTCCTCTTTGATTCCGGCGATCCGTGCATACATCACCAGCGTCTCTCTCTGCACTACGCTCACCACAATAACCGATGTTTTGGCGTACCTAAAATGACGAATAGTAACATAAGTATATTCATGGAATGAAATTAAGAGTAAAATACGAAATGGAAACGTTTGGTTAGAATACATTCATCTATTTTCAAAAAGTGGACAAAGCGCCAAGGGAAACATGACAATAACATTAATATTGACTGGCATTAGACACAGTGTCTAGTAAGACCGAAATATAAACTTTTACAAATAATCTCTCCAGAACATTTTCACCTTATATTAAAACATCTTTCCAGTGTTTTGGCCAGTGTTTTGGAAATGATTCTGAAGTGTATTTGCAATAAAATATAGGTTATGCTACTGCAATATCGTACCAGTAACAAGCATAATGAAATACGGGAATAGCTAACCTAATCAGTTAATCATTTAGTATGCACAAGTAAATTAAAAGATAAACCATTCTTATGGTTTACCAACAAATTGAACTTATGAGGTATTTGAACTAGTCAGTCTGTGGTAACCACTACATTATTCACGACTATGCGGCTTTCACAAAACACATAATTGACAAGTGCCATCGAACTTTCTGCCGGAGTGCATTCTGTACCTGCTTCCACTCCGTTGTCACGTCGTGGCCAGCGACAAACGCCCTGCCATACGTCGGCTCCAATTCAGCCGTCAACATCTTGAGCGTCGTCGTTTTGCCAGAACCGTTGATCCCGAGCAGACAGAAGCATTCACCGCGCGCAATGCCGATCGTCATTCTGTTGACGGCAAGGATCGACTGTCTTCTGCAGGAACAGCAGGTGTCGTAGCTCTTGGTCAGGTCGTGGATCGTGATCAGATCTCCTGCACGCCGCTCCTCCTCCGACATTGTATCGATGCGGCAGCGCTCAATTTCCACGTCCTTATCGATGTAATCAGTCGGAGGGGATATTACTTTGGGTACGCCCATTAGTCGACGCCTTTGTAGTGAATTCAATAACATATATTATAATAACATAAAATAATGTATTTATCTGCAAACATATAGATTCGATAATATAACTCAAAACTTCCTTGTACACTTTGATTTTCGTGGACAGCTTGATGTATGAACCTCCCCAGGTATTTGAAGTGATAGACTACCTTAAGTTCAGTTCCCGCTATGGACACTTTAGGAAGAGGGGCTGTACTGACTGGAGCAGGCTGGTAGGCCTACAGGATTTCTGTTTTGGCGAGACTGGTAGTGAGGCCGAAGGGTTGAGTTGCTTCCGCAAATCTGTCGACGATAGTCTGGAGATCAGGCTTCGAGTGTGCCATAAGATAAGCATATAATTTAGGTTTAACTTCACACCTTTTTATAACGTAAATATGCATAGATATTTTATTACTTGTATATGTTATGTGAGTACTTCAACAATTAAATGTGTTATTTATACGTTCACCCAAAAATCGTACCTTGGTTATTGTGTCAATTTGTATGTTGTCTATATAACTGTTAGTATACCTTTTTCTTATACTCTTCGTATTACTAAAGGTCATTGTATGTGTTTTTGGTATATTTATAGAAAGTGTTTAAGCTGTATTGCTAGTCTTTTTTTATCTCACCGTTCATAACAATTTCATGTATATTGTGGTCTTGTGTAAAGATACTTGTGTCATCAGCAAACATAATAGAAAGCGTTGTGTCAGCTAGAGTAGTCAGATAATTTAAATAAATAAGAAAGAGTAAAGGGCCCAACACTGAGCCTTGTGGAACTCCATGTTATGGATGGATGTTGTGCCAGTAAATGTTACTCGTTGTTGCCTATTACTTAGGTAATTATATATCCACTCTAGTACGTTTCCTCTATCTCCATAATGAGCTAATTTTTTGAATAAGATATTATGATTAACAAACGCTTTCGCAAAATCAAGTTATTGGTTGCCTTACTAATATTATCATTTAGCACTGAACTAGCCATTTCAATGGAATAACCTTTCCTAAATCCAAATTGGAAATTGGACAGGATTTTTTGTTTCGTTGTATAATGTATTAATCTATTATACATTAGCCTTTCTTTCTTCCACACTAGGACTACATTCGATGGCCATGGACTATGTGAATGACTTATTGCATCACATGCCAACATCTTTTATAGGTGTTGTATAATTTATTCTTACATTGCAGGAGGAATACGTTTCAGCCTATCCTGAAATGGTGTTTCATTTGTCAGTCGAATCTTCTGTTTCACTCCTACTGCTTTTTCTAGCTCCATTGTCCGAGAGGCAAATATATCAAGGAAATCCTCGGACTGCATCGGCAACGGTGGTATGACGCTTTATTTAATTACGATGTGGCCTCTGGATGCTGTTTATCTTATCTGCCGTATGTTGCGCCGGTGGAATGCATACATCCAGGCGATATAGGTTCGTCTTGGTTAATGTCCACGTACCCATGTTGTATGTCAACACGGACACGACGAAGTTTCCGTACAGGCGAAGCAGGTGGACGTGTGAGCGCTAAACCACAGCTTGCGGTTGGCGACTTTGGCGAGTTGTTTTCGACGAGCGACATCTAGCATTACTCCGAGTAGCGACCCTGATTTACGCGTCATACACTCTTCCTCTCTCGACGTGTTGATGGTGAACAACCACTCCGTCAATAATACTGATACTACATATAAATAAAACCACAGCTAGAAGTTAATTACGACATTTGATTAAAACTTGGTCTTTTTAGATGTCTCGACAAGTTCTTCCTGCATCTCGCAGACTGCTGCCGTTGTATTCCTGTCTAAGCTGTTCAAGGTCGCGCTGTCAATTCATACCCGGCAATATTTAACAATTACTCTCGACCTTTTTCTTCTCCTGTCTGCCACTCTTACTATGCAACCTTTGTTAATCTATCGCCTCTCATTCATTTGTGTGTGTGTGTGTGTGTGTGTGTGTGTGTGTGTGTGTGTGTGTGTGTGTGTGTGTGTGTGTGTGTGTGTGTGTGTGTGTGTGTGTGTGTGTGTGTGTGTGTGTTCTTCCTATGCGTAATGCTCCCACCTATTTTTTTCTCATATACACACACGCACTCAATCACTCATTCTCACTCACTCATTCTCACTCACTCACTCACTCACTCACTCACTCACTCACTCACTCACTCACTCACTCACTCACTCACTCACTCACTCACTCACTCACTCACTCACTCACACACACACACACACACACACACACACACACACACACACACACACATACACACAAGCGCGCAGGCAGACACACAAATGTTACTCCAAACAGACATGCTCGCTTATTTATCTTAAATGTTACTCAAGACAGATCAGCTCGCTTTGTATATTTTGATGTTATCTAAACAATAAATACAAACCAAATTTTGTGTGCGATACCGCTCTCCACCAGCGCAAGTATTGCCACGGACAGCGCGCCCCCTAGTGTCATGGCCAAAAGGTGTTTGCCAACGCCACCGTCGTAGAACGAGAACGGCGTTTCCGCAAAGGTGATGCATTCTCTTGTCATATTGCACGTGGCTGAAATAGAGGACCGTGTCTGTTAGCTGCCAAGCGTCAACATTATATTTCCGCGTCAACGCTTCGATCAACAGGCGGAAAAGCACGTCAAAGTACGTGCAGATGTGACCAGGAACATCATCGCGCGCCAGGGGTCGCTGCGGCTATTTATGTCAGCACCCGCTCTCCTCTATCCTTGGCACATCCCTGACAAAAACTCCTGAAATCGCCCTCAAGATCTTGGTCGGCCTCCGTTCATGTGATAGCATGTGACAGCCACACGCAGCTCGTGTTACATGCAATGTTGATGATGTAGAAACAAATATTCGAATTCACCAAACCTTTCAGCTACTCGTGCGATTGAGTGGGGGGTGTTAGACACTGTACTGGAATTCCCATAAATGATGTATCTGACTTCAAATTACCGCGAGTATCAGCGCTGTTCTCACGGATGAAGCGTGACGATAGACAACGTTAATAAATATGTCAACTCGGCTAAATCAGGTGTTAAATTGCATGGCTTTTATTTAACTCTAACCAAAAGGTTTGCGAGAATGACCAGTAATCAATCAATACCCCGACCTAAGGATTTTTTAGATGACATTTTTTTATACGATGTTGTTATTTTATACATTGTATTCACTGTTTTATCCTATATCTGTACTCTAATGGTACACACAAAACTTCAAAACCGATGATTCGTCGGTAAAAGGAAACCCATTGGAACGCATACTTATTATCCTTAAGTCTGGAACTCACTAAGCCGGCCGGCCGGCCGGCCGATTTTGCATCGGCCGGTCATCGAGGGACGTCGTGGGGTATCGGTTATGTGAGTTCCAAAAATCGTGGCATCGGCCGGGCGTCGTGCGTCGAGCCGATGCTTGCACGACGTCGGCCGGCGGTATCAAATATGTTTGATACTGCCGGTACTCCTCGCTTAGGGTAGTCCATGCCACATGCAATTGCAATTGTAATAAAATCCATAATTTAAACATTAATATTTCTCACACGTTGCATTTTGTTTTGATTTGTGTTAACTGGTGTATACAACTAAACACGACTTCTTATTTATTGGACTGCTTGTTGGTCTATATTTATAGGACTGCTTGTGGGACCCTTAATAAATTCATTCAATTACAATCCTCCTCTATGTGCTGGTACATTGTTGGTGGTGAGGAGGCTTGCGTGTCTCAAGGACTCTGGGAGCTATACCGGTGGGGGCTTAAGCCCCTGGCAGGTTTAACCAAGCCGGGCAGGTCTCAGGGGACGGACCAGACGAAACCCAGCACCTGGTCCTCCAGGTTGGGGGTTGGGCGTGGGGCTAACAACCCCACCCTATAAAACAAATTATGTTACGGAAACTACAACAATCGAAACTACTACAAGGGGGCCCATAGCAGACTTGAGCCAGCCTGGCAGTATGACCACACCTGCTGAAAGCCTACCCGCATAGGGACATGGAATGTCCGTACAATGAATGAGGCCTCAAAGCTAGCACAAGTCATCCGCGAGATGAACAGATACAGACTGGACATCCTAGGGGTCAGCGAGTGTCGATGGACTGGGTCCGGGCGACAGGTGACCCATGATGGTTCAACCATACTATACTCAGGACATGAGGACACACACATCCGTGGTGTAGCCCTTGTATTTTCCAAGCAGAAGGCCAACACCTTGCTGGAATGGAAACCGATCAGTGATAGGATAATGAAAGCACGCTTCAACTCCAAACACTGCAAGCTTACAATCATGCTGTGTTACGCCCCAACCAATGAATCTGACATAGAGGACAAGGAAGACTGGTACGAACAGCTGCAACAAGCAGTCGCCAAAGTGCCAAAACATGACATGCGTCTGATCATCGGAGACATGAATGCCAAAGTTGGTTCTGAAAACTCCAACTGCGAAAGAGCCATGGGCAAACATGGTTGTGGCGTGATGAATGACAATGGTGAACGCCTTGTTGACTTCTGCTTGAACAATAACTATGTAATTGGAGGTACCATCTTTGCACACCGGGACATCCACAAGCTCACCTGGAAATCACCTGATGGTAGGACAAGCAATAAAATCGACCACATTATCATCAATGGAAAATGGCGTAGGTCCCTTCAAGATGTGAGAGTTTGCCGTGGAGCTGACATTTATAGTGACCACTATTTGGTGACCGCACGCGTCAAGTTGAAGCTTCATAAAGTGGTACCAGAAAGCCAGCGGCGTAAACAACTAGATGTCACAAGACTCGCATGGCCAGCCACCAAACAGGAGTTCGTTTTGGAGATGAGAAACCGCTTCAGTGCATTAACAGACACATCAGAGGAGCCTGACCACGACGCTACCAACAAGTGGGACACCATCAAGAAGACCTATGTTGAAGTAGCTACCAAAGTCTTGGGCCACAAGAAGAAGAACCACAAGGAATGGCTAACACAGGAAACCTGGAAAAAGATTGAGGAGCGGAAACAACTCAAAATAAAGATGCTCAGCACCAAATCAACGAGACTCCAACAACAAGTCAAAAAAGCATAAAAAGGCAAAGTCAAGGAAGTGAAGAAGAGTGCCAGGAATGACAAGAGGGCCTACGTAGAAGGGCTAGCAGCAGAAGCTGAGAGTGCAGCAGCAAGAGGTGAACTGAGCACTGTCTACAAGATCACCAAACGTCTCTGTGGTAATTACACTACCCACTCTGCCCCTGTGAAAGGCATAGATGGCAGCATTATTACAACTGAACGTGAACAAGCTGATAGATGGGTTGAATATTTATGTGAAGTCCTGAACCACCCTCAGCCAGATGAACCCGTCGACCCCCCACCAGAGACAGATGACCTCAACATCGACATCAGTCCCCCAACAGAAGCGGAAGTTAGAAATGCCATCAAAGCTATGAAGAGTGGAAAAGCCCCAGGCGTAGACTCCATCCATGCTGAAATGTTGAAGGCCGACCTCAGTACAGCTACAAGAGTCCTGACTAACTTGTTCGACACCATTTGGGACAAAGAGACTATCCCAAGTGACTGGGGCAAAGGACTCATTATAAAGATCCCTAAAAAAGGCAACCTCCAAGTCTGTGACAATTGGCGAGGAATCACACTCTTGTCCATCCCCAGCAAAGTCTTCTGTAGAATCCTTCTTGGAAGAATCGAGACAGCTATTGACAAGAAGCTGAGGCAAGAACAAGCGGGATTCCGGAAGAGAAGAGGGTGCACTGATCATATCTTTGCATTGAGAAACATCATAGAGCAGACTCTAGAATGGAACTGCCCACTGTATATCAACTTCATTGATTTCAAAAAGGATTTTGACAGTATCCACCATGACACTCTGTGGAAGATCTTAAGATCTTATGGAGTACCTCTAAAGATTGTTTCACTGATAGAGACGTTCTACAACCACTTTGAATGCAGTGTCATCCTCAGTAATACATCCTCTGAATGGTTCCCAGTGAAATCGGGTGTTAGACAGGGATGTATCCTCTCGCCCATCCTCTTCTTGGTCGTCATCGACTGGGTTATGCGGAAAACTACATCAGATAAACACAGGGGTATCCAGTGGACTCTCTTTTCCCAGCTAGAAGACCTCGACTTTGCTGATGACCTTGCATTTCTATCAGTAAAGCGTGACCATCTGCAGGGAAAAACTGATAGATTAGAGAGATATGCAAAGCAAACTGGGCTTACCATCAATACATCCAAGACACAAGTGATAAACATCAACACCACACCAACCGCACATGTTACCGTAAATGGTGAACCACTTGAGTTTGTACAGGACTTTACTTACCTGGGTAATCTCATCAGCAAAGACAGTGGTGGCCAAAAAGACACCAAGGCAAGACTCGGTAAAGCCCGCTGTGCTTTTGCCAAACTGCAGAACATTTGGAAGTCTAACCAGTGCACCACCAACACAAAGATAAGACTTTACAACAGTAATGTGAAGTCCATCCTACTGTATGGCTCAGAGTGCTGGCGAGTGGTTAAAGGGGACATGGCAAAGATCGACGCGTTCCACAATGGATGTCTCAGAAAGATCTGCCGAATATTCTGGCCCAATAAGATCTCCAACGTGGCCCTGTATAAGAAGACGGGCTGCAACAGTGCTGTCCTAGAAATGAAACGCATACGGCTGAGATGGCTAGGACACGTCCTGCGAATGCCCGGAGACAGCATCCCCAAAGTGGCACTCAGATGGACACCACCAGGAAAAAGGAAGCGAGGACGGCCAAATATGACGTGGCGACAAACAGTGATGGCCGAGCTGAGAGAGATGGGGCTGTCGTGGGGAGAAGCTCAGGCCTCAGCCAAGGACAGGACCTTGCGGCGGAAGATTGTTGTGGCCTTATGTCCCACTGGGGACGAAGAGGATTAAGTAAGTAAGTACAATCCTGGAAATCCCGTTATCATTGCAGTCTTAAACTACAAACTTCCCCGCATACTTACCTGGGCAGCATCCAGAAATGTATCCGGCGGCACATTTTTCTTCCATTCTTTCACATTTGTTCTTGCGCCAGTAGTTCCATATGTGAAGACGCATCCCGCGTTGAAAACACCACGTGGGCATTACCATATTCATAAAGAAATCTTCAATGTTTGTTATAGCGTTTTTAGAACCTCTCAGTCGCATCATCCTCGTCATGATGTCACCTAAGTTGATAAATTCGGATGCGCGGGATAAGTGTCACAATTACATGCAGTTATATATATATATATATATATATATATATATATATATATATATATATATATATATATGTACAAATTCACTTTGGTTGCCAAAACGGAACAAATGTGTCAAGTACTGTAATACAATGAATTTATATACATTTATGTTTATGAATAAACTAAAACATAATTTTATAAATGTTTGCATTTATGGTCAACCGAGAGGTAATCTTTGAACTTCGCATGACCATCAGCATATGATCTTGCCTTTCAAAGGAAATGTTTTAATCAGAAATGGATGTTACATACCCAAATACCCCTAAAGCGAAATAGTATACATAATTATAATGGAGTTGGTTCTAAACTAATTTGTCAAGATTTGAAGAATGGCCATCTTGGATTGATGCAAATTACCAGACTTGTTCAAAGTTGTCTTTTGGGCAGTCTAACTGGATTTGTTCTAGGACCCGACGAGTTATAGTCAAACAAAACGTTCATATGATAGAAAAAGTATAGATTCAGTATTGAACATATTTGACTGTCAAATGGCTCAGTTCATAAATTTGAGATGTTGAAAGGTCATTTCCACTGAGGAAAGAAACAGGAAACAAATAAACTACTAGAAACATAAGTATGACATAACATAGATGATGCGTAATCATAAACGTGTACATTATATGTGCGTATATGTGTTCACCTGAGAGAATTGTGTAGATTATCAAACAAGTGACACCAAGACGAGTTCTGGAGAAGGTCACCGAAGCAACGTACGCGATGGAGAGCATGGCCCAACCGTAAGCGATGAAGAGCGGGAGACTGTATTGGATGCCAAACACTGTCGTGAAGGCTTCTAGTTGATAGGCTGCCAGTGTAATATAGATCGCAGTAGTAAGTGGAAACAGGTAAAAGACAAAGTCGACCATGGCACTTGTTAGCCAGAATGTGGCTATATGGAGTCCGCTTAAGATTTGTAGAAACTTCGATCCACTTGCACGCTCGGAAATCATATCAACACCAAACAGCACTATACTTATCGGCAATGTTAAAATCAACCCTGTTGTTGCGTGCTTCGAATAGAGTTCCTGTTTTAAGATATACACGGTATCTGGGTGCATTCTTGTGAGTCTTGATGGGAATGGAATGAAGTTATTCGTCGTCTGTATGGAGTAGCGACTGCCAATATAATGTTTCAGCAGGGCGTTGTCTACGAGATTCAGACTGATTGCTGCCGTGTGGTACGCCTCGTAGTTGTAGAGCGCAGTGCATTTCACCTCGTCTGCGCTGATTGACTCGAATAGCGCCGCCACAAAGTGACCACGCGTGTACGTGTACTGGTTTTCGTTGGCTTTGCTAGCAAGGTAGTCGTTGATGCTGCCGTTGACATAAACCAACTCGTAATGGAAGCCTTTAAACTGGCTCTTGTACGTGTCGGACAATTGGACCGAGAGCGTGTGTGCGGCGTGTGTAACACCATAAACCACAGTGGGTTTATCGCCAAACATCGTTAGGTTGAGTACAAGTGGTTTTACACTACCACCACGAAATAAGGCAGCAACCGATCCAAGAAAGATGCCAATCACGATGAATACGATCGGTAGCACTACTTGGAAACATTTCAGAACTGGACGTCGCAACGTTTGCATCATCCGCTTCAGAAACATAGCGTGCATATGCTGCATGAGTAGACTGGTGTCAGTATTTGTCCGTTGTTCTGCTTTGCCTACGACTGAACATGTATATATGTATACATACATACATACATACACACATACATACATACATACATACATACATACATACATACATACATACATACATACATACATACATACATACATATATATATATATATATATATATATATTATTTTATATATATATATATATATATATTTATATATATATATATGTATATATATATATATATATATATATATATATATATATATATATATATATATATACATACATGTATGTATACATATATACACATATACATAACTATTTACATTTCATCTGTATTTTTTGTTATTTCAACTCAATTGTATTCAATTGTATCTTTTATTTACAATGTTTCCCTTGCTAAATGATGAGCAAGATGGGCAACCCCCTGTTTTTCTTAGTGACTTCACCCAAAATAGACCAACAATTTTAACTTTACATCTATTTCCTGTCTCTGTTTTCTATTTACAAATAATGCAACACACACGTTTACATGCTACCTTGTCATTTCATTCCCCAATACATGCCAAGAAATAGGACAAGACACACTTTATAATGCACTATATTAAAGGTAATCATAAAAAATAACTTAGGGGGCATGCCCTCATGCAGACCCCTATAGCATCGTTCCGCGCCTTCGGCGCTAGCGCAATTCACCCTATTATATTGCCCAATGAAAACAGTGCGTTTATTTTGTACATACTACAAAATAAATTTTTATATTTACTATTTTATGATATATTTTCAACATAGTATATCATATTGTGTTTAATGGCAAATAGTCATAGATTGATTCGCGTTACAGAAAGATAACATAACAGCCGGTTCTGGTACAAATAAGGTTTCCCCTTCAATATATTAACACGTAATGAACAAGAACAATACAAAGTTAAACTAACTTCTTAGGAAAGACAATATTTGGAATTAGTTTGGAATTAGAAATAAAATAAGATAGGCAAACAAATCACGTAAAACCCGAAAGTTCAACCAATAGAATATGTCCGTTAAAACAATTCTACTGAAAAGATTTAAGGGGAAACAAAAGGAAACCCTTTGGTTATATTGACCTAATAAAGTTAATCAAATGTAATAACTTCCAACAATGATCACATTTGTAACGTCAAAATAATACCAGAAACATAGTTGTGAAGAGCCTTATGCCATTGCAGGAAGTGATGAACTGATGTATATATATATATATATATATATATATATATATATATATATATATATATATATATATATATATATATTTATATATATATATATAGACCCTCAATGTTGAAATGCACAAAAGCTCAGCAAGCCATTTTTTTCTACGGAACCAGATATTATAGTTTGGAGATTAATATTAGGAAGACAGAGGTCATAATCAACGTTTGTGCAAAATCAGCATAATTCAGAATAATAATTGATATTTTTAATATTTGGTTAAAACATGTACATGTTTGGATATTTGTTACCGGTGGGCTGCTACGCATTATAAACAGGGCTTTGGAATTTTAGTTGTTTTGAACCATATGCGGCTAGATAAATGGAAACTAAACCGTAACGAATCAAATACATATAATGTGCATGTGTTGCAATAACAATGAAATGTTTTGTTAAATATTACATTTTATGGAAATGCATTAAATAATTTATATATATATATTATATATAAAGAACAATGTTGTGTATTTAATATACCATGCTTACGAAACCATTAATGGATCTGAATGAATGAACCTAACTGAGTAAATGACATGATACTTAACTTCGTTCAAACGAAACGGCAGTCATTTACATATATTGGCAATGGTGTAGAAAAAAACTGCCATTCTCTACTGAACATATTTCGAACATTGTTAATAATTAAATATTTAGTGATTTTCAAGTCAGAATAAAGATGTATTTGCAACAAATGCTAGGTTGTCCGATTACTTTTAAGTGTATGGTGGTAAATGGTCATTTCACATACATACTAGATTGTGCCAAATCCAATATTTGAAACACTATTTCGACTGCATAATCACAGGACATCTTCCTCGAAGTTCAAGTTCAGTGGCGCGACAAAACCAAGGGATTAAACAAACTCGTTATCGAAAGCAATGCGTGAGTCGTCAACGGATGGATGAAGAAGCTAGGAGGCTAAGGGGGATAGGCAGCATTAAAGAGATAGGTTTTTAGACGTCGGCGGAATGAAACTATATTACCTTCTGAGTTAACACTGGCAGGAAGCGAATTCCACACCGTTGGTGCGGCAACCGAGAAAGCTTGGGTCCCGGCTTTCGTTTTCACCCGAGGGATGTAAAGAGGGTTACTACTGGTTGAGCGTAGCTGTCTGGAATGTTTTGCTGGAGTTAGCATTGAATTAAGATATGCTGGTTGCGTAGATGACAGTGCTTGATAGGGTATTGTACACATTTTGAAAATGATGCGATAGTGCACAGGTAGCCAATGCAATGATTTTAGAAGCGGCACTGAGCGAGAAAAACGAGAATGCGTGACTACCTTTGCTAAACAATTTTGGACACGCTGACGTTTTGCTATGTCCTTGCTTGCGGTATTGTAAAGGAGGGAATTGCAGTAGTCAAGTATGCTGCTTACTAGAGCTGTAGCGATGGTTTTAGCAACGGAAAGTGGTATAAACCGGCGAATACGGCGAAGATCACGGATATGGTAAAAACAGCAACGGCATGTTTTCGATATATGTTGTTTGAAATTGAAGTTTTCATCAAACTTTACACCGAGATTTAAAACTGAGGCGGCTGGTGTGATACTCTGACTCAGAATATGTGTCGGGAAAAAGCCATCGAAGTTTGCCCGCCGCGTTGGGGTACCAGTGATGAGAAATTCGGTCTTATCTGCATTAAGCTTTAATTTACTATTTTTAATCCAAAGGAAGACATCATGGAGACAATCCCTGAGCTGGTTTAGGGAGCGACAAGTATCTGGTCTGGTCAAAGAAACAGATATTTGTGTGTCATCTGCATAAAGGTGATGATCCAGATTGTGACTCTGGATAACATGTTGTATACAGAGTGAAAAGCAACGGCCCCAAAACAGAACCCTGGGGGACACCACAAGAGGTGGGCAGCATGTCTGAGAAGCAGTTACCTATTTTAATGGCTTGCCGTCTACCAGTAAGGTATGAAGTAAACCAGCTCAGGGCTGTGCCAGATATCCCGTACCACACTGATAAGCGTGTAATGAGAATGTCGTGGTCAGTGGTGTCGAAAGCGGCGAATCGGTCAAGCAGGGTCAGTGCAGTAACTTTGCCATTATCAATGTTAAGGTTTATGTCATTGTGTACTTTTAAAAGAGCAGTTTCTGTTGAGGGAAATTGTTTATACGCAGACAGACTGTGATGCGTTGGTTAAACCATTTATGTTGATGTGAGAACTGAGACGATTTGCTACAACCTTTTCAAGTATTTTTGAAATGAAGCTAAGGTTGGAAATAGGCCTATAGCTGTTTAGTTCTTCTTTTGGCAGAGTTCCTTCTTAAAAAACTGGGTTTACATGTGCACATTTAAAGTCTTCACGAAATAAGCCGGAGCAGAGTGATGCATTTATTATGTCTGTTACTGGTTTAACTAAAACGTCAAGGCATGCTTTCAGTAGTACGGTCGGAAGTTGGTCAAGGTCACATAATTTATTTGGGGATGACATGATTATTTTTCTCACTTCAGCAGCTGTGGCTGGTTCATACGATGCGAGTTGAGAATTTAGTTGTGGAAAGTCAGCATTGACAGTGTCTGAGGTGTGATGTGTGAAGGCTGAATGTATGAGGCTATTGTTATCTTTAAAATGACTTGAAAAAGAGTTACACAGTGACTTGATTGATGCATGGGTTGGTAGAGAAGGAGCAGGCCGCCTGTGTAACATCTGATTTATGCATTTCCATAGCTGTTTTGGTGTGGCAGAGTTATTTATGACCATATTTTCGTAATAATACGACTTTGCGTTTGACATTTGTCGGTTCCTTAGATGACATTGCCGTGTGTAGCGTGACCTGTCTAAGCATGACCGAGATTTACGCTAAACACGTTCCATATAGCGACGACGTCGTTTAGATTGGATTATTTCCGGGATCATCCAAGGAGCTGGCGGCTTTTGTGACACAGATTTGGATGTAATAGGTGCATGTGTGTCAAGCAATGTCTTCAATATTTGACGGTACTTTTGTCTGATACATGTTCTTTGGGATGTGTGACAAGGTCGGACGTGATTATATCAGTCATAAATGATGCAATGTTGATACTGTGAATGGCTCTGTAGAACACGTTGTGTTTGGACACGGCTGATGCTATTGGAACTATGAGATCTGCAATTGCTGTGTTATGATCCGATCAGCCGTCTGCAACTGTGGGTGTCTGAATGTTTTTACAAGACGAACGAGTTATCAAGATGTTAAGCCAATGTCCATGTATGTGTGTTGGGAAATTGACATGTTGTTTTGTGTCAAATTATGCCAGGATATTATTAAACGTGGTAGTTGTTGCAGATGGTGTATGCAGGTGAAGATTAAAGTCGCCAACAATATAAAATGCTGTGTGCATGGTTGCAACATTTTCCAAAAGGTCCTGGAATTCTTCAAAGAAGTTAGCTGGGTGACCTGGAAGGCGATACATTCAAATGAAAAACCCACAGAAGCAAGAATTATATATGTTAAGACAGATAGATTCAAAGGTGGTGTAGTCAGGGCTGGTGTACAGGTTTACGTTGAATAGTTTTGAAATAAGGACACCAACACCACCGTCTCGTCCAACTGGACGTGGTCGATGTTGGAAGGTATAGCCAGGAGGGGAGATGTCGGCAATACATGCATCTGTGTCATGCGGTCTGAGCCAGAGCTCAGTGACAGCAATAATGTTTATTGTTTTGGAAATTATAAGAAAATATAACACTTATTAAACTGCTTGACATTGACATCCTTAATGTATGGGTGAGAGGTATTTAGATGTAACTGTTTCAACACATATAGCAAACAAGACAATTTTACCTTTACTATATATGTGTTTCACTCGCTTTTTTTGCTCATGGATTTCTGCCAAAATCAATGTTGTCAGTTGTACTTATGCCAATGATTAAGCATAAAGCTGGTAAAATATATTTTAAAGAAAATTACTGTCCAGTTATACATTAGCTATATTACTGGGTAAAATTAAAATATATTTGAATACTAATCCTACTCAGTTTGGTTTCAAGGCGAAGCATGGCACAGACCAGTTTATATGTTTTAAAGGAAATGAAAATCTGAACGTCAATGCATTTGTGTATGCCAGCGACTAAGTCACAGAACGTTATTTAAGAAACTTAGTGAATGCGGTGTTCCAGCATATATAATTTATTGGCATAACAAACAGAATATACGTATAACATGGGCATATGTGCGTGTCTATGGCATGTGTGTCTAAAAGAGTTCACCCAAACTAACCATTTGAATCTACACTCTAAACTGTTCACATTAGTGGTTTATTCAGAAAGTGGTCCTAAAGTGGAAACATCTACCAAAACCATCGACACCATAAGGAGGATCATCTTGGTCGATGTAATCAATCGATGTAACCAATTTAGATTCGCATTTTGGAACGGTGCCGACTGCTGGTTCAACTGTCATAACAAGGGAGAGCCAAGCGGTGCCTTACGTCGGTTTACAACGAAATCACGAGAGCAATATGTCACATTGTTCCTAGTATGGTTGTACGAATAGTACAGGAAAAACAGTATCAGTGAGCTGTCTTTTTGTTAACCTTTCAATCGACCAGAGAACTGAACCAGTGGTCCAGTGAATTCGTTGGAATTGAGTCTCAGACACAGTGCTGATGCCAAACGACCGGGTTGGATCGACCTGACCACTGCTTCAGTTCTGATCGAATACAAGGTTGACAAAAAATACAGCTCACTAACTTTCCAAGTAGTGGCGACCGGGGTTAGTTGTAACAAAACAAAACAACACATTTCAGGCTTGCGGGTAGGTTTCTTAATCGATCGACATTTGCGTCATGCCAAAGGTTCCCAACAAATCTCCCGCAGGTAGTTGGTGCATAATTATATGTCTGGCTTATTACATATTTCTGGTATAATGAAGTATATGAGGTGTCCTAAAAGTGTTACGAGATACCTCCGCACGATAGTACCTCTTTTCTTTTAAAATGGCGCAACTTTACGGCGTGTCGACGGATTCACGTGATATTACACATAACAGCAAGGATTATATAGCCAATAAATGTATTATATTTTTACCACACCTCCTGTACTTGTAAAGTAGTACATGTTAATAAAAAATACATCGGAATATACATGTTTCTAGATACAATTGGGCTATCCATAATGATCCGTCAATGGAATTCAAACATCATATAAAAGGTAGCTAATTCTCAAACCCAGAAAGGCCCCTATGACTATTTATGAATTATAATAGGTGTTTCCTAATCCAAATATTTTACAAATAAAATTTAAGTAACTATTGGATCACATAGTTGCAGTTACAAAATAAAAATACATCTACTCTCAATTGATCCATCTATCGATTGTGAAGATTTATCTATCTATTTACAGAGCTGCCAAGTTGAATTGAGTGTGATGAGGGAGATCTCCCTCCTACACTATGTCAAAAGAGGGAGAAATATATGCAAGACGCGAAGCGCCTTGCCCGAGGTTGCGAAGCAACCGAGAATGATAGGGGTGTCCGGGGCATGCACCCCTGGAAAAAATGTGTAATCGAGAATGCCAAATACGTACTTTCCTGCGTTTTTCGCTTATATTTAGCACCTGTAACTCTTCGAAAGTGAACTACATTTTAAATAACAATATTTTATATTTTACACTTTCATGTGTGGATATATAATTAATTGATATTTTTTATTGGGGTTTACAGAGACTTTCAAGATTATCTCACAATAATAAAAATGGACATGGTTGTGGTGTTGTAACATTTTATTTTAGCTATAAACAGCAGTCACAAAATAAATAGTTCAAGCAGAACTGCATTTCTGTCCATTTCTATATGCGCTCTTCAACCGTCTTTCCAACATGTGTTCTTCAGATGCCCATTCACCCTTGTACATGGAATCATATTTCCTCTTTTTCAAACACCTTTCAGACTTTTCACCTATTGTTCCTCCAGCACTTTCCTCGTCTGAAAAATGCCGCTAAACTTATTCCTACCCAATACGTAACAAACGTTTCCATTGGCCATTAGATATAGTCACTTCGTTGTTAGCTGACCAATCAGAAAAGTTCAATTATATGCGTCTTGGATAGTTTTCGCTCGGCTGCTCTCGGCACTTTCCGAAACGGTGCGCCGGCCAAAACAAATCGGAAAATACGCATAAAAAAGACAAAACGATTCTTTTGCGGGAGATTGCAAATCAAAAGCGGGAGATCGGGAGATTGGGTTTATTTTGCATGCATGCATGCATACATGCATGCATTCAGTATGGCATATTGCTGTTGCGAATTCGTTGTAACCCGACGTAAGGAACCTTTAGCGAACCGCTGGCTCTCCTTTGTCATGACAGCTGAACCAGCAGTCGACACTATGACTAATTATTTCTTCCAAAGCGCAAATGGTTGTGTCGACCAAGATGGTCCCGTTCATGGTGTCTGGGGTTTTGCTAGATTTGTCTACGTTAAGACCACTTTCTGAATAAACCACTAATGTGACAATTTCGATTATGGATACAGATGGTTACTTTGTGTTAAAGCGTTTAAGTGCATACAACCAAGCCGTTGACGTTTGTGCCCTTTAAAACCCTTACTTGATAAACATCCGCCAATTGCCTAAACAAAATGTTTATGAAAATGTGCCTTCTCCTTAGATGATTTCTGAAATTCTGGAGTATAAAGGACGACGTCGTTTTCTTGAACGAAATATAGATCTATTGCAAACTATACTGTTGAAATCATGTACTGATTCTTTACTTGGTACTTTAATAAATATCATAAATGTATCACTCAGGACTGGTATTCTCCGGTGGCCGGTTGCATGACACGCACCCAAGTTAGGCGGTAAAATTACCCCTAACTATCTAGGTGTCACCTAGCTGGGCAACGGTACTAGGTGCGGTACATAACAGCCACCCAGATGCCGCCCAACTAAGGGATACCGGCATGAGTAACCGATAAGCGGATTGTTGCGTTTTGAGAACAAATCTTCCCAGAATTCATTTCACCTCTGAGATTCCTGATGATGGAAGCAGTGAGACAACAGGGAAATTATAAGGAACTTTCTCATGCTGAGATTATGACCTTAATACAGGCATACAGCCAAATATAAAACTGTTACAAGGCCGATTCAAATCAACCTTGTTGAACAGGGACAGAAAAAGGGATGGAATGCTATGACGGCAGAGGTCAACGCTCTATCGACGACGTTGCCGAATGTGGAGGACCTAAAGAAAAAATGGCAATGGGCTCATTTGTGTGTTTTCTGTTGATAAATATTTGAATAAAAGTGAATTTAAAATGGCATAACGTTGCTATTTATATAACTGTTAATACTGTTTGCAGTGTCTTGAAATACTTTGAATGGAGTAATACTTTTGCAATATTATTGTATTCATATTAATTAATTCAGTTAATTAGTTAGTTAAGACAAAGTAGTGCACCAAGTTAACAGACCAACATATTCTAAGTAAGACCACCAGAGTTAATAAATATGAAGATATTTATACATATTATGCAGTGTGCATAACCACATTTATTATGAGAATAAATATATATTAATTAATCATGTAATAATAAATAAATAAATTAGTTAATAGGTGATCATTAGCGTGTAACCTCGACACATATAAACGGTTTTTGTAAAATAAATAAATACATATATATATATATATATATATATGTATATATGTATATATGTATATATGTATATATATATATATATATATATATATATATATATATATATATATATATATATATATATATATTAACTAGTCATGTAATAATAAATAAATTAGTTAATAGGTGATAATTAGCGGCTAACCTCGACAGATAGAAACGGTTTTTGTAAACCGCCACAATGTCCATGAACATATGTTTATATAAACATACAATTTGTATAAAAAAAGAGGTTGTGGTAAGAGATATCATTTAATAGTTATATAATATTAATAAATCAATTAATAAATCAATACTCGTATACAGACCAACACATAAATAAAAGGCCATAATGTCCATGGTTATGAAGATAATTACACACGTCAAACTCCCTGAGGTATTGCAATACCTCAGGGAGTTTGACGCCCCTGCCATGCAGAGTTGTAAACCACTGCCTTGTGGTATAGGTTCTTGTCAGAACCGAAGGCTAAGGGAGCAAATCCTAAATAGAAAACCATTTCACTGTGGCAGCATCAAGGGCGGTTGGTGTATGGAACTCCCAACATCTCTCGACCAGCCACTGCAGGGACACATAGTTTGCGCCTGTCTTGACATGTTCTTGCCGGTGTGAGACCTCTATTTGTTTCCCGAGAGAGTGTCGCTAGTAACTTGCAAAAGCCAGCGGCACATCAACACATTTTGCAAGCAGCTTCCATGAAATGTACAACTGCACGAAACTCCATACCGGATCGGCCGTCGCCCGGGTTACCAAGGACCGCGCTGCTCGACCTCATCTTCCGTCGACAGTGGAAAATCAGCTAGGAAGAAGAAGACAAAGAAGAACACTACTGACAATTGGACAATGGAACGTCAGGACTCTCCTCGACCGAGAAGGAGCTAACTGGCCAGAAAGACGTACGGCACTAGTAGCAATAGAACTTGCCAAATACAACATCGACATCGCCGCCCTATGTGAAACAAGGTTCTCAGAGTCTGGTAGTCTCAACGATTTGGAATACTCTTTCTTACGGAGTGGCAAACCCTAATAGTCGGGGCGCACGGTGGTCGAAGTGGACACCTCGTACTATTTTTAGCTGCCCTCTTGTTTTCTAAACTTCAAACCTTCCTTAACAATAATCCAGAGGGCAACCGTCTGAAATCAGTGTACCTCACTCCGAAAATCGCACTTAAATTCAGATTCAGGGTGCCGGAATGGCCGTTTAGTCACAATTGCAATTTGTTTTTCTCATAGTTTGTTTAGGGCTACAAAGGTAGTTTTTATAGCAAACTATTCGTATTGCAGAGGAGCATAAACACAATAAATATCTTATTGAAATGTACATTTTAAGACAACAGATTCAGCAATATGTTAAAATAAACACTTCCGTTTCGTCATCGACATCATGTAACGTTTACCGTAGTTCTCTTAATATATATTCAAAATATATGATTAACATATTAAAATGATCCCCATTCATTCCTCTGTTGCTATATACCACGACATTGTAAAATGCATCAGCACATCACATATTTTTGAACTAACATATACGTCACCCCTCATTTTGGATTGACGTAATGTTTTGACACAAAATGGGAATAACTAGTAAAATGGGGAGCCTACAGGATCGATAGGGGGCGGTGATATGCAATTCAAGCATGTGATGTAATCGGGCTAATTACGTGCACGCGATGTTTGTTGACTTTTTCAGTTTATCTTTGAATTCTTTAGGCTCCAACTGTTATTCGTGCATAGTCGGGGCGCACGGGGGTCGAAGTGGACACCTCGTGCTATTTTTGGTTGCCCTGTCGTTTTCTAAACTTCAAACCTTCCTTAATAATATTCCGGAGGGCAACCCTCTGAAATCAGTGTACCTCACTCCGAAAATTGCATTTACATTCAGGCGTATGTGGTCTGTTAATGGCCGCGCTGCATATATTTCTCTTTCCACATTTTCACAGTAAATGTATGACAACAAACTTATGTGTAGTATCAAATAATCAGGAATGACGATAACTAATATGTATGGAAATATCGTATTGATATGTTATTAGGAAGCCAGGTACAAAACATTGGACAATAAATCGAAAAATCAGTTCGGTTTCGCAGTTGACATCACACAACAGGAGTTATAATTACCTTAATATGTAATCAATATATTTATGTAATATATCACAATGATGTACATTTATTTACCTACTGGATTATGCAAAGCAGTGGTAAAATAGTGCTATATTATACGCAATCACGAGCCGAACATGTACCCCACCCCCTAAGTGTTGGGCAATCGTGACGTGACGCAAATCGGAGTGGATTTCATTGATTGTATCAATTTCGCGTTTCTTAGTGTAATAATACACTAGAAAAGACAGTCCTGATGCATATCAAACTGCTGGTTATTAATGCAATGTTTGTTAAGGCAATATAAAATTATGATAACACGCATTACTCGAAATAAAAAACACATCAAGGTGTTACTCAATCACATCTTATACATTGTTGTGAGTAATCTGGGTCACTCCTGCCATAGCCATTTTTTTCAATAAGAATTCAAACAGGTATTACTCGCCCATATTTGATATCTTTCCTATCGTATGGCCAAGCACACACCACGGCACTTGAAAATTAAACTTCAATTCAGGCCTGAAGGTGTCTGAATGACTGTTAAGTCGCAATGGCTAATTATGAAATATTCATGGTTTATTTAATGAAATTAGCTAGTCTCTGTACCAACATATATCCGGAATGGTGAGAGGAATACAGATCACAAATATATTATAAAAATGTATATATTTTAAGGCAACGAGAAACAAACAATTGAAGAATAAGTAGAAAAACATTTCCGTTTTGTCGTCGATTTCATATAAATGTACCGTAGTCACCTTACTACATATTCAAGCTATATAATGAGTGAACATATCAAAGGTATCCCCATTCATTTCTCGGTTGATTTATGCCATACAATTGTAAAATACATTTGAACATCACTTGTTCTAGAATCAACATACAGTGTATACTTCTCCACCTCATTTTGGTTTGACGTTAGATTTTAACATCATCTCTGGAATAACTTGAATATATAAATACGTTGCGTCTAATAAGTAAATTAAATATAACGTATTCTTGTTTTCAAATACATGAGGTATGTTATCATGTTTGAATGACATGTTTTGCAGCGTATCAGTCATTTTAACTTAGTGTGGTGTCTACGGTGTTTTACCGACAACAAATACGAAACTAACAAAATAAACACAACGGACACTTATGATTACCAATTATATGGTATGTGACATCACTATATTTGACAATGTCTAAAAAACGGTAACTTCTCGTCTGCATAAGCTATTTTGATTGTTGAAGATAACAATTTTTGATGACGGCAAGGACGATGAATTCCGCACTGTTATCATCATAACGTATTGAATCTTTTTTTGTCGAGCGCCATACCTTCTCAAATTGAACCAGACTACATTTCTTTGTGCGAAAAGCTTAACGCCAGATTACTTGTAAAGATGAGGACTATATATTTGCAACCTATATGTTATCAATAGTTTCAGTTGATGATTGTGGCACGGCAATTTTGCCGTTCGTCAACCATAAAGAAAGTAGAGCTCGGAAGCAACCACTATCAATGTTGGAATGCTTTCTACACAACACTGGCTTCATCAGTGCCAGCCACATGCTTTATGTATGGTTTTATGATCCATTATGTTCAAATAGATCCGCTTACAATATGCAGCAAAGCTGGCCAATAAGTTTGGGGTGAAACACACAGTAGTTATGGCTGATCAGGGTTTGCACGATATTTCATATGGGCTACGGGAGCAATCTTCCCCTGATGATGACATTGGCAGACATAAAGCATAGATGTGAAGGAAAGTGCGAGTGGGCTTACATACATACCCCTGGATGCTAAAGTAAGAACGAAGTAGCATTACACAAAGCCTGTGTATCTGAGGTATCATTCCATTTCAAAAGAAGTGATGAACCATCTGCAGTCTAACAATCCCACGAAGATGGAAACCAGCAAATGATAAATCAAGCATGCATAAAAACAGCACATGATCAATTCCGTCACGGTATACTCCAGCAACACACTAAATATTGCCACGAAACAGTGAGCCACTGTAACTATCATGAAAACTCTGGAAACTGTGAAAAATATTTGCAAAACTGAGCTCCAGGAATATTTGAATGACAACGCAATGTCCAAAAGGTACGTGACAGCATATTTGAAGAACTGCATCCTCAATAACATCTTACTGCAGAAGCAGACGTAGCAGCTGATCAATGAAGTTGTCATGCTGATACGCCTTTTTCATCAGAAAGGTATTGGGGAAAATGTCAATCTTGAGGAAACCATCGGAGAATATGAATGTTCTAAGGTACCGCAAGCTTTGTTTGAGTCAAATGGATCGATGCGTCAAGGCTGTAAGGCTTGAGGTTAACAGCTGTGCTGAAAGAGACTCACTTGAAGATGGAGGAGAAATTATTACATATCGGTTGGAAGACGGATTCCACACATTTGGAACCAGTATCTTTGACGGTGCCGCCTTTACCAGAACTTTCACAATGGTATACAAGTTACGTGTCGCCAGCAAATGCCCTTGTAATTGTTCTTGCGCTAAATGCCAAGCGCCGCGTTGTGCTGCTTGCAAATGCAAACGGAACGATACCAAATGTAGGCGAGTAATACCTGTTCGGACTCTTGTTGAAAACAATGGCTGTGACAAGAGTGACACAGGTGACTCAGAACAATCTTTAAGATGTGATTGAATACCACCTTGGTATGTTTTTATTTTCGAATAATGTTATCATAATTGTATGTTGTCTTAACAAACATCGCATTAATAACCAGCAGTAGATTATGCATCAGTACTCTGTCTTTAATAGTGTATATTACCCTAAGGAACGCGAAAATAATACAATCAATGACATCTACTCCGATTTGCGTCACGTCACGATTGCGCAACACTTAGGGGGTTGGGTAGCTGTTTGGCTCGTGATTACGTATAACGTAGCACTATTTTACTATTGCTTTGCAATGTTCAGTAGGTACTTGAATGCACATCATTTTGATATATTACATAAGTATATTGATTACATATTACGGTAACTATAACTCCTTTTGTGTGATGTCAACTGGGAAACCGAACTTATTTATCGTTATTTTATCCAATGTTTTGTATCTGGCATCTTGAAAAATAAACGTATCAAAAAGCTATTGCCATAAATAATAGTTCTCGTCATTCCCGATTATTCGATGCTACACTTAAATGTGTTGTTATACAGTTACTGTGAAAATGAGGAAACAGAAATGTATACAACTGGGCCATTAAGGGCATGGATATAAACGCAATTTTCGAAGTGAGGTACACTGATTTGAGAAGGTTGCCCTCTGGAATATTGTTCGGGAGGGTTTGACGTTTAATAAAATACACGACAACCAAAAATAGCACGAGGTGTCCACTACCTCCAAAATTTGGACCCGTGCGCCCCGACTATAAGGAGAAAGAAGGGCGGCCGGAGTGGGCTTTGCAATCAAAAAGGATAGCACCACAAAGCTGACAGAAATGCCACGGCCAGTAAGCGACAGAATCATGACGATGAGACTACCTCTGAGCAAGAACAACTTCGCTACAATTATCAGCGTGTATGCTCCGACAATGACAAATCCCGATGAAAAGAAGGAGGCCTTCAACAACCAGCGGGCAAGTGTGCTCAGTGGCATCCCTCGTACAGATAAGCTTCTGCTGGTAGGAGACTTCAATGCGAGGATAGGAAAAGACAATGACAAGTGGCCCTTGGTTATGGGCAAACATGGGATTGGGAAATGCAACTCCAATGGCGAGCTTCTACTGGCTCTGTGCTCTGAGTTCGAACTGATAGTGACGAACGCAAGCAGAAGGGTGAACGCAAGACCACCTGGATGCAACCTCGTTCGAAACACTGGCGTATGATCGACTTCATCATCACGAGATCCACAGTACCCGAGTCATGCATGGAGCAAACTGCTGGACCGATCACCAGATTCTGAGGTCAAAAGTGGCTTTCAGAATACGACAAAAGCACAACAGGCAAGGGACAAATAAGCCGACCAAGCTCAACACTGCAAAACTAAGTACCATCAGCCATAGGGAGAGTTTTGAGCAGGAGATGGACAGTGCTCTCGCCCAATGGGAGGAGAAGGAAAACTCAACACCATACGAGGAATGGGCAGCTCTGCAGCAGGTCGTGTACAACACAGCCAAGACATATCTAGGTAAGCCAGACAGAAAAAACCAGGACTGGATCGACCCCAACGACCAGGAGCTACATATTCTTATGAGCAGAAGAGACCAAGCCCACCAGAGAGTGTTGCAAACCAGGAGCACTAGATCCACCACTGCAATATACAAAGATGCCTTGCAGACTGCTACAAAAATATACCCGTGCACTGAAGTCGGACTGGTGGGAAAGGAAGGCAGTGGAGCTGCAGAGAGCTGCTGACAGAAACGACATGAAGGGCTTCTACAGTGGACTGAAGGAAGTGTGGGCCTCAACAGACTATCTACCCACATAACACCAGGGGTAGTTCCAGAGACACAATGTGGCTTCAGAGGTAACCGGAGCACCATATATATATGATATTTTGTCTCCGACAACTACAAGAAAAGTGCATTGAGCAGGACCGACCACTGTACATGGTATTTGTCGACTTCATTAAGGCGTTCGATACAGTTGGGAGGACTGGACTATGGCAGCTACTGAAGAAGTATGGCTGCCCAGAGAAGTTCACAACAATGATCGAGGCAGTACATACCGGAATGATGGCGAATGTTAGTGTTGGAGGGGAAGTCTCGGAATCGTTCAGGGTCACAAATGGGGTCAAGCAAGGTTGTGCACTGGCCCCCACGCTCTTTTCCATCTTCCTATCAGCAATGTTCGACGATGCTTTCCGAGACGTGGGGGATGGCGTCTACATACAGACCAGACAGAGCGCTGATCTATTCAACGTCGCACACTTCAGAGCGAAGACCAAGACTACTGATGAGAGAGCTGCTATTCGCAGATGACAGTGCACTAGTTGCACACTCTGCTGAAGATATGCAGAAAATAGTGGATGCTTTCTCCAATGCAATAACACCAAGAAGACCGAGGTGCTGTACGAACCCAATTCTACAAGAACCCGAGAGGAGGATATCATGGTTGATGGAAACAAGCTGAATTATGTTCTGGAATTTACCTACCTCGGAAGCACTATATCAAGTGACGGATGCATTGACGATGAAATACAGAGGAGGATGGCCAAGGCTAGTGCATCTTTCGGCCGACTACGCGAGAGACTCTGGAACAACCACCATGTGTCCATGCGGGTTAAAGGCAAGATATACCGTGCAGTCGTGCTGTCCACCCTCCTATACGGAGCCGAGGCCTGGACGACAGGTGAAAAAGCTGCATGCCTTCATGATGCGACATCTGCGTTCGATCATGAGGATAGCCTGGATGGACAAAGTGACAATCAAGGAAATACTCAAACGAACAGAGCTGCTATCTATGGAAGATCTTCTGATCAGAAAGAATCTCCGGTGGACTGGACACCTCATGAGGATTAACAAGATTTAACAAGATTTAACAAGATTGCCACCTAGAGAATCAACTCAAGATGGCAGGTGGACAAGGAAGCCCTTTGGCTTATCGAGAGTCCAACCTATCTATCTAAATGTACCCCGCCCTTCTTAGGTACATGTCAATTTTATTTTTGAACATATTAACACTACTAGCACTTACACAATCAGCCGATAATCTGTTCCATTCATTTACTGTTCTTTGTGAAAATGAAAATTGTCTAATATCTAATCTACATTGCTTCTTTGCTAATGTAACTCCATGTCCTCTAGTCCTTCTCTCTTCCTTGACTGAGAAAAAAATATTTCTGTCAATATTTTCATACCCATTCAATATTTTAAAAACTTCTATCTGATCTCCTCGCAGTCTCCTGGTTTCTAGTGTTGTTAATCCACATTCTTTTAGACGCATTTCATAACTAATACTCCTGAGTTTTTGTATCATTTTGGTTGCTCTTCTTTGTACTCTTTCTAGTATATCAATATCCTTCTTGCGATATGGCCTCCATGCCTGTATGCAATATTCTAAATGAGGCCTAACTATTGTTTTGTACAGTGGTATTATTAGTTCTTTTTCCTTGTACACTATATTTCGCCTAATTAATCCAAGAATTTGGTTTCCCTTCGCTGCTGCAATTGCACACTGTTCCGATACCTTCATATCAGCACTAATGGTTAACCCTAAGTCTTTTTCCTTTATGGTAGTATTTAGTACAGTATCACCCATTGTATATTGTGCATCTTCATTCCCATGTCCTGTGTGGAGGCACTTACACTTCCCATAATTAAACAGCATTTGCCACTTCTCAGACCATTCGGTCAACTTATTTAGATCATCTTGTAATTGCTGTCTATCTGTATCACTTTTTATTTTTCTGAACACTTTTGTATCATCCGCAAACTTCAACACCTTGCTTGTTATATCATCATCCAAATCATTGATATATATTAAGAACAAAATAGGTCCCAATACTGATCCCTGCGGTACTCCACTCAAAACCGATTTCCAGTTTGAAACCTCCCCATCAACTACTACTCTTTGTCTTCTATCAATAAGCCATTTTTCTATCCAGTTAATCATAACATTGCCTATGCCATGGGCCTTCAGTTTAAGTAGTAATCTTTGATGTGGCACTTTGTCAAAAGCTTTTTTAAAATCTAAGTATATTATATCTACTGGTGATCCCTCATCTACCCACTTTGTGACATCTTCCAAAAAACATAAGATATTTGTTAAGCATGACCTCGCTTTTATAAACCCATGTTGAGATGGGTTAATCAAGTTATTTTTAACAAGACAATCAACCAAGTGCTCTTTAATTAGTCTTTCTAATAGTTTACAAATCACCGATGTTAAACACACTGGTCTATAGTTCTCTGACTTGTTTCTTGATCCTTTTTAAAATAATGGTATGATGTTTGCTTCTTTCCATTCTAACGGAACTACTCCTTCCTCTAATGCCAAATTGAACACTGTTGCAAGTGGTGTGCTAATTTGTTCTACAATTTCCAGTAGTAATTTGGGAGGAATCCCATCCACTCCAGGTGACTTATTATCCTTCATGTCCCTTATTTTCTTAGCTACCATTTTTGGTGTTACAATTAGTTGTCCTAAATAGTCTGACTCTCTCCCTTCGAATTTAGTCTCTGGTACTGGTAATGCACTAATATCTTCCCTGGTAAATGCCGAACTAAAGTATTCATTTAGGTTTTCTGCCATTAAGAATCCCTCTGTTATTATGTTTCCATCACTATCTTCTAGAGGTCCGACCTTATCCTGAACTTTCTGTTTACTTCGAACATACGCATAAAAACTCTTGCTGTCATGTTTTATATTAAAAGCTAATTTTTGTTCATAGCTTCTCTTTGAATTTCTAATTTCAGCTGTAGCTTGGTTAAGTGCTTCTTTATAAATGGCATAGTCTTCTTCACTTCCATTATGTCTATATGTCTTCCACATAATTTGCTTGTATTTGATTTTTCTAATGGCTTCTTTTGATAAGTGTTTCTTTTTTGACCGTTTCCCTTGTTTTTTCAAGGGGACACATTTTTCGACAATGCAGTCAATTTCACTCTTTAAGATATTCCAACATTCTTTTGCTGTCTTATTCTCCAGTTTGTTATTCCAGTCTATCTTTGCTAAATGTTTCCTCATGTCCTTATATCTTCCTTTGTGAAAAAATTTCCTGTACCGTATTTTTCGATTTTGTTCACCTTTTACTTTGATGATAAAATATATCTGGTTGTGATCACTACATCCCAGTGGCTCACATATCCTGACATTATCAATAAATTCCTTCTGTGAGCTCAACACTATGTCCAACACGTTCTCACCCCTAACACATGTTGAATAAGGAAACTGTCTTGTACTAAATTTAAAAACTTTTGATCTTCACTCCCAGTACTCTGTAGAGATTTCCACTGTATACGCCCATGGTTAAAATCCCCCATAATTATACAGTCCCGTTTACTGACTTCCTTTATAGCGTTTTGTATTTTCTCATTCTCTTCTGTGTTTATGTTTGGACTTCGATAAACTAACCCAACAGTTAACGTTGAGTTTCCTGAAACTATGTTACACCAGACAGCTTCTGCACATTCTGCTTCTTTTTCTAATTTTATTTCGTAAGCCTGGATGGATTCTTTAATATATAAAATAACGCCACCTCCCCTTCTCCCTATTCTATCTTTCCTAAACATGACATATCCTGTCATTCCTAATTCGGCATCTGATATGTCGGGGGTGGCCCAAGATTCAGTTATACCTATTATGTGAGGGTCAGTATCTTCTACCATAATGTTTAGTTCATTTCTTTTGTTTACTATGCTCCTTGCATTTAAACAAACACATTTATAACCAAATGTGGTAGAGTTTTCCAGACTGTTCTTTGCCGTTTTCTTTGTGCTGTCCTTATCTGTGCCTCCAGTATTTGGCTTCTCTGTGAATCCCCCCTGCGAATCTAGTTTAAATAACCGAAACCTATTCCACTGTCCATAGATCGAAGCAAGTTCTCGGAGAAAACTGCTGCGCCCTTTCCGCTTAGATGGAGGCCATCTCTCATATACATATCTTCTTTCCCCACAAAGTATCCCCACAAATCTACAAATCCAACTCAGGATGTGACCAGACAGGCTACCAAAGCAGGTTCTCTACTCCGAACTGTCTTCTGGTCACAGAAAGGGAGGGCGCCCTCGTCTCCGGTTCAAAGATAGCATCAAGAGAAACCTGAAGCTGAGAGACATAAAGATCGTCTCATGGACATCATTCTCACAGCAGAGAGATAAATGGAGAGCAACAGTCAAGTGATGGAAGCAGTCTTTGTCGCTTCGCGACCGAGAGCATAATGATGATGATGACACATATTATTATGCAATGTGCATAACTACATTAATAAAAAGTTACAAATATAAATTAATAAATAATTTAATACTAATTTAATTAATTAGTCAATATTTTATAATAATCACGCCACTTTGATACACTTACACATCTTAGTAAATGCCATAATGTCCATATTTATGAAGATATACAAAATGTCACTATGAACTGTGTACACTCACATATACAGTTGTAACAAATCCAAAGTAACAAACTATTTAATAATAATAGCTATTTAATTTGTCAATATTTAGTAATTAGCATTCAACATTGACAAGATGACATGTAATTAAAAACCCTTATGTCCATGATTATAGGGATATTCGTAGAATGTATACAAGCATTAAACCACTGCTGCCATTGATACAACGCGCTGTGAGTCCCCAGATGCAGTTGGGGCTGCTTCGAGTTGCCCCAGAAAGTTCCGCCTAACTTGTGACATAACCCAGCTGGGTGTGTGACATGCACCCGCTCCTACTGGCTATGTGTCACCTAGGTGTCATTTACCCTAACTTGGGTGTAATTTGGACTTCGATGTGTGTCATGCACCTGGCCACAGATGATTTTAAAACAAGCACGTGTAAATTCACTTCTTAAAAAGACAACTTTGTCGAAAGATAAATAACTAATTATAAACCTGTTTCTAATCTCAGCTTCATTTCCAAGATATTAGAAAAGGTTGTAGCAAAACGCCTTGGATCTCATATTATTTCAAATAATCTGTCACATGTGTTCCAATATGCATACAAACAATTTCTGCTTTCTGCTTTCCTAAAAGTGCATAACGATATCACTTTAAATATGGATAATGGTAAAGGTATTGCACCTACCTTGCTTGATTTATCAGCCGTTTTTGATACTAAAGTCATACTATTCCCATGGATCGTTTATCGTTGTAATATGGTGTATCTGGTGTAGTTCTAAGCTGATTTAAAACTTATCTTAGTGGTAGACACCAGTGGCCGGTTGCATGACACGTCCCAAGTTAGGCGGCATAATTACCCCTATCTCACTAGGTGTCACCTAGCTGGGTGACCGCGCTGGGTGCGGTGCACAACAGATACCCAGATGCCGCCCAACTAGGGGATACCGGCAAGAGTAACCGATAAGCGGATTGCCGCGTTTTGAGAATAAATCTTTACAGAATTAATTTCACCTCTGAGAGTCTTCATGGTGGAAGCAATGAGACAGCAGCGACATTATAAGGACAACCTTTCTCATGGTGAGGTATACGGCCAAATATAAGAACTGTTACAAAGACGATTCAAATCAACCTTGTCGAACAGGAACAGAAAAAGGGATGGATTGCTGTGACGGCAGAGGTCAACGCTCTATCGACGACGTTGCGGAGTGTGGAGGACCAACCGAAAAAACAGGCAATGAGCTCATTTTTGTGTTTTCTGTCGATAAATATTTGAATAAAAGTGAATTTAGAATTGCAGAACTTTTTTTATTTATATAACTATTAAAATAATGTTTGCAGTGTTTTGAAATGCATTGAATGGAGTAATACATTTACAATCTTATTTTCTTCATACTAATTAATTCAGCTAATTAGTTACTATTACCGAAGTAGTGCACAAGAGTTAACAGACCAAAATATTATAATTAAGACCAACAGAGTCCATAAATATGAAGATTTTTATACATATTATGCAGTGTGCATAACCACATTTATTATGAGAATAAATATATATTAACTAGTCTTGAAATAATATATTAGTTAATAGGTGATAATTAGCGGGTAACCTCGACAGACAGAAACTGTTTTTCTGAAATGCCACAATAACCTGGAATATATGTTTATGTAAACATACAATTTGTAAAAAAAAAACTTTACAAAAACAAAAACCCATAATGTCCATGATTGTGAAGATAAATAATGTAATTTATATATATATATATATGATTTAATATTATTTAATATATATTTACTAGGTAATATATATGTGTATACAATAATTATAAACTTATATATATTTATGTATATATATATAATATATACATAATATTTATATTTATTATATACACATATATTAAATAATATATATAATATATTAAATATATATCAATAATCTATATATATATATATATATATATATATATATATATATATATATATATATATATATGTAAATTATCATTACCATTTAAAATATATAAATATATTATATATATATATATATATATATATAAGTGTATAATTATTGTGTTTTTGCAATATATAAAACACATACTTTAATCATTTAGTATATAATATACATGTTATAAATAATAATGATAATGTAATTTATATATATATATATATATATATTATTTAATATATATTTAATATGTAATATAAATGTGTATACAATAATAATAAACTTATATATATTTATGTATATATGTATATATATATATACATAATATATACATAATAAGTATATAATTATTATATACACATATATTAAATAATATATATATTAAATATATATATCAATAATCTATATATATGTAAATTATCATTGCCATTTAAAATATGTAAATATATTATATATATATATAATTATATATATATATATATATATATATATATATATATTATATTGCGTAAATAAACAACATTTCTTACAAATGCATTATATATACAAACATGTATTATGTATAATATATTATATAAATATGTATATATATATATATATATATATATATATATATATATATACAAGTTTAAAATTATTATATACAAGTATATTTCATATTATGTGATATATATTAAAATATATATATAAAATATATATTAATATATATATATATATATATATATATATATATATATATATATATATATATATACATATTATCATTAAAAACAAACAACAATATAAAACCCCAAACAAGTGCTGACGTGGGTATAGGAAATCGGGGGCTGGGGCGAGTGCATGATACCGGCCAACGTCAGCCACAGGTGTGCAAGCAAGTAAATAACACGCTATAATATGATGTAAAAAAATGTACTAATAGGCCTATCTAGTGTCTGGATAGTGAGAAAAATGTTGTTACGTGCACTAATGCAAGTTTACATTCTTCAGTGTTTATGAAGTGCTTCAAGTGGAATTTCAATAACATATGAACTTGATAATTGAACATATAATTTGTACTGCAGTTTCATCTGGCAGTCTGCTAACACGGCACATTCGTCCGCTAGAGGCGCTACTGTCTCAAAATTCAAAATGGAACTGCCGAAGTGAGCCTTCTCTGTTAGATCTTCTCTGGTATAACTACATTAATATAAAGTTACAAATATAAATAAATAAATAATTTAATAATAATTTAATTAATTAGGCAATATTTTGTGATAAGCACGCCACTTTGATAGACCTACACATCTTAGTAAAAGAAAGTTCATATTCGTGAAGATAACATACTGTCACTATGAACTGTGTGCAATCACATATACAGTGGTAATATATGCAAAGTAACAAATCATTTAATAATAATATCAATTTATGTAGTCAACATTTAGTAATTAGCATTCGACATTGACAGACTGACATATAAGAAAACACTCTTATGTCCATGATTATGAGGCCAGTCGTAGATGTATACAAGCAGAAACCACTGCTGCCATTGATACAACACGCTGTGACTCACCCAGCTGCAATTGGGGCTGCTTCGAGTTGTCCCAGAATGTTCGGCCTAACTTGTGACATAACCCAGCTGGGTGTGTGTCATGCAACCGCCACTACTGGCTAGGTGTCACCTAGGTGTTATTTACCCTAACTTTGGTGTGATTTGGACTTGGGTGTGTGTCATTGTCACAGATAATTAAGGATTGGGGAGTTTTTTGTCACCACATAATATTTCGTTCTGTTCTGGGACCATTACTGTTTTACTTTTTACGCAATACATAACTTTATTGAGTTCGGTTATTAACAGGCATCAACAATTTAGAAATTGTCTTGATAACACTTTTACTGGATGACTGAGAGTAGATTGAAGCTAATAAAACAGAGTTTCGTATTATTGACACGGAGGAACTGTGGGCAAATTTTTTTTCATATACCCTTACTTAATCACCTCGTTATACAAGCAGTTTCAAATCGGAATTTAGCAGTAATTTGTGATCACCATTCGTGATTTGTGGTGTACTGATCGATACTTACCTCTTTCGATTGCAAAATCTATTGCAATTGCGCTTGTCATTAGTAGGTTAAACTACTGCAGTTCGCTTTTGCATAATGTTGTTTTTAAGGATATTGTAAAAACACAACGTGTTCAAAATTGCTTATCAACCAGGGTTTCACGTTTTGCTCATTCTAATCCGCTTCTAATGTCCCTACATTGGCTTCCTGTCCGATATCGTATCATCTTTAAGATTTGTACCATTACTCACTAGGCACTTTCCTGTAAGCAGCCATCGTATTTACCTTATTTGCTTAAGAAATTCTTTGAAATATGCTTCTTTCTAGTGTTAAATCAGTTGAAAATATTACAATATTCAGTCGACATTTAAATACGTACCTTTACAAACCTGCCTATCCACCATAGCTCCCTGACGTATCAATCAATATGACGACAACTGGATTTATTCATTGACTCTGAAATCGATGAACCCGTTTGTATTGATGGACATCAGAGCTTGGTTTCTAAGGATTTAGGCGAAGTAGAAGTTACCTTATTATTATTTTGTATTACTAACTTCTCATGTTGTCAGTATTGTGAATAAAGTGAATCCGCTTGTGGAATCCTGGCTACGGCATTGGTATAGACATTTTTACAAGTTGAAATAATTGCTGAAATATTCAAGACATTCTTCGTCATGGTCATACAGGACGGTGTTTTATGTGCAGCGGAACTGTCAGAAAAATAGATATAGGTCCGCCTGCTTGGGCACTGCTGGCATACACGTGGATATATATATATTCTTCTTGGATATCTAAAACAATATAACAAAAGTATTGCTGGCCTGGCATGATTCAAATGCAGTGTTCACTTGTGAGTGTTACCAGCAGCCGTGATCAAACTTACAAACCGATTCCAATGATTGTATAGGTCCATTGACAGTGCATGGAATGTCAAAGTTGCGTGCTCTTTTGATTACTCTGAAAAAGAGGTTTAATTATCCGCCGTCATGTGTGATAGTTATACATAATGTACGATGATGGAATTTTGTGAATGTAATGCATAGTTAATAAACATCCACACACATATTTGCATCACGACTTCAAACTTATATATATAGGTGTAAATATGTCCCTTTTTACGGGCAACGATACATTAATTTACAGTAGTATTAATAATGTTGATTTCAAGGTTAGTATTAATTGTTCAGATAAACCCAAACGTGGAAATAGATGACTAACCTGTTGAATATATCATCCATCGTCGTCTCAGTAACGACATAACCTTTAAGTTTTAACCGTTGTGTGTGCGCCGCTAGTGCTTCAAATAGCAACGGAAATCTGCCTGTGCTCGGTATGCCAAGGACATAGGTGAGCTCAGATTCTACCTGGTTGTCCAGATATGCAGATCCAACATATTCTATTATGAAATCCGTCACCTCGCTTACATTACAGTTGTCGCACTTAGTAATGATGATACGAAAGCCTGGACCTGCAGACGTAAATCCACAGTAATGTATTGCACAACATTGCAGAATAACGGAACAGTGATCAAATACATTTGTAATGTTATCGTAGATACCATCTTGATAGGCGACATAATGCGCACACCTGTTGTCCTACACTTTCACCACTACTTAGTGAAGAAATAACATGATGTTTCATCACAAGTGTGTGCATTAGATGTTGTTTCATATCAAAGTTGTGTAGGGGTGGATTCATTAGCATGCAGTTACATGTATTTGGTAGTACACCCCTATTATATGTGTATATTAGCAGAGCTATCACATAGGAACTGGGGCACTCCCCCATCCCACCAAACGCTCATAGGTCTTGATCAATCTCGGACGTCTCGTCGTTTAGTGCGGTATCTGTTTTACATTTTAATCCCGTCTGTGTGAGGGCGCTGTGTGTTGAAGAACCCCAGCTTGGATATATTAGCTCTGATGTTAGTATACACAATACATAATTTGTTTCTGTCAATAAATGTTAATAATTTGACTTGCTTTAAATAAATAATTATGTGTGGCTTTTAAATTCAAAATGACTAATTATACGAATAATTTCTTTCTCCAATATATAACATTTTGATAAATATAAGTCAGCAATATTGCCGAAACCATCTCGTTTGTCTGGCCAAATCGGATTCTTAACCGTGCGATAATTGTTTTTCCTCTGTGGTGACCAGTGTTTGTATTACATCGGCATATTGCACTGTAACTATGTCTGACGCTCGTATCATCCCTAATGCCAACACTCTTAGCGTGCTCTGAATACATGGAAAGCTATACTATGTGTGATTTGTAGCAATGACGTCACGTGTTGGCATCACGATGTGAGCTGGGGCTCATCATATTTAACATAACATACCATGTGTATATCGAATTCGTTAAATGTTTATGATTTGTATTATCTTGGTGGACACGGAAATAAGCAGCAGGATGTTGTATTATATACATTCAAGGTGTTTTTATTTCCTGTAACTTCCCATACAATGCCTACACTCTTAGCTATTTTATAACATGTATATTTTATTTGTATATCACTCTAAACAATGGTGTATGATTAACAGTGTATATTTGTATGCAGTCTATATACATGTTGATATGTCGGTTTATGGCACTACGAGTATTGTTGGATGTGACGGTATATATTTCTATATATTTAACAACATTATACTAATTGGAAGTAATATTTATTTAAATATTTTAATAATTTGTCATTTTGGCAAACCTTTCTGATATTCGATATTCCTATCGTACGAATACATGATAGCAAAAGTAATTTGTGACACAGTACGTACATCATTTATATAGCTAAGGGGCCTAGTATATATCCTTATGGTACTCCATATGTTATATTTTCAGGAAGGGATTTAGTTCCATAAAATGTTGTTCTTTTTTTCTATCCGATAAAAACACTTTGAAACCACTGGAGAATTGTTCCTCTGATTCTAAAAGGGTTCAATTGTATTAATAGGATTTGTGTGTGTATGTGTGTGTGTGTGCGCGCGCGCGCGCGCGTGTGTGTGTGTGTGTGTGTGTGTGTGTGTGTGTGTGTGTGTGTGTGTGTGTGTGTGTGTGTGTGTGCCGTTAAAAACTATTTTAAAATGCTGCTTATTTTTAAATACGTCTACAATAACTAATTAGTATTGCATCTTCGTTTTATCAATGCACACTACATTAGCTATTTTTTATTCTTCTGGTACGTATCCTTCGTCAAATAAAGTTTGGAAAATCTAGGTGAAATGACGAGCAGATGGATATTCTTCAACGTAAAGTTGAAGAGTGAATTAATGTTCCTACCGTAAGTCTTCTTGAGAAACACAGGACAGCCTGAACAAATCAACCGTCCGTTGAACATGATGGCGATCTGGTCACCGAGTTGTTCCGCTTCGTCCATGCAGTGAGTGGTGAGAATGATTGTCCGACCTTTGCGGTATTGCTTCAACACGTTCCTTGCACGACGACATGCGGAAGGATCCAGTCCCGATGTCGGTTCATCCAATATGATCACCTGCACAGTGTTTAATGTACGAACAACACATTGTTTCCTGTCGCTGCGAGAGAGTAGTCAGGCTGACGACATTTGCCTGTCATCAACGGAAACTGCTATTCCTATTGACTTTGTCATCGCCGCCGTCGTCGTCGTCATTACCATGAACATGTGAATTAATGAATGTGCTTTGAGCAGTCGTAATGACTAGTTATCGCGGTGTGTACGAAATTACCTTCCAGCCGCAGGTAGACAGTAAAGCTGATCTAATATCGAAGTTTACAACAGAAAAGCACAGTATAAATGATGGTTCAGCATAGTGACTGGTGGTATTAGTTTGATTGTTTCATCGCCTATGACATGAAAACTCATTAAACCAATGTGGCAGACATAATGAAGTACTGCAGTTAAGTTGGCTGGAGCGCTCGTCAATGTATCGAGCCATGCATGGTGACGTTGTTGAGTACCTAACTGAACCAGAGCTCTCTGAATTCCATACCTTTGTATCGCCGATTAGCGCTAATGCCAACTGAAGACATCTCTTGGTTCCCTCAGGAAGTGTGTCAATCGTTAATTTCCTGACATTTTCTAACGCTAAGCTTTCTAGCAGGCAGTCAACGTCTTGACAGATATGTGCTGTGTTGCAACCTTTCAACTGAAAGACAAAATACAGTATCATTTATATCAATTGACAGAAATAGTATGGCTATTTAGTTAGGAACATAACACGTATTCTGAATACAGCAAAATAATGGCAATGTGCTTTCCATATGATTCTATCTTACTACAAATACGTAAATGAATATTGGTCTATATGTTTAGGAATCTAGTAAAATACTTGCTGATTGAAGTCAATTATATTTATGTTCTTGCCTGATACACTGGGATACGTGGAGTCCTCATCGTCTTGTATATCAACAGTGTTTAAGAGTGTGAAATTAGCTGATATTTGTAAAGTGACATGCTATATACGAACTTCGCCGGGCATACTTAGAAAAGTATCCTGCCATGACATATAGCTCTGTCCGAAAGAATGTCGTTTTAAACATCATAAGGAAAGATATTGTGTTCATCTCGCTCGGAATTCCATTCCATATCTGAGCAGAAATCTATAAAGTTATGCTGCAATTTCGGCTGCAAAATGGTAGCAAATCCAACCGATTTAGAAGAAGAATGCAACAGTCGAGTAGCGCTTTCTTCGTTGAGTACGTCGGTAACGTAAGGCGGTGAGAGTCAGTGTCATGCACGAAATGTCGGCAGCAGAATTGCGTCCTGCATGCGTTGCTTCACGAGGAGCCAGCGCTGGTAACTGAGAACCGGTTTGAAGTGTTCACATCTGGGGCAGCGGACTACAGCCATGTATCAACATATCGTCCTCTTTGCAGCTTGTTAATAAGGCATATCTAGAATAGTATGCAGATCGAGGTAGTATTCCTCAGACAACAATAAGTTGTGAGGCAGATGTGTTTTAAGGACGTCGACATTTCGAGTAATATTCAACGCGGGTTTTTTAGCAAACGGACTTGGCGTCCAGTCGCAGTCTCCGTTATTGGTCTTAGTGGCACTGTATTGCGATTAACAACACGATACTTCGGGAGTATTAAAAGTGTCATAGCAACATCTCCAGTATACTATGATCACGACGCACCAACATACGAATAACAACATAATATCTCTCATCGAGCTTGCGTATTTCTGTAAATTAGGTGCCCGAAGTTCAAACCTTTCTGTGATTCATTTATGACCTCCACGGATACGAAATATAACGTCTATCACATCGAAATACCTCATACATGTAAAGATTCTTATGGCATAGCATTTGTTCGGAAGGTAACAGTTTCATAAAGAACGTCATAAAAATCGCACGTTATATAGCATTATTCCCGGTAAGAAACAAAACTCACCTTAGCATAACACTTTACATGTTCTTCCACGGAGAGATCTTCGTGCAGGACGGTGAACTGTGGGCATATACCAGGCATCGACTTGATATTTCTCATGTCACTCAAGATGTCGTTTCCATAGATAGTGGCGGAGCCCGATGTTGGTAGATAGAAACCTGGTGCAAGTATAGGAAAATCTCCATTAGGATTGTCAAGTGTCGATCATAAGAACTGGTTAACTATTTTTAACAGACAATTATAGTCATCCGATTGGTCTGGAAGAAAACCGTTATGTAAAGTCGTAACACCGACAATGCGGTTTACCTTTATATATTGTTTTTAATATTTGTGATAACAAACAGAATGCATAATTTTAATATTCGTGAAAATGTTCATCAAATTGGCAGTGTATTATTCCAAACAAATTTAATAATTACATAACTAGCAGTATATTAAATAAATAGAACATTGCTAGTTGTGTAAGTATGAAATGTTTTTAGAATAATAATTTTAATAGTTTCATCTATTTATCCTGTCATATATGGTTAGTGTAATGTTTTATTAATTTTATTTCTGATCATTTATGGCGACCACTTTTAGAAATAACTGTAATTTGTTTTGCTTTTATGTGATATTTGTGTATTATAAAATTATTTATAAAGGACTATGTTGATATTAATATTTTGAATATACTTTTAATGAATAAATTCACTTATTCGATCATACACTATCTCACTCATTCACGCACGCATGAACGTACGCACGCACCCACCCACCCACTCACCCAGTCACTCACTCACTCACTCACTCACTCACCCACACATTCACTCATAAAAACAATCTGAGAGTAATAATATGTTCTTTGAAAACTATGTGCCAAGCGAAAATATGGCGATAATTTCGAGTTACATTACCAGTGAGCATATGCAAAAGTGTCGACTTCCCGGCCCCATTTTGTCCTGCTATTATTGTGATTTGATCCTCGTAGCAATTAAATGTAACATTATCTACAGCTGTCGTCTTGCTTGTGCCATAGCCGAAAACCTGAAATATACAAGTATGACATACACAATGTTGAGAACATTACTAATGAATATTGTAACACATGCGAGCTTGGGTGTGTGTGTGTGGTCAAATCAAGACCTACACATTGCGATATACACGTACGCTATCGCTTCTTTCTAAAATCATCCCACTAGCGGATTGCATGTATAAAGACATGATGGTAAATTAATAAAATGGCCCAAACCATTGAGGCAGTGATGTACTAGCAGCCATTACGCACTACATAACTACTTCTATGACTCATAAGATGCAAGATGGCTGCCGTGGCTTAGGACGGCACATGTCGTGGGAGCATTAATTCGCCGAAAAAACCTGCCAAAAGCATGAAAGTCTCCCATTGTCACTGACAGTGATATCAGCCACACTGATGTGATGTTAATGAGGTTCTTGGAGCTACTGAGTGATGAAGAACTATTTCGTAAACTGAAGTTAGCGTTGTACGCGCAAGCGCTGTCCGATAAACTGGACACCATAATGCAGACAACCGCTAGCTTAATTTACCAGCTGGAAACAAGGAACGAAAAATTGCCGTCCTTGAAGGATCGTTTGGAGGGTGAGTGTGACAACCTGGAACAGTATTCCCGAAGAAGTAATTTGAGGTTTTGCGGCATTTTTGAGACTGGGGCGGACACTACGGCTAAGGTGGTTGAAATCGTATACACCAAAATGCCCCCCCCCCCCTGTGTCTCAAGAGGACATTGTAATTAGATTTAACAGGATTTAACAAGATTGCCACCTAGAGATTCAACTCTAGATGGCAGGTGGACAAGGAAGCCATTTGGCTTATCGAGAGTTCAGCCTATCTATCTAAGTATACTTAGATAGATAGGTATATGTCGATTTTATTTTTAAATATGTTAACACTACTAGCACCTACACAATCAGCTGATAATATGTTCCATTCGTTTACTATTCTTTGTGAAAATTAAAATTGTCTAATATATAGTCTACACTGCTTCTTTGCTAATGTAACTCTATGTCCTCTTGTCCTTCTCTCTTCCTTGGCGGTGACAAAACTATTTCTGTCAATATTTTCATACCCATTCAATATTTTAAAAACCTCAATCTGATCTCCTCTCAATCTTCTGGTTTCTAGTGTTGTTAGACCACATTCTTTTAGACGCATTTCATAACTAATATTCCTGAGTTTTTGTATCATTTTTGTTGCTCTCCTTTGTACTCTTTCTAGCATATCAATATCCTTCTTGCGATATGGCCTCCATGCTTGTATACAATATTCTAAATGAGGCCTAACTATTGTTTTATACAGCGGCATTATTAATTCTTTTTCTTTGTACACTATATTTCGCCTAATTAATCCAAGAATTTGGTTTCCCTTCGCTGCTGCAGTTCCAACCTGCTCTGATACCTTCATGTCAGCGCTAATAGTTAACCCTAAGTCTGTTTCCTTTACAGTAGTATTTAGTACAGTACCACCCATTGTATATTCTGCATCTTCATTCCCATGTCCTGTGTGGAGGCACTTACACTTTCCAAAATTAAACAGCATTTGCCATTTCTCAGACCATTCTATCAACTTATTGAGATCATTTTGTAAATGCTGTCTATCTGCATCACTTTTAATTTTCCCAAACACCTTTGTGTCGTCCGCAAACTTCAACACCTTGCTTGTTATGTCATCATCCAAATCATTGATATATATTAAGAATAAAATAGTTTAAGTAGTCATCTTTGGTGTGGAACGTTGTCAAATGCTTTTTTTAAATCTAAGTAGATTATATTTACTGGTGATCCCTCATCTACCCACTTTGTGACATCTTCCAAAAAACATAACATATTTGTTAAGCATGACCTCGCTTTAAAAAACCCATGTTGAGATGGGTTTATCAAATAATTGTTAACAAGAAAATCAACCAAGTGATCTTTAATTAGTCTTTCTAATAGTTTTCAAATCACCGATGTTAAACTCACTGGTCTATTGTTCTCTGACTTGTTTCTCGAACCTTTTTTAAAAAATGGTATAATGTTTGCTTCTTTCCATTCTAACGGAACTATTCCCTCCTCTAATGACAAATTGAACACTGTAGCAAGCGGTATGCTGATTTTTTCTACAATTTCCAACAGTAATTTGGGAGGAATCCCATCCACTAATTGTGATTTATTATCCTTCATATCTTTTATTTTCATAGCTACCATTTTTGGGGTTACAATTAGTTGTCCTAAATAGTCACACTCTCTCCCTTCGAACTTAGTCTCTAGTACTGGTAATGTAGTAATATATTCCCTAGTAAACACCGAACTAAAGTACTCATCTAGGTTTTCTGCCATTAAACATCCCTCTGTTATTATGTTTCCATCACTACCTTCTAGGGGACCGACCTTATCCTGAACTTTCCGTTTACTTCGAACATACGCATAAAAACTCTTGCTGTCATGTTTTATATTAAAAGCTATTTTTAGTTCATAGCTTCTATTTGAATTTCTAATTTCAGGTGTAGCTTGATTTAGTGCTTCTTTATAAATGGCATAGTCTTCTTCACTTCCATTATGTCTATATGTCTTCCACATCATTTGCTTGTACTTGATTTTTCTAATGGCTTCCTTCGATAAGTGTTTATTTTTGACCGTTTCCCCTGTTTTTTCAAGGGGACAAATTTGTCAACGACGCAGTCAATTTCACTGTTTAAGATATTCCAGCATTATGTTGCTGTCTTATTCTTCAGCGTGTTATTCCAGTCTATCTTTGCTAAATATTTCCTCATGTTCTTATATCTTCCTTTGTGACATTTTTTTATGTACCTTATTTTTCTGTTCTGTTTTCCTTTTACCTTGATGATAAAATGTATATGGTTGTGATTACTACATCCCAGTGGCTCACATATCTTGACATTATCAACAAATTCCTTCTGTGAGCTCAAAACTATGTCCAACACGTTCTTGCTCCTGGTTGGTTCTAACACATGTTAAAAAAGGAAACTATCTTGTACTAAATTAAAACACTCTTGATCCTCTCTTCCTGTACTCTGTAGAGATGTCCACTGTATATGCCCATGGTTAAAATTCCCCATAATAATACAGTCCCGTTTACTCACTTCTTGTATAGCGTTATGTACTTTTTTTATTCTTTTCTATGCTTATGTTTGGACTACGATAAACTAACCCAACAGTTAATGTTGAGTTTCCTGTAACAATGTTACACCAGACAGCTTCTTCACATTCTGCTTCTTTTTCTAATTTTATTTCATAAGCCTGGATGGAGTCTTTAATATATATAATAATTCCACCTCCCCTTCTTCCTAATCTATCTTTCCTAAACATTACATACCCTGTCATTCCTAATTCGGCATCTGATATATCGGGTGGTGGTCCAAGATTCAGTTATACCTATTATGTGAGGGTCAATATCTTCTAACATAATGTTTAGTTAATTTCTTTTATTTATTATTATGCTCCTTGTATTTAAACAAACACATTTATAACCAAATTCCGTAGGGCTTTCCAGGCTGTTCTTTTCTTATTTCTTTTTGTTAAATTAGCTTTTGGCTGCGCAACATAGAGACCGCCACCGCGTAGTCATCGTTTGATTTCGATTCAGCAAGGTTACAGCATAGAGGAAAGAAGTATAGAGGCGGCACTCCTATTAATCATTGCGTGACATTCTAAACGCAGCGCCGCCTTGCGGGCACGAAGTTGGCAACATGGAAAATGCAGAAATGGCTATGCGCCAGTGTGAAAGAAAAATGTTGGTATTTGCAACAGTGCTTAAGATAAATACTTTTGTTGTGAACATAAGATAAAGAAAAGATAAATTTATTATGTGGCAACTTTACAGTTGGATTGTACATGTACATTCATACTAAAATCAACAATTCCATACAATATCATATTAATGTACAATGTTAGCATATCTCGTTAAAAATTAAAATCATCATATGAAACCTACGTAATAAATTTAAGACATATACATTAAAATATACTTTCCATCAACATTGTTATAAAATAAATAAATTAATTTATTTATTAAATCAAATTAAAATACATGTCCATTACTAGCCGATCTGAAAATGCTCTAAACACCACGGAATTAAGGAATTTTTGTAGCGATTAGTTTTTGCCCTTGGGATAGGTAACTTGTTACACACCCTCAAGGCATGTGGCACACTTCGACAATTTGGTAATAACGCATTCAGTTTATGATCACTACTCTTCATTTTAGCGAAATATACTCTACACAATTAATCGCGTCTGCGGTGCAACGTCGGCAGACCTGTTTACAATCTGCAGGATATTTTCGTACGGATAACCTGGAAATATAGTTTTTAGACACCTTTTATTAATTATTTCTATGTTACCCCTAAATATTTAGGTAAGTTCGTATGCCATACAGGGCACGCATATTATGTAGTTTGATAAGATTCAATCAAATTTATTTGTTATGACCAGCATTGACCACCAGCATGACCACTTGTTGTTTAAAATAGTATACCTTGTAACAGTGATTCAGTACAGATACATGTACGTACGTGTAGTATTTGATGTAAACTGCATTGAGATTAACGGATTTAAAAGTTTTTAAAAATGTGTTGCTCTGTTTTTAATTACACATGATTACGCATCCAAGATATGACAATATTTTATTGAGTGTGAATCTTTCAACTGAAACATGACACGGTATGACACTTCAAGATTTTAGTAAACACACTTTAATGTTTAATGATCATATTAAAGAGGTATCATATTTTCAAATAACTTTGTACAGGACCCTCAACAATTCTAGAACAATAAATTAGAGAAAAGATACATTACTAAAAAAAATGACACAAACTGCATATGATGATTGATTCGTATCTTTCCGTCATTTTATGGACGCTGTTTTTTTGCTGAAACATGTCATTACCAAGCACATCATACCTTATGAGGTTTGCCATAATTATTTATTTGTTGATATTTTTTATTTGCCCAAGCTGCACCAGAACACGTGGTCCACATTTAGATGATGTAATTTGTTTTTATTCATGACGATGGCTCAAAGTAGACAGGTTTTATATAGCACAATGGGGCTGCTCGTAGTTAGATTTTGTGTCAATTTCCCCTAAATAATAGGACGAAAACATGATGTGCTCTATTCTTATTATTTAAAACCTTTACTTTATACGATCGATAAATTCATTGTTGGCAGATACATATTTATTATGATATTTAACTGCCTCCGAATATTGACACGTGCGTTTGTTTACATTTCTTACTTCGACGCCGCTAGATGGCGCGCGGATACGGAAATAACGCAAAAGAGCTCGAGTGCCGCCTCTATACTTCTTTCCTCTATGGTTACAGTGCGTGGCAAAGGGATAAGGGCCATACACCGATTACGTAACAGCAGCACAAACCAACACCAAATCTTCGTCAACGAAGACCTGACTCAAAGCCGCGCTGCGCTTGCCGCCGCGACAAGGCAGCGGAAAAAGAACAAAGAAAATCAGTGACTGCTGGACCAAAACGGAAAGATTGTAATAACAACTTTGGCAAATGCAATTAAGGTTACCAGCACAGAGGCGGAAATAAATAATGTTCGTTAAACACAGAAACCCGGCCTCGGTGACCTTTGACCGGGAACACAGTCAGTCATACGAACGTTACTTATTTGTTTCTGTATTTTATAATATGTTTTATTCTTTGATATGCAGGACAACGGGACAGATGCTGTGAGCAAGACTGGTATTACGCAGTGAAATCCTAAATGACAGACAGATAAGTCTTCATTATTGACCCTCTTGGATAATACAATTGTAGGTCAGTTATTATCAACTGTAGGTATTTTCAATTATTATTTGTTTTTCTGTACAAATGTTAAATTGGATTGTTATCTTTTTATGAATTGCAAGTAGGCCTACGTTATTAATTATGTAGCAGTAGCACTCCTAGATGCATATGCTGGTAATCTAATTTATGTTAAATTATTCATTGTCGCTGTGCATTTAAAATTATAAAGCCTGTTATGGTGCTAACGGACACATTAATGATATTTAGAATTATACTAATGTAATTTTTTTTTTTTCTCGAAATATTTGGTCAAGTGAACCTATCGACTTTAGGGGTTTTTCATGTTCTTCCCTCTTTTGTCAACTAAATGTTATTTATGTTGATTGGTTTATTTTGTTATTTCTAATTTATCTCAACACATTTTGTGATGTTCGTATTTGTTCTATCTCGATAGTTTTGCAAGTTAAATGCATTGGTAAATATGATGCGTAAATTTGAAATGAAAGTACTGTAATTTATTGCACACAATGACAATTTCGTAGGTTTTCACTGAATCTAGATTTGATTTTTTGTTCAATGAAAACGAGTAGACATTGTATTTTATTCTTAGAACAAATGTCAGGTTTCTGTAAAATCATGTATATTTGCATAATAATTACGCTTTAGTATACTTGATGAATAATTATTTATCTAAACACAATGCATACCTTGAATGTATTACTCTATATGTAACTGTTTTTATTACACCAATCAAATCCATTAAGTTTATAACTGCGGTAATCATATATGTTTTACTGATGTTACTATGAAATACATTAATATGTCACTACATACATTTTCAAGCAGTGGTGTGTTAAACAACTCTTTAAAGGTTTATGCTCTATATCTCTCCCACGAAAAGCATTTCATAATGCAATTTATCTTTTTTATTTTGTGTAATTTGTTTTACTTTCAAAACTAAAAGATGTATATCTCAACCTGTTCTCACCGTCATATTTGCAAGCATTTTTGCACTTACTTTCAGTGCATCACGTCATTAAATATCAACACACACTATGCCACTAATAAATTCAAACATAGGGATAAGAATTTGTCACCATTTTATGAACATATATACAGTGCCGGTAAAAAGTAATGGGACCATTGGATTTTACTGTTGTTTCTCTATTGTTAAGCTCTGTGGCAGCATTAAAATCAACTTGGCAAACGACGTGCTGCCACCTATTGGATGCGTCTAAGCTTATATCCTATTTTGAGTGTTGTTTTGCCTCTGTTTTTGCAATTTTTGCCTAATTTCATAAGAACACCCCAAGATTGCCGTCCAAAGATCAAGGTAGGCCTCCATTGTTAATTATCAATATTTATTAAGAAAAGTAGTGAATGAATCCAATTTTCAATACAATAAGAGCTAATTATATGGTAAAAATTTGTTTTTATTATTCCATAATAATATTTATTATATATTTGTAATAAATTATGCATATAAATTTTATTTAAAAATAATAAATAACTTATTTGCTAATTTTCAGTGATGCCACCTTACAGAAAAACCAGCACTGAGTTGCGAACGAGGGCCGTAGTGCTAATGGAGATGGGGGTTAGCTGTCGGGAGGTGAGCCGACAGCTAAAGGTAAATTTAAAAACAGTGTATGGCATCAAGAAGTGCCTGGGAGAGATAGGGTTAGCGGCCGACAGACCGCGGAGTGGAAGACCGAATAACACGTCGGTACGACAAGACCGGGCACTCGTCCGATATAGCCTCAGCGATCGTCGCCTCACATCCCCAGAACTGCGACAGAGGATGGAGTCAGAGTTGATTCAGAGGGAGTGACTGTATCTTCCTCGACAATAAGGAAACGCCTGAATTCAGCTGGGCTTCATGGTTGTGTGACGGTGAAGAAGCCATTGTTGCGTCCTGCGAACATTAAAAGTTGGCTCGACTTTGCTCGACGCCATAAAAACTGGAAAGTCCAGCAGTGGGAGACAGAGCTGTGGTCAGAAGAGAGTGCCTTTCAGCTTTTCTGTGGGGCAAAGCAGGCTATTGTGCGGAGGAGGGTTGATGAGAGGTACAGCCCACAGTGCATTGTCCCCACAATAAAGCACGGAGGGGGCTCCTTGATGGTCTGAGCGAGGGGTCGGTCAACTCTACCGGTATGAAGGCACCATGCGACAGGACCAATACGTGAGGGTGCTGAGGAACCACATGCTGCCTTCAGCTTCTTCACTTTATGGCGAGGGTGAAGCATTTGTCTTCCAGCAAGACAATGCTCCTTGCCATAAACCGAACAAGGTGACGAGATTCCTCGAGCGCTCTCACGTCGAGGTCCTGCAGTGGCCGGCCCAGAGCCCAGACTTTGAATCACATAGAATATTTATGGGACGTCATCTTCAGGAAGGTAGAGAGAAGGAAGCCAGGTAGTCTGGACGCTCTGTGGCAGTTGCATGGCAGGTCATCCCAGTGGACACTGTCCAAAACCTGGTACGTTCAATGCCGAGGAGATGTGCTGCAGGGATTGCTGCCAAGGGACACTGCACAAAATATTAGTCTTGTTTGTACATGAGAACTGTAGAAATATTATCTATAATTAGTTTGTAATAGTGTATAAACCATTTGGTTGTACTTTTGTATTAGTTAGTATTTTTTAATGAATTAAATTGTGAAAATATGCCTGATATCTTGCATGGTGCCATGACTTTTTACCGGCACTGTATATATATATATATATATATATATATATATATATATATATATATATATATATATATATATACAAATACACTTGCAATAATAATGATTTAATTGACATCCTAGACACTAATTATATTGAAAATAATTAACCTCAAATAATATGTCGGTCATACTATTATGATTCTGACAAGTTTAGCGAACTAAATCAAACAAAAAAAATCATGTTTTAATATCTTAATCACAAACATTCAATCTATAAATTCAAAATTGTATTAATTGGAGACTTTCATGGAAGAAATAAGTAATAACAATTTGAAATGTAATGTAATCTGCTTACAGGAAATCTGGACATCAGAAAATTATGACTTATCACAATTTTCTTTACATGGCTATGACTGTTTAGCACTAGGTAAAACATACAATAAAAATGGAGGGCTAATCGTATATGTCGACAATAATTTCATAATTACACAACTAGCAGTATATTAAATCAATAGAACTTTGCTAGTTGTGTAATTATGAAATTATTGTCGACATATACGATTAACCCTCCATTTTTATGATCTACAGATCGGAGGTCATATTTAAAACAAAAAATATACGAACACTGGAAAGTGTTAATAGTCCACATAAATGGTGATAGTCTATCTAAAAGCGTAACGATCGGAAACATATCAAGATTCAAGATTCAAAACACTTTATTGTCCGTTTAAAAACATATTAAAAACGGAAATTTGTCGTCAGTCACACATAAAATGACAGTAATAAAAACGTTGGTGAATCATATAGGGCCTACAGTTGTCAATACACAACAACATGATAGTAAATATAGTCATCACTAAAATAGGTAAAGTATAATCACAAATTACGTATAATAATAGCTACTAAGATAAATAAATAGATAAGCATGTATAATTTCTTAAAATGGGTCTCTGATAGGACACAATAACATTAGTAATAACATAATACTAAAATTTATAAATAAATAAGATTAAATAAAGAGTTACCATAAGAATATGGGACACATAAAATGTAAAAATTAATTAATGACTCGTTGAAAACAGAGCATTATCATTTAGCATTTAAAATTAAAATGGCAGAGGGTACAAACGATTTTTTGAAGAGGTTCTTTTTTGCTAATGGAATGTTTAGTATATAGACCTCCACGAACATCAAATGATAATCTAAATGGTTTTATAAATGGATTTTCTTCCACAGTATCATTACTAGAACAAAATTGCAAAAATAGTATCATCATTACAGGAAATGTTAATAAAACTATTTTCAAATTAAATTAAAATGATATATATAGTAGTTGTTGACTCCTTAATATCACATATACTCTTGTCCCGCAGATTATCTTTTCTACTAGATTTACTAGAACAAATGGTACTTTAATTGATAATTTCTTCTGCAAACTTAGTTAATCTATGTTGGAAAGTACTGCTGGGATTTAAAAACAAATCTTTTTTGATCATCAACCATATTTTATATTTAGGAACACCGCATTGCAGACACAACATCCACGTAAATTTGTAAAAATGTATGTAACAAACGACAACGCAATGAATAAAGTTAACAATGAAAAATGATACAAGAAGCTAAATAAAAACCCAAATGCAGACACAAATTTAAATTATGATACAATTTATAATGATATTTTGAGGGCAACGAACAAGAATATGCCAACTAATACAATATCGAGATAAATTGTATACGTCTAACCATCCATCCGTTGACGACTCACGCATTGCTTTCGATTATGAGATTGATTAATCCCCTGGCATTGTCGCGCCACTGAGCTTGATTTTCGAGGATATTGGCGCAAAAGAAGTTACTATTATTATTATTATAACATGTGGTCAAGAGCATATATCCATGTAAGTGCGACTTACCTTGATTTGTCTCATTGTCCTGTGGCAACAAGTTATGATCTTATAATGATTGTTTACAAATAGGCAAAAAAACTATAAAATGATTAACATTAACCTACACATATAATAAACTTTTAAAACATACTATTTGTGCAGCCAAACATAAGTGTACTTTGAACAAAGATTTAATCGATTTTAAAATTATATAAAAAAATACATGGACAGTTATTAGTAAATTTATTTCAAAAAAAGTGTACAAATAAATAACTACCATTATTTTTTATAGATAATGGTACAATACTAACAGATACAACGGATATTGCAAATAAATGTCATAATTATTTTATAAATATATGGCAGTCCATTGCACGATCTCTTATATACAAAGGTAGCAAAAAATACAGTTAATATTTAAATGAAAATATAACTTCTGTATTTACTTTACAAAATGTTGATGAAGAAACTGTTACGAATTTTTTGTAATAACCTTCCCACAAAAACAGCTATGGATTTGATTGTATCTCAACAAAAGTGCTCAAAATAATTGAACCTATAACATTAGAATCATTAACACTATTAATAAATCAAAGTTTTATACTATTGTGTATTCCCAGATAAACTACAAATCGCAAAGGTTATTATTATATTTAAGAAAGATGACCCATGACTATTTGAAATTACAGACCAATCTCTCTTCTTCCTATGATTTCTAAAGTATAAGAGAAACACATTTTTATACAATTATATTCATATTTCAGAATGTTATTTTATTTTATTTGATAATCAGTATGGTTAACATTCAACAGAATTTGCTGCGCTTGAGCTAATTGACAGAATTGTGACTATAACTGATACAAATTATGTACCACTTAATGTATTTCTCGACCGTTCAAATGCATTTGACACTATTGACCATAATATTTTATAAAATAAATTAGCATACTATGGCCTAAATGGCTCAAACGTTACATACAAAACAGAAAACAATATACAGAAATTGAACAAGTAAACTCGTACATTTGACCTGTACCAATTGGTGTCCCTTAGATCCACTATTATTTATCAGTTACATAAACACAAGCTAGTTAATTATTTATTTTGGTTATGTTTGCTGATAACACTACATTATCTACCTCTATAAATACACTAAGCAAAACCACACTCAATAGTAAAAGTACAGATACCATAATAAATGATGAGATTTCTCAAATTAATGAATGGCTAAATATAAATAAGTTATTACTAAATAAAAGCAAAACTAAATACATGGTTTTTCATATGCCTAATAATCGTATGCAAACTCTTACACTTAAAATAGATGACGTACATATTGAAAGAATAGACGAATATACCTTTCTAGGATTGAATTTAGACACTAATCTAAATTGAAGAAAACACATGGAGAAAATATCAAATAAGTGTTCAAAATAATTGGCATTCTAAACAGATTAAAACATATATTACCATTATACATAAAAGTGTTATTATATAACACCTTAATATTTTCACATACAATTGTTGTATTATGATTTGGGGATATCAAAGAAATATAATTACAAGCATTCAAAACAAAGTTGTGCGAATAATAACCTTAGATGAAGATAACTGACACACGGAACCACTTCAAAAAATTAAACTACTAAAAATTGAATATATATTAAAGTAACAAGAATTTAAATTATATTTTCAATATCTTCATAAACACTTACCTCCATATTGACTATACTAACTAATTTTACCAAGTGTCAGTATACACAATGATAATACTCGTGTAAAAGATAATATACATACTTTTAGAACTAAGCATGAATTTGCAATGAAATGTCTTAGATACAGCCTTCCACATACCATAAATGACACCCTTGATATAATAATAATAATAATAATATATATATATATATATATATATATATATATATATATATATATATATATACACTCACAGTTTGCATGGCCTTATATGTTATATAAAATAAGTTTGCTAAATAACTACAGTGATATATTTACTTTATTAAACTGTTATACATGTTAACTGAATCAATAAATACAATCTCTTTTATGTTTAGCAAACATCCACATCACCACACACTTTCTCACTTCAAACAAGCACTTCCAAATAATAATGAGATAGACACCTTGAATATAAGACCATACTACTTTTCACCATGACATTATGGTGACCCCTGTGACAGCGATATAATTGTCTTAAAAGGAGCTTCCGATCCCAATTTGTAAGAGTTATACGAATGTCTTTGTACAACAATAATTACTATTAGTACACATGTTTGTATGTATTGTTAATCTTTTATGTAATATAGGAACATGAAGTAATACGTATGCTTGTATATATGTACTTGTGAAATTGATATACTTACAACATATCTTGGGGTAAATAGATATTATGGTTATGGTTTTCCATCGCCTAATATACAACACACAAACACAACCGTTGATGGCATCCGATTAAGTATAACGTGCGACATAGATATGATTAGCCTAAACCTGATATAGTAACACGTTTTCTGACCTTCCCCAAATGTTGCAGCTGAACTATGGCTACAACATTTGTCTTCGGTTCTTGGAAGACGTTTCGTGTTTCTGACACGTTATAGCCGCCATCTGTGTTTGACGTATTCTTGCAGCGGTTGAACCAGAATGATGGCTGTTGAAACGGCATATGACAATAATCTCATTATATGATAGCTGACAGTCACATAAAAACTATTATTATAATAGACATAGAGATCATCCAATGGTTACTCGCATTACTATTATTCATGTATATTTCCATCATACTGACGAAATAAAACTACAAAATGTTGAAATGTGATAAGTTTTGACGGAATCACTGTTCGAAGTAATAAAGCTAGCACGTCATTGCATCAATGCAGCTAAGGCAATGCACGATGAATTTGAACATTTACGATGTACCAAAGTACATATTCCTGTCTGAGTATCTATTCCTATCTGACTACAGTTGTGTAATAATGAAAGATATACATTTGTGGTAACAGTTTGTATGCGAGTATGGTGTGTGCTTGTCTGAGATTGTAATACATCATCTTGTGTCGAGGTTGCCAGATCATATTAGCCTTTGTCCACGTATCCTCCTGTAAACATACTTATATTTATATTTGTTTTCTATACAACGAATACCAAGAACACAATATGAGCGGCTGGAGAAACTTAAGAATGTAGATGTTGTATATATATATATATATATATATATATATATATATATATATATCATATGTATATATATATATATATATATATATATATATATATATATATATATATATATATATATCATATGTGTATATGTATGTATGTATGTATGTATTTGTAGGTATGTGTGTTTGTGTGAGTGCGTATCTATATGCCTATATATATTTACATATATAGATATGTGTATATATATATTGGTGTAAGTGCGTGTATATGCATATATATATATATATATATATATATATATATATATATATATATATATATAATTACCTGCCACAGAAAGTACCAGGGTTTGGCGGTCATGTTAGCTCTGGTTAGAATTGCATCGACAGCGAGAGAAACAGCCATGTAGACAAACGCATCAAATATGAGTACCGCCATTACGGAAAACAACGTCATGTTCTCTTCTACCGGCACGTGCGATCTCATGGTTGTCCAATCCAAGCGAGCACCTAAGCAACACAAACGATAAATGTATTTGCTCATTTCATCATATGCCGGTAATTCGATGTAGTCATTTTAGTCGGGGCGCACGGGTCCAAATTATGGAGGTAGTGGACACCTGTTGTTATTTTTGGTTGTCCTGCATTTTATTAAACATCAAACCCTCCCGTATAATATTCCCGCGGGCAACCCTTTCAAACCAGTGTACTTCACTCCGAAAATTGCGCTTATACACATGCCCTTATTGGCCCCGTTGTATACATTTCTCTTTAAACATTTTCACAGTAACTGTATATCAACAAACTTAAGCGAAGTATCAAATAATCAGGAATAACAAGAACTAATAAATGTGACAATATCGTGTTGATACGTTTATTTTTCAAGATAAAATTACGATAAATCAGTTCGGTTTCGCAATTGACATCACACAAAAGGAGTCATAGTTCCCTTAATATGAAATCAGTATAGTTATGTAATATATCAAAATGATGTACATTCATTTGCGTTCTGACTGTTTCAAAGCAATAGTAAAATAGTGCTACGTTCTACGCAATCACGAGCCAAACATGTACCCCACCCCCTATGTGCTGCAATCGTGACTAGACGCAAATCGTAGTGGATTTCATTGATTGTATCATTTCCGCGTTCCTTAGGGTAATATACACTATTGAAGACAGAGTACTGATGCATAACCTACTGTTGGTTATTAATGGTTATTATTGGTTGGTTATTATTTGTTAAGACGATATAAAATTATGATAACATGCATTATTCGAAAATAAAAACATATCAAAGTGTTACTCAGTCACATCTTAAAACATTGTTCTAAGTCATCCGTGTCACTGTTGTCACAGCAATTGTTTTCAGCAAGAGTCCGTACGGGTATTACTCGCCCACGTTTGGTATCGTTCCCTTTGCACTTGCAAGCAGCACAACGCGGCAGTTGGAATTTAGCGCCTGAACAATTATAAAGACATTTGCTGGCGACACGTGACTTGTATACCATTGTGTAAGTTCTGGTAATGGCGGCACCGTCAAAGATACTGGTTCCAAATGTGTGGAACCCATCTTCCAACCGATATATAATAATTTCTTCTTCATCATCAAGTGAGTCTCTTTCAGCACGTCTTACAGCCATGACGCATCGATCCATTTAACTCAAAAAAGCTTGCGGTACCTTAGAACATTCATATTCTCCGATTTTTTCCTCAAGATTAGTAGTAATAGTAGTAGTAAAAGCTTTATTTCTTGATGGTAACCATGTCACGTGGTATATCGTGATTTTCAATGGGCCATCATCTTACATGCATACATACATCATATACATACATACAATAAAGCTTTAGATAAAATATATAGTTCACAACAATATAAACATAACCGCTGTAGCAATAAATAGATAAAAATAAAATTAGATAAACTGTAATTATAAACAAATACATATTATTAAAATATTATTAAATATAAAATATTAGAATAATTATAAAAAATTACATTAATATATTATTTAACATTATTTAAAAGAAAAAGTATTGATTATAATAAAAAAAACGTTTATATAAAATAGATCGATGGCACAATTTTTTTTTTTAAGAATTTAACATTTCATTGGAATCCAAAACAATCTACCTGCGAAATGCAAACAATCACTCAAGCGTATCTATCGGGAAATGCATGCAATTGTACACATCTTTCACGAGAAACTTTAAACAGTGTGTTTTAAAGGTGTCTACACTATTCGCATTTTTTATACATTCCGGGATCGTGTCCCAAAGTTTCGCACCCCTGTAAGCAAATGTGCGCTGGCCTAAGGACAGGTTGTATTTCTTCACATGAATATTTGTGCAGCTGCGAGTGTGATAATTGTGCACACTGTTGTTTAACACGAACAGATCAGTGAGGTAGCCAGGGGCGTGCCCATGCATGACATTATACATTACAATGGAAGTGAAATAACGTATCCGAACATCAATTGGCAACCATCCTAGAGTACGAAACAGTGTTACAGTCGAAATCTGTCGCCGGTCTTTTACATTCAAAATTACACGCGCATATTGTTTCATCATCTTATGAACGTTCATCAGCAAACTGTGTCCACAGCTTCCCCATATAGCACACCCGTAATCAATTAGTGGTTGAACCATTCCTGAAAAGTACAGTTTCCGAGCATGTAGTGGCATTAGTCGTTTCACCTGATTGAACAAATACAAACGGCTGCGCAACTTGGCGCACAGCTTGGTTACGTGTGTGTTCCAGGTCAGATTACTGTCCACGTATAAACCAAGTAATTTATGGACCTGGACGGGTTTCACTATAGAGTTGTTGCCATATACACAGAAGTTTGGAGTTGCGCGTTGAAGTTTCTGTCTGGTGCCTAACAGCATGCATTCGGTTTTATCGGCGTTAAGAACCATGCGATTTGCATTAATCCATTGATACAATGGTTTCGAATGGGTTGTTAGAGTCCGGTTTATATCGGCAACACATTTGCCGGCAACATAGACTGTGGAATCATCGGCATACATGTCAATTCTGGCTTCAGATATTTCTAAAATAGCATCATTCACGAACATAATAAAAAGTAAAGGTCCGAGTATCGAGCCTTGTGGCACACCCGTTGTTACCGGTAGAGGGTCTGACAACACACTGTCATACTTCACACATTGGTAACGTTCGCTAAGATAAGACCTGAACCATGCTAGTTCGTTTCCATGACAACCATACAGGTCAAGTTTGAGTAAAAGCAGTTCATGGTTAACCAAATCAAATGCCTTTCTCAGGTCGACTAACACCATACCACACAAGTTGCCTTGGTCAATATTGCTCAGGAAATAGTCGGTCATCTTAAGTAACACGGTTTCACACGACCGGTTCTCTCGGAAACCGGATTGTTCGTCTAGCAGTAGTTTGAACTCTGTGAGGTACATGTACAAGTGATTGTGCACGTGGCGTTCCAGAAGTTTAGACATAATTGGCAATACAGATATAGGTCTATAGTTCATGACGTCGTTTGTGTCTCCGCTTTTGTACAGAGGTACAACTCTGGCCTTCTTCCATGGTCGCGGAAAGTGCGCACTGTTGATGCTGGCATTGCAGATGTTCACTATATGCGGTGCAATTATTTCGGCACTCAGTTTAATCAGCTTACAGCTGATACCATCTAATCCTGTTGCTTTAGTTGCTGACATCTTTCGCAATTGTTTGTGAACAAATTCAGTTGTTATATTGGGCAATTTAAATGACACATTTTCAGGGTTCTTTTGTCTAATATATGTTCTCAATCTTGTGTAATTTGACTGATTAACGGTAGTTGTCGTTGTACCAAATGTTGATGTTATCGTAGCGAAGTGTTCATTACATTTATCAGCCATCATTTTTGCGTGGGGTTGTGGCTGAAAGTTCTGGATGGTTAGTCTCGGTTGAACCGCACTAGTTGTAGCCAAAGATGATTTAATGTGATTCCATATTACGCGTGGATTTGGCGATTGTGTTTCTAGAGAATTTAAGAAGAACTCTCGCTTTGCTTTCAGAATGTCGTGATTTACACGGTTCCTAGCACGTCTATACACCGCCATTGCATGAGGGTCAGTTGAGGTTTTCGCACAGTTAAACAGCCGATCTCGGGCAGCTATGGATTGCGCCAGATCGGCGTTAAACCAGGGGGATTGTTTGACAGTTTTAACACGTTTGACTACAATCGGAGCATGCTCGTTCAGTACAGATATATACATTTGCTCAAATAAGTCCAGCTTTTCGTCAACATCGTCCATCATGTCGATCAGGGACCACGGCACATTTGTTAGTTGTTCTAAAAAAATATGTTCATTAAAATGTTTAAAATCTCGGTACTGGATCGTTTTATGTACTTTCGTCTTCGCAAAAGACCCGTTGTGTTTGCGTACAACAGTCACTGGGCAGTGATCCGAAAGACCGATTGACACGACAGAAGATGTCAGTACGTTTGTACGGTTGTTGGTGTACACATGGTCGATACACGATTTCGATTCTGGGCGTGTAATTTCGCTTATAAGCTGATCGAGTCCCAGCATGATCAAGGCATTGTATAAAGTGTAGTTTGTGCCTTTCATCAGATCCATGTTGACTACACCCAACACGTAGACGTGTAGATTGCCATCTCTCCCAACAGCTTTCAAATGAAGAAGGCGTATCAGCATGAACACTTCATTGATCAGCTGCTACGTCTGCTTCTGCGGTACAGTAAGATGTTATTGAGGATGCAGTTCTTCAAATATGCTGTCACGTAACTTTAGGACTTTGAGTTATCATTCAGATATTTCTGGAGCTCAGTTTTGCAAATATATTCAGCAGTTTCCGGAGTGTTCATGATGGTTTCTTTGGCTCCCTGTTTCGTGGCAATATTTAGCATGTTGCTGGAGTCTACCGTGACTGGATTGATCATGTGCTATCTTTATGCATGCTTGTTTGATTATTTCCTGAGTTGTGCATCATCATTTCTTTCCAGATGCCATTGTTCAAATGCATCCGTGTGTAGATTAGCCACTGACTCGCGTAGTAATTTGTGTTCGCGCATACTTTGGTAGTAATCCCCTGCTGAAGCAAAACCTTTGTTAGCCGTTCCTTGCTTGCACAAACCAGTTTCTAAAAGGAAATATTTAGCATCACTGTTCCACAGTTTTTCCAACTGAGCCCATAACGTTTCCAGCGCGAGAGGAAACTTCACACACATGACAATAAGATTCCAATGTCATCATCACGGGAAGCTAGCTCCCGTAGCCAATCCGAAATATCATGCAAAGCCTGATCAGTCATAGCTACTGTGTGTTTCACACCAAACATATTGGCCAGCTTTGCTGCATATTCTATGAAGATCTATTTGACCAGAATGTGTAATTAGGCCATACTATTATGCAGCATGTGGCTGGTACTATTGACGCTAGTGTTGCGAAGAAAGCACTCCAATCTTGACAGTTGTTGCTTTCGAGCTCTACTTTCTTTATGGCTGACGAACGGCAAAAATGCCAAGCCACAATCATTAACGCGAAGTATTGATTACACACAAATAGGTTGCAAATATACAGTCCTCGTCTTTTCAAGTGATCTGGCTTTACGCTTTTCGCACAAAGAAGTGTAGCGTGGTTCAAATGGAGAAGGTATGGCGCTCGAAAACAAACGTTTCAATGCGTTATGATGATAACAGTGCGAAAATCTTCGGCCTTGCCGTCATCAATAGTGCTGTCACATCCTATATAATTGGTAATCATAAGTGTCCGTTGTTTTTATTTTGTTAGTTTGTATTTATTGTCGGTAAAACACGGTGGACACCAACATAAGTTAAAATGACTGATACGGTGTAAAACATGTCATTTAAACTTTATAACATACCTCATATATTTGAAAACAAAAAGACATTATATATATATATATATATATATATATATATATATATATATATGTATATATATATATATATATATATATATATATATATATATATATATATATATATATATATATATATATATATATATATACATATATATACATATATATATATATATATATATATATATATATATATATATATATATATATATATATATATATATATATATATATTATATATATTCTTCAAGTTATTCCAGAGATGATGATAAAATATAACGTCAAACCAAAATGAGAGGGATAAATATACATTGTATGATGATTCAAGAACAAATAATGTTCAGATATATTTTCCAGTCAACCGAGGAATGAATGGGGATACCTTGGATATGGTAGCCATATATTTTGAATACGTAGTAAGGTGACTACGGTATATTTATATGAAATCGACGACACAACGGGTATTTTGTTCTACTTATTCTTCAATTGTTTATTTTTCGTTGCCTTACAAATATATACATTTCTATAATATATTTGTGGTCTTTATTCCTCTCACCATTCCGGATATATTTTGGTACAGAAACTAGCTAAATTCATTAAATCAACTATGCATGTTTCATAATTAGCCATTGTGACTTAACGGTCATTCAGACACCTTCAGACCTGAATAAGTGTAATTTTCAAGTGCCGTGTTGTGTTGCTTGGATATACGATGGGAAAGATACCAAATGTTGGCGAGTGATACCTGTTTGGACTCTTGTTAAAAAAAACAATGGCTGTGACAAGAGTGACACAGATGACTTAGAACACTGTTTAATATGTGATTGAGTAACTCCTTGATGTGTTTTTATTTCGAATTATGCGTGTTATCATAATGTTATATTGCGTTAACAAACAACGCATTAATAACCAGTAGTAGGATATGCATCAGGGACTGTCTTTAATAGTGAATTATTACCCTAAGAAACGCGAAAATGATACAATCAGTGAAATTCACTCCGATTTGCGTCACGTCACGTCACGATTGCGCGACACTTAGGGGGTGGGGTACACGTTTGGATCGTGATTGCGTATAACGTAGCACTATTTTACTATTGCTTTGCAATATTCAGTAGGTAAATGAATGTACATCATTTTGATATATTACTTAAATATATTGATTACATATTAAAGTAATTATAACTTCTGTTGTGTGATGTCAACTGCGAAACCAAACTGATTTTTCGATATACTGTCCAAACTTTTGTACCTGGCTTCCTAAAACATAAACGTGTCAATACGATATTGTCATAACTATTAGTTCTCGTCATTCCTGATTATATGATACTACACTTAAGTTTGTTGTTATACATTTACTGTGAAAATGTGGAAAGAGAAATGTATACAACGCGGCCGTTAAGAGACCACATAGGCCTGAATGTAAATGCAATTTTCGGAGTGAGGTATACTGATTTGAGAGGGTTGCCCTGTGGAATATTATTAAGGAAGGTTTGAAGTTTAGAAAACGACAGGGCAACCAAAAATAGCACGAGGGGTCCACTTCTACCACCGTGCGCCCCGACTATTTGTTTTTAGCTTCGTGGGATGCGCTGTCGTGAATGTCCATTGTAATTATATTCTACCATTATACCACTTCAGTATTATTTATCTTAAAGTTTGTTAAGAATAACAACGAGGAAATGTGTTTACACTCCAGTACAATCGACCAAAAATTAAAATATATACGTATATTCATATATGAAAAACGTGTCAAAATATTTACAAAGTGACCCCAAAATGTTACTTTCGTTACGAATTAACAGTCGCTATCACATAAACCATTAATCAAAAGATGTGCGGTGTGCAGAAGAAGAAACGAAAAAAGCAAACTAATAACGCACGACTACGCATGAATACATATGTTACATGTATATACTACCAATGCAGCTATATAATAAAACAGTAAGTAATATAATAGTTAATGAAAGATATAATAAAACGATATACATGTAAATGAAAGATATTAGTTGTACTACTCAACGTACACATACATAAGCAACATAATTAACCGACGGCATATATAACGGTTGAACATTGTTAACCATTCAAGGTATATGTGTAAAACGTAAGGTTACTTTTGTCATAACTGGCAAAACCTCCGAAACTGTGCGTTCCAATCTTCTTTGTGACTAATCTAGGAGCATTGTTGACGCTATTCGTCAACCTTTTAAAGCAAAGTTGTGTTTTATTTAATAATGGCTCAGTATGGTATTTATTGATGGTTAGAGTTATCATAGTTTACTTTTGTATTTTCATCATTCGGCTATTATGGAATCCACAAGCCATTATACAACAGTGTGTACGAGATAATAACTGTTTGTAATATATTATATACGACAATTATACTTTTTTAAAGGAAGCCCACATATTAGTCAGTTTAAGATTTGTAAAACATTTGTGTTTGATAGTTTTCAATGTGTTCATTCCAGTTAAAATCAAACGTAAATTTTAAATTAATGATTACCTTCTTTCAAAGAGTGTTCCATTGATATCTGACGACAAGTTTTTAAGTACTTGTTTGGCAAATGAAAAGTAATATCATTGAATTTGTTGCCGTTTAACGATAATTTATTAATTTTAAAGATTCAACTGTCTTTAAGAGTTTGTTTTGGTTATTGCCAACTTAATACTTTTGTTCTGCAAATGTTTGCTAACATCTAATAATCAATTGTGCTAATTAACTTAATATCGTCATCATACATAATAATGTTGAACATTGTAATAGCTTTTGGAATGTGATCAATATATTACAAATGACAGCGAAACAAGAATATAATCTTAACGTACGCCAATTGTGACAGGTGAAATATCGGAATATTAACTTTTACATTCTTCGTTTGTATTAAAGGCCTGGGAAAGGTCCATGCTAAAAACGTAAATGCTCTGTATCCATTTGAGTCATTAGTCTATCTATAAGGTCAAGATATTCGGCTGTATATTTTCTCCTAAGCTAATATTGATTGTCAAGAAATTGTTTAGAATCCTTAAAGTATGTGGATAACTGATTTTATATTATTGTTAGACGGAATGAAATGACCCAGTAATTAATTTGACCGTATGAATCGTCATTCTTAAGAAATATGAATAACCTTTGGAAACTAGCGTAAATGAGGAAATATGCTGGTATATATTACCTTGTATATCAATATATATGTTTTATATATATATATATATATATATATATATATATATATATATATATATATATGTATATAGTGGGTTCAGTTATTGTCAAGTCATACAGAAAAATACCATCATACACCACTTTTGTATTAGAATGTTTTCTAATAATGTTCTTTATCTACTGTGCTTAGACGAAAAACGGAGTGGATTGGTCCATTTAAATAGTAGTAATAACCTCTGTCCCTAGTATAATTTATACCCAGAAAATTGTATGTAGTAGAGTGACAAATAGAGCGTACTTGTGAAAAAAGTATTGAACTGAATTATAATATCCGTTTGTAGTTACACCATTTTAAAATACTTTAAAAAAAAATTTCATTGATGATTTTCCAGGTAATGTTTTCTAGGTATTTCTTGTATTTTCAGATACATATTTTGGCAGCGCCTATGTTTTCTTCAATACCCAGTTATATACTATAAGATTAGGGTGAATAATTTCGTAAATGTTGGTGTGATATTCTTTGTCTCTTGTAAAGTGAACATTAACATTTGTAATCTCATCAATTATTCTGCTGTAATTTATGTTACGATCAAACGTAGTACAAACCTTTTAGTTGAAATGGATGAAGTGAGTATACCTACATTTTCTTAGTTTGCGCATAGTTCGTCCAAATTTAAATGATGTTTTACATTATGCATTGCAATTTTATTTTGTGTATACACGCTAAATACCTTTTTTGTATTGATGTTGAGAGCTGTAATTTGACGTATGATGAGAAATATTGTTGGTAAAAATTCTTGCAGTACTTTCATATATTCACATATTTAACTTTCAGAAACAAATGTATGTTAATGTTCTATTTGTGAAACAATCAGGAAAACAAATATTTGAGGCTAGAATTTGCATGACGTCACAATATAGCTGTATACTCTGCTACCATTATATTGAGCAAATATTGCATTGAAGTCCCCTGCAATAATGAGTTTATTGCAATTTTGTATATCAGACAATTGACACCTGAATAATAGCATTGCTATTGATTAAAACCACTGGAATGTTTTTCACCTAATGTTTCGAAATACTTGTTTTTTGTGTGTAATAAAATGTGCTTATTCCAGCCCTGTCTGTTTGAGCCTATGTGATGTAGCCGTACTTGTCATCAGCGTGGCGTACGTGCGTGTAGCATGTGTAGTTATCATCATAACAGTATAAAAGTGTCAATGTATTTATGTATACTTGCCTAATCGACCATATTGACCCATCAACAAAAACCCATAATATATTGCCGTAGGGTAGCTTAGGAATGACGTTAACTTGAACACTATTGGTTTGTTGAGGTCATCATTGTATACTCCTCTAACAGTTCCCCAAATAAAGAACTGTACTGCACCCAGTGATGCCCCTCGGCCAGCTACAACATAAGACAATAGCATACAGCCTATGGAAAGAATAGCATAACGTGTGTGCAATGACAAATTCGCTACACAGTTTATTCTAACTTAACAAATGTAATCATACACGGCATCTGCAGCGATTATTTAATAACACATTTACTGAGGGCTGCCATATTGAGTCATGTCTCGGTACATGACAAATAAGCATCCCAAGCTTTATCGACTATAACGTTGTGGGACCATTCAAACAACCCTGTTTTACTCTTTCATTGCCATAGTTTCCGTTGGTAAGATAGGCGACAAAACATTAATGCGTAAGCAATTCCATTATGCGTAAGCAATTTTGGAATAGACAACTTATACGAATGACAGTTAATGTTTATTTCTCTATTCAATGTGAAGATAGGCAATTTCAAGTTGAATATTGAATGACATGTAGCATATTTAATTTAGTTTAGTTTTAAGCGGCAAAAGGTAACGCACATGTGATCAAATTGGATAATACGGCTATTGCCGTATAGCGACATTTAATTCACGCGGCCGCCTTAGGGTTGATGTCGCAAACTCCTGTAAATTATATGTTGTACACTCACAGTTGTAGAAGTCCTCATGTTGAAAGTTGTTGGGAACATTTGTTGATAGCAGTGGCTTATTTTCATATTTATCGTATACGTTTGTTTTGCTCACTAAAGAATAATAAGTAATCTAACGAATGTTAAATTTTATTATTTCACGTACAGTACTATAATTATAGACAATGCTTTATATATGTTATTTTAGTAATTTATCATCCAACTTTAACTACTATTTGTATTGACATGTACGCATAGCGCATGATAGCAAATGTATTAATTCGGGTGCTATGCAAATACACTGTTTTGTTATAAATAATACTTTCATTTCTCGATGGTTCCAAAAAAGATGACGATCCGGCATTACGAAATTTTGTGGAGTGACATGATGATTCCTATTGGCAGTTTTATAGAGATTTCAGAAAACATAGTCAAAATCTATGCTTTCATAAATAGTTTTACTAATATACATTAATGAATTTGTGATCAACTTTATACATAAGTTCTTAGTGTACTATTCAGCCGCTTTTAACTTTAAAAAAGCACCATTCATGATCAAGAGGTTGAAATTGTTACCTGGTACACATGCAAAGGTACATTATTTGATAACAAATTTAGATGGGATGACAACGTCATTGTGGAGAAATATAAGCGGAACCTGTATTTTCTTAGAAACACATACAGGTGAAAACATAAACAGTTTGATGGGCTTGCTTGCAGTAATATTTTTCGTAGGTGTCAGCAGTCATGTCCTGCTGACATTTGCAATGTTAGAATGTTTTACAACTTTTGTTATCAAGACCGTTCTTTGGTTTTAATTTACCTGCTAGTATATCAACGTGAGTGTTAGTAATAATAGCAGTTTACAGAAGAGTGTGCGTGTCTGTCAAAATACCTGGAGACACTCAGAGAGACGCCATTCAATTAGGTGAAAAACAGGTTCTCAGGAAAGTGTTTTTATATTTTAATAAATGACAGTCGTGTTTTGTTATTCCATAGTTAAGATCTTGGACGCCGGTTTAGGTGTCCCGCGTGCAAAATAAACCGCAAGACGTTATCCTTTACGCTGCCATCTGTGTTGTTAACGATGTGAAAGGAATGTAGGCATGGTCCAATGAGTTATGTTCTATAAACACAGAGGTTACAATGTGAAGTAACGCACACATTATAATCCATGTGATTAACTATTTATAGTTGTGTATGACTTCGATGACATTAGCCAATCAAATGCTTTTACCAATACTATATTTTCTTATATTATATTCAAACATATATATTTGTACACATTTATTACACAATGCCCGTATAAATGACAATGCAATTGCCATTACATGGATGAATTATATTGTATTGTATTGAAAAACATCTTGTAATTAACATTAATACCATTACTGCAAAAGGCGCAGATAAGGAAATTCGCGGCAATCGATGGCAGTATGCAGACGAACATGAAGAACATTAGAAACGACAAATCGACGTTCTCAAGCATGGGCCGGTAATGATATGTCGTTGTTTGCACACTATCTACTGCAACATCGTTCATTTTCACTGGCCAACATAAGATGAAAGTAGTTGCGGAAACTGTGATGAATATTAGTGTGACATATTCGAGTAACCAGGCTGACCACTGAAGCCACGTCTTCACTCCCATTATTTGTAGCATTCTCTGAAACAAAATATATGTACCAGCATCAGGATCATAAACGTCTCAATGTAATATCTGGTATACCATCTTAAGTGTCATTAGTTGCAGAAATGTGGGCAGATAACTAGATCCACATTCACCGATTAATTTTGACTGTGTTTAGTAACACATGTCTTGATTGTATTAACTCTTTAAATTGCATGACACAATATACTTTCCGTATATTTACCTTTAATTACAGATGAATGGATATAATTGTAATTAGTAATTTTCGACTGTTTAGCGAACTACATTAGGGGAATATATCAGTGATTATAACAATCTTAATCTAATCAAATGGCTCTTCATAACATGTTCAATGAAATAGATAGAAACACACATGTATTCCTTTTTCCTTATCGTATGTCACGTCTCTTGCAATGCCGATACTGCAGACTATAATTTCTAAAACCAGGACGTAATAAAGACTTTTTGGTTCATACGAAATTACGATTGTATCGGTCTTATCGTATGTGGGAAATGGAAATCTCTTCGTTTGCATATGAATTTTTCGAGTATCCACGGATGAATTCAACGCCTTTATGATACCGATGTCGACATTGTATTGGAGATATAAGAAACCTGCACCTGCATAATCTGAAAGAAAATAATAGCATTCAGTAGTTGCCCGATGGATCTTAAAATGAAAACAAAACTTATCTACGAGGAACAATATATAAATAGTAACTCAACAATGCAGAATTAGTAGAGGCAGATACAGTGACATCTCTCGATCAGAGTACTTTGGATTGCAAGTAAATATTACTATTACTTTTTTAATTTTGAAATTATTTTTAAATATTAAAGATAATTACATAAATAAAAATAATTACGGTAAATAAAAAATAAACATTAAAGTTATATATTGTTATCAACGTTATTTAAACACCATCGTTTCCGGGAGTTTATGCCTCGTTCACAGGTGGGAAGAACTTTGGCATACATGTAAGATGTATACAATCACGTCTAAGAGCGCTTAATAAATTACGGATTTATAAGTAAAACATTGTGATACAAACCTCTAATACATATAAATGATTTTTTTTTTATAGAAAAGGTAGTGTTAAATGAAGATATGAAGCAAATAATAAAACTATTAAACCATGGCTAAACATATGAGTATATTTTGAAATCAAAATGATGCCAAGACAAAACTTGTAGTCGGAGGTATTCCGAAAACTATTTCTTGATTGGCTATTTCTTTACTGGTGTGCGCGCGTATTGACAGTCTAAGTAAACTGGTGTTATTGCAGCAGAGAGAAAATAATCGTCGTCGTCTTGATCGGAACTTGTATCTGGCTATTTAGTGTCTGTTCACATCTCGATCTGACTTTGCAATTGCGTTGTAGGCAAATATCTGTCGCCAAAACATAATGTAGCACCGACCGTAAATGCTCAAGTTCGGGCTGTTAAGATCTGCAGAGAACATTACTTATTTATGTACACTCATAATTCGTCCAGGATTGTATAGAGCTGAATTCTTTCCAACTAGTATGTTGCCAGTTTTTTCAGCTGACTACGTAACATGATATTTTTCAAATATTATTGTGAAATTGTATCCATTTGTGAAACAGTTGAATCGAGGTTGTTATAAAACAAAAAGCAGAATATTCATTTGGCCCAAATCATATTAAAGAGCGGCAAGTGTTAATACACTAAGGTAGCTATATACGCACCATATCTTTCAAACTTCCTAGGCGTTCTCGTGTTAAACCAGCGGAACAACCTCGTCGTTCGACGGATTTCACCACGGCCAATAACTCTTATCGTATACCGAATATTTGAAGGCAATGCGTTTCCTTTTGATGGTAGATTAGTAAAAACGATACCGCCGAGCAGTTTGCACTTCCTTGAGATCAGGCAATCATCGCGTATCTCCTTGTACATGTCTTCCTCCGCAGAAAACCCTTTTATGGCTGTAAAAATTAACAGGAGTGTGTTTACGCGCATACACAATTATTTTTTTTATCATTCATGATGCTTTTCCATTTAATGTATATTTTTGTTTGTTCAATTGTGTTTTCATTGTTAACAACGATTCCTGCTCAGAGTGTTTAATTATGTTGAACAATAGTGTCATTATCATGCACGTGTTGTATTCTAGTGTAAATAGTTTAACAACGTATCTAGATTTATTGTGGGTATTTGTGTATGCAATATAATAGCATACTATTCCTTCATATGTTGGCCCGTATCCGATATGTGGTACAAACACAGTTACGTGATAATTTGTTATGCCTTTGTATTGGAGTACAATGGGACTACTGAAGCTTATGGTGTACTTACGTAACCTCATAACAAAAACGCCCTACGTCTGCTATGACTTAGCAGTGTACTGTCTGAATCGTAAGCTAATTACATTGTTTTCATTTAGCTGATGTAAATAGATATTATAATGATTTTCAGCATATTCTCCCCATAATGTTTTCAGCATAAAGTACTCCATCTAAACGTAACAGGACTTACATAAAAAATGATCAATTAAAAATGCTACTCCTGCAGCTATGTGTTGCAAATATTGAAACTGAATGTATATTATTACGTGAACGATTTATAAATGACACTAATTCGCATCTTTGTGGCTGTAATTGTATGTATAAAAACAGGACATTTAAATCTAAATGTGGTGTCGCGATGTTTGCACTCGACAAAATTAAGTTTAATCATAGTGAAAACCTTTGTATTTTTGTAGAAACGGCAACTTGAATCTATATTTATTGAAAGCTGAATTAATGGTCATACCTCAATTGTTGGTAAAATATACCGGATACCTAATTCAAATGTATCTTCGTATATACAAAGATATGAGATAATATTAGCATGATTTAACGCAAAAAGCATCAAGGTTTGATTTGCACTGATTAAAACATTGACTACCTTAAAATGGATTCACATAAACATTCTTTGACTTACTTCACCTACACCTAGCTGCTAACACTATTCCAATAATAAAAAAAACAACGCGTATCACGCATACATCCGCTACCCTCATTGATAATATATGTACGACATACAACCCCAGGTGTATATTCTGGCATATTATATAGTGACATATGTGATGGACTGCCCATACTCTGTGTCATTGGTAAAACAGAATCCTTGTAAAATCAAATGACCCGTTAATATTCAGACACAAACATACGTATGACCATTCCATATATACAATCAGCGAAATGGATTTTGCGAAGCTATGTCGCTCATACATATGGACAAGAAACCGTTGTGAAAAAAATAATCCCACATAATACGTAATGAACGGATGACTAAAGGTCTACTAAAGTCATCACTAACATCGAATACACTCATTAGGAAATAACCTAAGACATATTTAACTTATATCAGGTTTGTAGAGTGTATGTGTCATAGATTAAAACAGACAGCAAATATAAAATACTACGCTGATCAACTTAACCTAGTTAAGAACGACTCTAAAATAGAAATGTGGAAATTACTCCGAACAATGATCAGGAAAAGCAATGATAAATCAAACATTTTGGTACATGTTAAATTTACTAATGGAATAACTAATGACCCTCATTATATTTCGAATATATTCATAAATGTGTTCACTAATGTTGGTACAAAGCATGCAAATACAATACATCAACCTAAACAAAGTTTTTCAAAATATCTTCTGAATTGTCGCAAATAAAATCCAAGACGTTTCTTCATGAGTCTGACTGATATAAATGAAATTAAGCATATTTTAATGTCACACCAAACTAAGACTAGTTATGGTTATTACAATATTCGGTTAACAAATAGCCTTACCAATATATATTTTAATAAACAAGTCGATATGTGAATGAATAGTGTCTGACGAAATCAAAATAGCAAACGTTATACGTGTCTAGAAATATAAAGCTACTGATGAATTTTCTAATTATAGACCTATATCGTTCTTACCTTCAATTTCTAAAACAGTGGGATAACTTATATAGAAGAACATATTATGTTATGCAGAAAAACAATATATTGAAAAACAACCAATAACGTTTTCGTGAGCAAAAATAAATTGCTATTCATGGTTTTACTAGTAAAATGGTTAGTGCAACTGAAAAAGAGACTAAGTCCTTAGTGTATTTCTTAATCTAAGTAAAGCATTCGACATCATAAACCACCAAATTGTACTACATAAACTGGAATATCATGTTTATAAGGGGTCCTCCTCGAACATGGTTTAAAAGTTACTTTTCAAACAAAATAGTACGTCAAGTACAACAACATATATCACTTCAGCAGGATGTCACACGTTGGTCCGATTATGTTTATTATATATATTAATGTCCTTCCGTTCTGTTTAGATATATGTAAAACGATATTGTTTGCCGATGACACTACTATATATTGCCAATTAAATTTGTCGTCTATCAGAACACCTAGAAATTATATATATTTTGTTCGGTAAATTGTTTTATCTGATATAATTAATAGTAAGTCTTGTTTCTGTCGAGGATGCGGTCTAGAAAATGAAATATATTTGGTTTGATAAATAAACTGGAAAACATATATATATATATATATATAAAACTGGAAAACAAATTAATGAAGTATACAACAATTTGAGTAATGAATTAGAACTACTAGCAGATTGGTTCCGTGTCAATAAACTATCTTTAGACATTTATAAAAACCAAATATATGTTATTTTCCAGGCCGCATCCTAGACAGCATACTATTAATGATACAATTTCTAGGTCTTCACATAGACAACAAACTTAATTGGCAAGAATATACAAATGCATGTAAAACAAACAAACTAGTGCTTTATACATAATCAATAAAGTTAACTGCTACCTTCCAGTAGCTGCACTTAAAACAAGTTAATAAACCTTAGTTTATACCTACTTCACTTATGTAATAATTTTGTGGGGATCCACAAATAAAACGTTAATCGAAAAATATTTGTTAAAAAAAACGTTCGTTCCGTTCTTAAAGTTGCATTCTGACTTCCGCCATGTTTAAAATAATATTTTCCAGTAAACCAGCATTCCCCATATACTATACATAGTGTTGTCCTCAACTACCTATCAACTTATTTTCACATAATATGCCATTTTAAGATAAAAAGCAGCAAAAGACGAAAAAATGTCCTGGTGGGCCCCACCAGTTAGAATTCTCTGATTGGCTTAGACCTCGATGAAGGGAATTCCAGTGAAAAGCGCTTTCAGGAGGGGGCCACACTAAAAGGCGGACCACAGTTGGCAGACCGCACGAAAACGGCATACCACATTCACAAAGATGCCAACGCTCGATACGCTCCATATTTACGGCATGCCAATCGCTGGATACTCGCCTGTACGGACAATGGCTAATTGAGCATGATTTAAATGACTAGGGTATTGTTCTCTAGTGGCGCCTCTAGCGACTAACGTGGATATGTGTAACCGCCTTTTAGTTTGCCCCATCGTTTACTTACGTTGACCGGACAGTTCCGATGGTAAAAATAGATCGACTTTTGGGAAACTCCAGAGCCATTGGTTGTTACAAACTTATATTTGATCAAATAACGTATAAATCCACAAAGTGAGACATGTGGTAGGAAGTATACTAATAAGCAAATGTCGGTTATGGTTTACATTGACTTTTCTAAAATGCGTTAAGAAGTGGAAATTATGTCAGAATGCAACTTTAAAACAAAATTCAGGGAGCATTCACGTCCCGTCTTTACTCGTTTACATTTTATACAATGGATTGACACTTATGAAATCGAAGTTGGTAATGTTATGTATAATTACTTCACCGGGAATCTGCTACATTCATTATCTGATATATTTTCATTTACCTGCGATATTCACTATTATCTAACAAGACAAACCTGTAAATAACTTTGAATAGTCTATTATGCAAAGTTGCGATAATCTGGAACGAAATTCCAACGTTTATTAAAAATACACCCAATTTAAATATGTTTACATTATCATTAAAGACAAGCGTGGTAAAGGGGTAGGTATTGTAATTTAATTCCATCCCATCTCGATACGTCTTATATATATATATATATATATTATTGATATGTTTTTGAAGTAGTATCACGATACTTAAATATAGTAACAATTGCTGAAGCCGGACACAAGTTTTTGGAAGATACTAATGTACAAATGTATTATTATCTTTCTTATGCACTCATCTAAAATTAATACCATCTTAATTACTATTAATTCATTAATAAATGGAACCAACACACTATACGTGAAATCATTGTTAACAATCTAGTTACTGTTTTAGTAGTATCGTTTTTCTGAGGGTGGCGGCGACCAGTACACTTATCTCACCAATATTATATCATATTGTCACCCTGGAATTGTATATTATTTTGTCAATTCTCAACACGTGTTTGCGTGCGTATGTGCGTGCTTGCGTGAATGCGTGCGTGCGTGCGTGACGGGCACCCGGCGCAAGCATACAGTTACCGATATGTCCACGTTTACTGAAGTCGCGTGTACTTGTACCACTCTGTAGATGTGACATCACCTTTCTTGAAATGTCCACATCTGGTGTGTAAAACACCTGCAGTTTCTTAGCTCCACAAAAACCCGTTTTTAGTTTGTTTTGCCTTAACGTTGAACACCAGTGAGGCTTCTCTGGTCGGAACGACACCGTCGTCACTATGTCTAGATGTGAATTCTTGTGCTTAGAGAGGAGCAACAGGTGATACACCATCGGCAGAAGTGTCACTGCAGACAGGAACAGTGGGCGCTTTTTTAGTATCTGTGTGTTCCTCCATAACAAAATGACGAATCGATCCCAGTTGGAAACCATCACTACAAACTGAAACACACGACAATTGGCTATGACAAAGCCGGTTTCATGACCTTGCGGAAAACTTATTTAGAATAAGAATTCCAATCAATGTAATCTTGCAACTTTTCAGTTGGAATGCACATACACCTATGACAACACAATTTCGTATGTCTTTGCCCTAAAAAAAACCTTTTAAACTTACCTGCAATATTGGCTGAGTTACAGCGGAAAACTCACATATTCGGTAATGCTGGCATTTTAAAATTTCTGAAAACATGGGTCTGGACACCTTATTTCTGAAGTTAGGTGCAATATTGGCCGATGTATAGTAATAAATAGATTGATCAATAATGATGGCACTAATTTGCATATCAAACTGTCACATGATCATGTCAAACCATTGCAAACTGTTTTCTACGTATTTTTACCTATTGATTAAAAATATATTTCCGGGCGGTGTACGGGATCCCCTCTTCCGACTAGACTATAGTTTATTTGCAAGTTGTTGTCGGCTATTTATGAAGAAATTGTTAAATTGTACTGCTATTTCTTTTTGATGTGTTATCTTGGTTTCATTTATATTAAAATATGTTGAAAGTTGTTTTTGTATTTTTGATTTGTTGATAGCATCAGCTATGTTCTCCTGTGCTGCTAAAACGCAGATTATAATAAGTAACCTTTTCTTTATATTTTGTCTCTTTATTTCCTTTGTTATATTTGCCACCTCTGTTGGTTTTACTTTGTGTATCTTTGAGTTAGAATTTCCCATATGCACTTCAGTGTACATGTTATCTGGGTTTACATTTATATTAGCTAGGAGTGTTTATATGTATTAATCATAATATATTTCATTGTTCACTACCTCCGCTAGCTTAGCGGAAAATGTTATATCATATTATACTGGTGGAACTTCTGTTAGATCGTAATTAAAGACTTTATTCCAGTTAATAGTCCCTAATTCAATGGTAAAGTCAAGGTAAACGTAACCAGAGCAAATACTGCAATGTGATCAGATATTTTTGTAGCATTTTTTGAAGTTGGACTTGAAGATTATTTATTTTATCTAAACATCGGAAGTGATGAGGAGTTTAGCATGGATATGCGTATGATATTGCTGTGGTCAATATTCGAGGGTATAATGGTTTATTGGCATTTTAAACAACCTTTAACTCAATACAGGTGTTCGATGGCGTGGAAACAAATTATGGAATGATTTAATTGTCACATATGTAAATATACCGGGAAAATTTAAATTTCTAAGGAAATATCGGGGTCCTATTTCCACCGGAAGTGTTTGCAAGTAACACGAACCGATGCGAGAGCACGCATTGTATTTCATTAAAAAAATACACCAAGGCTCAAGAGCGTTATAATTCGAAAGTTCAGTATCAAAAACTTTCTAAAGTTGATAATGGAAAACGTAGCACCTTTTTGTATTCCGTTTATTATTACAGTTTTCGGTTGCATCTTGTTATTTATGTAATTATGATGACAATATGAATGTTTATGTTACAACCAAGTTTATTAAGAATGGTAGCTTCCAATTCAACACCAACATTTACCATCTGAATCTGATCGGAATGAATGCAATACAAGGGTATAACCTTCTATGAAATTAATTAATGCTATTCGAAGTGATTTTCAAGTGTTATGCTTGGTAATGATAAACTAAGCGTGTTAGAATGCGTACTATTTAGGTTATACAATTCCAGAAAGCGCACTAGATTACAATGATTTATCTAGATAATGTCGCCTGTTGTACAAGCACAGGGCATGATAATACAAAAATTCTTAATGTGTAAAGATTATGTGAAGGAAACATTATTTAGAATGTTTTGCTCACCTATTAAACTTGCCTACCCAAAACAAGCTGCCAAAATGTCATCAAAATTGAAGACGGTCATGTAAATTTTAGATTGATTTGACATGGAATGCCCCGTATGCCTCTTACAAGAATAGATTTCGATTGATTTGTGTTAGATTTTTGACAGATAGTGTAGACATAGTGAAATGTTTGTTTATCAAACATCTAATTGTGCTGCTGTTATCTGAAATATAGATTTTTATGCTGACTGCAGTTCCTAATATATTTGACATGTGGCATTATTAACAGTAACATGAAATATACAGACCTACTGACTGATTCGAACATTTCTGGTGATCTTGAGGGGGAAGGAAAGAAGAGGAGGGAGACGAGGTCTAGTTTAACGATTTCATTGACACCGATTGCGAAGGATGCCCTGACAATTACCATCTTGAAGCCCATGAGAGGTTGAGGCGCGGTAGCTCAAACAAATTAGTCTTGCCTATATCAATAAATGAGATGGTAAATAAACTTAGTGGAGTATCTATATTCACAATGCCTTGAATTGAACCATAGCTTAACTTCTGTTCGCAAACAACACGTTTTTATATCTCATTTCCCTCAACTTACCAGCAATACCGGCTGAGATACATCGAGAAGGATACATTTTCGGTAAAGCGAGCACTTTAGAATTTGCATAGCATGCAAAGGGCTTACGTAAGAAGAAGAATTTGTTTTTATTTGACCATTATATCAAAACAATACACACATACACGTTATCCATGTCATACATATATAATCTGAATAATACAAACATGAAAATCATAGCAAACATGGTAATAATGCGTATAATTAATAATAACAGTAGGGTCAGGAGACTCCTCTAAGACCGGGCTGGTCGCTATCGAGGAGCCACCTTTCAGAAAATTTAACTTACAGAATAATTTCTTCATCTAGAACAAATTCTTCAGAAACAAACCAATAAAAAAAGAAAAATCACCAAACACGCATAATATGAAGATGCATGTGCGCAACTGACAAGATTATTGTATCTCAAGTAAAAAGGCTCTGTTTTTAAGTTTAAATACTGAATGAAGTGTTTAGGTGGTTTTAGATACTTAATTTTGCATACATACATAGCAGTTTTGTCTAGTGCATATTACTTCATAAGTTTGTAAAAAATACAGTTTAACATAATTTACAAATCCCTGTGTACTATGTGACTTAAGTTTTTCTTTCACTATTTCAGGAAGGTTATTTAATAATAGTGGCAAATTATGTATGAGACATTTCTTTGCAAATTCATGTTTAATTTTATAAGTGTATATTTTATTTTTGTCTCTTGTGTCATGACCATGTACCTCATATTTAAACACAAACCTCCAATTTTGTAAATAGCGAGGTAGGTCATTGTGTAGATATTTATAGTAGAATTTTAATTGTTGTAATTTAAGAATGTCATCTACTTTTAATAAGCTAAGTTGTTTGTAGAGTGGCTCAGTGTGGGAAATGTAGTTACTCAAAGTAATAATTCTCAGGGCTTTTTTTTGTAATTTTATTATTCTATTTGATTCAAAGCCCCATGCCATATCTAGAGGTAAGATATGTTTCAATTTGTTTAAGATTCCAATTTTCTTAGAACACGCATTTGATATTTTTTCAGCGTGCTTTTTCCAGTTTAAATTTGTATCTATAATTAAACCCAAGAAATTAAATTCCTTAACTTGATCAATGTTTACATTGTCTATATTCAGGTTTAATATCTGTATATTTGTCTTTTTCTTTTGAAATATCATAAATTTAGTTTTTACTACATTTAGTGATAATTTATTAATTTTGAGCCAATCATTTATCTTAACAAGTTCTTCGTTTATTAAAGATTCTAAATTTTGGTCATGTGTGTTATCACTGAACACATTTAGTGTACTTGACAAAGTTGTGTCGACTGCATAAATGAGAAAGTTAAACATTTTACTTGCTTGTGCAAAATCATTTATGTATATGATGAATAATAGTGGTCCTAAAATTGAACCTTGTGGTACACCTGTTGTTATTGATAACATATTTGATTTGAATTGTCAATTTCCGTGTATTGTTTACGATTTACTAGGTAGCTGCTGAATAAGTTGAGATTTGTTCCATGTACACCGTAATATTTAAATTTATCAATTAAAATTATATGATCAATGGTATCAAAAGCCTTGGAGAGATCTAAATATATATTAATTGGTATTTCATCTTTATCCAGTTGTGTTATTATTCTATCTATTAATTCTAATGCCGCATATTCTGTTGAATGTTTCGGTCTGAAACCATATTGATGATCAAACAAAAGCCTAGAGTCTCTTAAATAAGATGATAATTTTTCAAAAATATTTTTTTCAAGTATGGTTGAAATAGCTGGTAGAAGTGATTTAGGCCTATAATTACTGAAAACTGTTTTTTCACCTTTTTTATAAACAGGAATTACCTTTGCAATTTTTAGTTTATCAGGGAATATTCCTGTTGTTAATACTTGATTTATTAATAATGTTAAAGATTTGGTTAGTGCTGGTTCAAGAATTTTTAGTAATTTAGTGGAGAGACCATCATATCCACAGCTACTTTTGTTAGGTAAATTGATTATTGTCCGCTTTATAATATCTTCTTCAACGTAGCTAAATGTAAAGTTTCTGTCTACTATTTTATTTAGATAATATGTATGTTCACGAGTGCCTTTATATTTTATATTACTTGCCAGATTACTACCTATATTAGTAAAAAATAATTAAATTTGTTTACAATTTCTGATTTATCTCTAGAATCAGAGTCTTTAAAATATTTGGGAAATGATTTGTTAGTTTTATTTTTAGAAAGGATTTCATTTATAGTTTTCCATGTGTTTTTTATATCAAATTTAAAATTATTAAAACATTTATCATAGTAGAGTTGTTTTGCTTTGCGAAAACTTGTTTTTAAAATGCTATTGTACGTTTTTAAATTGACCAATAATATGGCATATTTGGAAGATTAGACTTCTTATGCTTGTATTTGTTAAATTTCACTAATTTGCTAGTCATATATTTATTTTTAGTTTGGTTTATTTCATCTATGATAATATTATAATTATAGTTTGGGTCAGTATTTGGGTTGGTGTCTAATGTTGTGTATATATCAGAGGAGTGAAGTTCATTTTTTACCTTTAACATAGCCTCGTAATTAATTCGGGAATGTTTGTTTATGAACTTTGACCCTGAAAACATGGACAAGGACACATTATTTGTGCAGTTATGTGCAATATTGGTCGAGATATAGTAAAAAATTGATTGTACTATAATGGCGGCACTAATTTGCATTAAAATGATACGTGGAATATTTTGCTGAGTTGTTAACATAGCAAATCATTTTCAACGTATTGTTTCTGATCTAGTAACATCGATTAAATGTATATTTCCGGGGGGTGCACGGTACCCACCTCCTTCCGACTAGACTAGACGTTTCTGCTCTCAAAACTGACGACTGCTGCCAATTTACGTCCTACACTCCTACCGCCAGCTCGTCTATCTAAGTTGCGAAAAAAATTCAGATTGCCCAAAATGTGTTTGTCCGGACAAAATAGTCTGGGAGCCGATTTACACTTTTCGCCCGGAGACGCTCCCTTGGCTATTTGACAGTATCCAGTGAAATAGCCGCGCTGTCTACTCATTTATCACGTTCCTTTCCGACGCATTTATCGAAAACTGGTGTTACGATATAATTCCATATCCGATTTGTAGTACTCGGCAGATGCACATTGCTTCATGGCATGTGCCGAAGCACAGACACAGCCTAGAATCAGACCAGGCCAGGGCGTGGAAATCTAAACCGAGTTTGTGAACGTTACGCTTGTGATGGTATGCCAATGTAAATGCATAGAACGACATATGCAGTCCAAGAGCTCAGTCTTGGAAGATGACGAGACTCGAGGTCGATCACTGTTATCCCTCTCTCCGCGTGTAATCATAATAAAGTGATTTGTTCAGTACTTCTGGTGTCGAATCAGATACGTATGTATGCGAGATGAGTCGGATAATCCGACTACTCAGATGTCAGGCCAAGACGACACGTTTCAACGCTCTCCTCTGTGTAGAGGTACTAAAATTAACAGTCGCGACATTGCTGCTATTCCATATAATATGGGTATTGCCAGAGCTATCAGATAGTAGCTGGGGCATCCCCCCGGTGGGACCAAACAGGCACAGATCTCGCTCAGTCTGGGACTCTCGTAGTTTAATACCTTATCTGTTTTACGTTTTGATCCCATCCGACTGAGGGCGCCGTGTGTTGAAGAGATCCAGCTCGAATATATTAGGTCTGGTGTCGCTTTGCATACGCCGTCTTGACATGTAGATGAACATACATGCTTTTATGGAGACGTAAATTATAATAATAATAAAATATTTACACAGGGGCGCTGTGTAAATATTTTTTTTTTGAGTAAATCAATAACAAATTGCTGTCGGCCGCATTACAAAAAAATAAACGCACAAAAAATAAAGTATACCAAAAACATTTTAAGATACAGTTATAGATCATTACGCCCTATGTTATTTATGAACACAGATTAAACGCAAAAGTAAAGTAAAAGTAGTTTACATGTATTAATTTAAACACGATGAATGGAAACCCATATCAATTGATAAATTGCTTTCTCTACAAATCGATTCCGGAGTTTGTTAAAACAAATTATCTACGCCTAGGTGCATACTACATGTAGGTACTGAAGCAATTATGCCAATTTAGTTTGCGCGCCATAGTCTTCATTCAATTGACCAAATGTAATACGATTGGAATAACTGTGTTGAATGTTCACGCTAGAATTCAATAATTTACTGCTAAAAAGTGATGTTTCACTACCCTGCAGTTGTAACGTGACTGTGTGCTAAAGTAATAATTTAATAAAATAACTATGACAAATAGATAAACACAATTAACTGTACATTACGTGTACATAAAACGATGAATAAATTAAATATAATAAATAGGTAAATAAATTATTCGTATATTACATTTCACGGTCATGCAATGTATAACCAAGGTCAAGGATACGACAGTGACGTGTGGGCTAAATTAAAATAATAAATAAGTTAATAAAATATTATAATAACCAGATCAGTAAAATAGTTAGTACATTAAATAAAAAGCAGGCAATTCATGATTAATAATAATAATATATAATATATATACACATATAAAATATCACATAACTTTCATTAGGTTATTATTACAATAACATTAGCATGTTCATGATTTTTTACACCAACTTTGAAAACATCAGCCGAAGTGTCATGGTGGCATTAATCGCCGCTAAGAAAATAACACTATTCCTATTGATATGTTACTTCAAAGTTATTTGATTCAGGTATGGCAACCATCTAATACAATCTGCTATCATGTATAAGTAAAAATGTGCAAATGCAAATTTAAAAGTTTGTTTTAATTATGAATTGTTTTAGGAATTTAGTTTGTCTGATATTTTAATGACATGGATGTGGGCATGACAAGAAATTTGAATATTTTTTCAAAAATCAATGACTTAAATAATGTTGTTATAGGCATCAGCGCGGCACAATGAGTGTGCATTCAGAATTAGGGGAATGCATTAACTTGGGCTAGTAGATAACCTTTAGCAGAAAGGATACTATGGCTAAAATTATATTGTTTTATTGTAATGATTTAACTAATGTACCAGAAACCCAAATCCTTGTTAAATGGGCATACCAATGTCAACTACCTAATGAGATCAAATATTTAAGAATAATGCTACATTATGGGACAAACCTATTGCAGTATGAATAACAAGGGAATAACACACTTGCTTTCTAACATAATATTAAACGTTTCACATTGTTTACACTGCAACATTTGGTGAGTATCAAAAACATAGCTTTGTGTGTAGCGTAGCATTTTCCAAATAATACAGTTTCTAATTAGACGCAGATATCCAAGCTAAAATCCTGGATATAATAGGATAATTTATAGCATGATAAAATGCAACTCGACATGAAGTAATGCATATTTTAATGTGAAAATATTTATATAGATAGCTAATTTTTACAAATGGATGAATACTTTGTTGATATACCTATGCAAATAGTGTATCTAAGTTCATTCTTATTATAATTGTATACCATAGTAATTTTATATGATTTGCAAAAGACTATTGTCGATATAAATCTTTCATGTTTTGGAATGGTTGAACGTTGGCAACCATAAACATACTGCTCAAAATAGTCCACTCCCTGGACAAACAGTCTGTTCAGGTGAACATCTCAACTTATCTGGGAAGCATACAGGCTTGTAGCAATTATTGCACAGAGTATAATTTTTACACAAATATCCTCGTTAGGCTCATACAGACATGTGAAATTGACCTATGTAGTGAATAAACATGCCCAGATTCAAAACAGTGGCACACTATTTGAACCTAATTATGTTGGGTCAAATGTGTCAAGCACTGTGCTGCTTTGCCACAAAGCTATAGTCATGAAGACAGAATGTGTCAACACATTAACAATTATTGAGGATTCATGTAAGTTGCTGTCTGCAATAGCTGTATAAATGTTATCCAGCTGTATGAATTAAGTGCCCAGATTCAAAACAGTGGCACAACATCTGAACTAAATTCATTTGAGTCCAATGTGCTAGGCACTATGCTACTTTGTCACAAAGCTATATTATAGTCATGAAGACATAATCTGTCAACACAATAACAATTAATGAGGGTTAATCGATAATGTATGTTGCTCTCATAAAATAGCTGTATAAATGTTATCTAGCTGTAAGTAACAGTATCTATTAAATATGTGAGGCCTAGTATAGACAGTTATGTTTATCAAACTAACTAGGCGACTTGCTTAACAAACTGTCTGTTTTTTTTATAATTTTGTAAAGCCCGAACATTTGTTTTACACGGGCCATTACTATAGACTATACTGTCTATGCTATAGTAGTAATAATAGACTATAGATATAGAGATTATAGTATAGTAATTACCTTTAATGCAACACCAACTATTTCGTGTAATCTTTTTTAACGTATGTTCACAAACCAGATTTTACGTCTTAGTCAACCAGATTTGTTTGTGTAGATGCCAAATGTACCTGTTTTTCGCATTCTGTGTTACATCTGGCGGTGCTTACAAGCGATATACTTAGCCTTAGTTCGCCTTAGGTGTTCGAGCGTGTTCAACTAGCGGGTCGACTCTGACTGTCTTTGACTTTGTGCCTTTGATTTGAAGTTAGAGATCTAACGGCCAAGTTTTCGCCAAGCTATTTTCAACATATACATATATATAAGCGTGCCCTGTTGATATATTCTGATGTCCTGTGGCAGATTATTATAAAATGTTAGACTGTGTCGTGTATTTACCCACCTAATGCTAAGAGACGCGCGCTTAGCCCGCCTCTTCCTGTAAAATGTAATGTGTTGTGAATCATGGGAAGGGAGTACTCCGTAGTTCAATGTGACTTTTTAGTAGATATAGTTATCCACCAGATGGCAGGTCATGCTTTATAATCTCGGGCCCGTATTCTCTAAGAAAATTACATCTTGAGTAAGAATTTTCGTAAATATGGCGGATTCTTACTTAGCTGCGAAAATTGCGTAAGTTCGTATGTGTATGCGTAAGTTCGTATTCTCGAAAGCGTTAAGAATGTTTGCAGCTAAGAAAATTCGTAAATTACGTAGAAAATATCGTAGAATATCACGACGGTTGTAACGGCTATAGTATACTATAGTCATCGACATCTACTTCCGCTTATATACACTTTTAGAGTTTGACCTATGGCTATGCATATGATATATTGATGAACTGAAAGACAAAATAGATAAACATTAATTGAAAACCGGTAAGTTATAGCGAAATAATTAAGCATAACACATTTTACAAATTACATTGAAAAACAGTAATGTACTCATGGGTGTGGGCGCAACGTCAGTGAAACAATAGAACGGAATGAGCAAAAACAACGATTGTTTGCGAAATCATGCCTGCATTCACTAAAGAGGGCAGCACTTTTCGCTGCTTTACTGTCTTTTGTCGTGTGGTGGATCAATGTACGCGCGAAACTACAAAACTACCGGCGAAAGATAAGTTGTCAATATCCATTTACAGCGAGTGAGTTGTGTATTTTATAGCAATCCACAATCAATATTATATTCACAATATATGTTACATGTTATGTCATATAATGCAATTAAATTGTTAATGACGTCTACTTATTCATAGACGTTTTGTCTTGATATAAGTTTGTTTACATAACATGTTATGAATCTGTCAGTCATTCGTAACTGACAAGTCTCAGGTTGTATACGCCAAACAGCCCAAACTTGGGCTAACGCAGGAAGTTGTAGTGTTTCTTGTGCGCATGCGTTAGGTATTATGTTTGTTTGTTTGGGCTTGTTTGTTTGACCTTGTTTATTTGTTTATTTTATTTGATTGTCTGTTTGTTTGTTTGTTTGATTGTTTGTTTTACAAATTACAGGCAATTTAGGTAATTGGGTATTGTAAAGCCTAAAGAGGAGGTTCGTGATTGCTGCTTGAAAAGCTTTTGGGTTATCTATTTCAGTAATGTGTTGTTTAGGAAAGCACTGACAAAGCGGGAAAGGACAAACTACTGCAATGTATACATAATTGTAAAGCTAAGAAATTTTATATCTTGTTTTCTCATGCTGTATTGAAAAAAATTCATTTATATTATTGCATGGTATGAAAACCTTCAAATCATTAATGTTGGCGTTTAACCCAAAATAATTTACTAACCAAGCATTGGCCCCCATTGATCATATTCACATAGTGGCATATACATAAATTATAATCTTTTAAGTTATTTAAAAAATAACAATTAATGATGTAATTAATGTATAATATAGTAATTAAGTATTATGCAGACTCCTGCATAGGCTACTTAGATATTAAAATAGTACACCATTTTAATGAATATACTTAACCTAATATCTTCCTTCAAGCAGTCTGCATATTGCTAAGTACTTGTCTTCCTTCATTGCCATTCTATGTGCCGATTGCCACAAGATTGTCCTATATTTCATTTCATATTTATATATGTAGACTGATAAGCTGCATGCATATTATTTAATAAACCAAACCTGGAGCCAGTTGGCATAGAACAACTCTATTATTAAAATTATTTGTAACCTAGCTTGTTGTAATTTATCTGTTGAAATAGTATAACATTACATATTATTGCAGGCATCATAGTCCGATCAGCCCATTGGAGTGACACAAAACTATGGGCCCTGGTGGACAGGGTATCCAAATACGGGGCTGAGGGAGTAAACATTTTTGTTCACCTCTTGTCATTGCCTCAGTCCGGTCTACCGCTTGAGCTGCTATAACCTAAATGGTTAATGGTGTCGGTATGGCTGGGAGGACTGCAAGACAAATCGAGAAGAAGTGGTCGGACCACAAAGCTGACAGCAATACAGAAATACAGAAACGAAATGCGTAAGACAGGTAAACTAAACTAAATAGACATAATTACATTGTTTTACTAGAGAGATGTGTGTGATTGTTATCATCACATGAAAAGTGTAATGTACTTATCAATGGTAACTGTGGAAATGTATTTGTAATGTCACAGTAATTAGTAATCCTTAAGTAGAAAATAATGAGTGTGTATAATAATAATATGTACACATATGTATGTATGGATGTGTGTGGCAGCCACATTCATATGAATTATTTTGGTAACGGGTAACAGTAATAAATGTTTCAATCTCAAATGTCGTGATATCACAAATGAATACTGACCATGACAAATTATGAATCTCAAATTGTGTAATAACATGCAGTAGTTGTTATTTGTTAAGTAATCATTAAATTGACATTTAGGAGGAGGACCCCCACCACCACCTCTAACGAAAATGGAAGAAATGGTGAAGGCGATTGTCGGTATAGGCAATAGTGTCATCAGTGGTATTATTGGTGGTGTTGACACCAGCAGTGTACAGTAAGTATTCTTCTCATGTGCAAACATACTGGAAATTACTTGTTGTATTGGATATAAGTTATTAAATATTGCATTACACAAGTTACATATATGCGTTTTACCTATGAAAGGAGGTTCTTGAATTTACTGTTGATTATACAATTTTATTATACAATGTTGTTCACAATCCTACGTAATTACAAAAAAAGTGTTATTGGTAATGGTACTTTTTATATGTACTTGTACAATGTAATTAAACTGTTTATAATCCTGCCTATAGATACAGTATTTATATTGGTTATTTGAACATGTTTAATTAATCCTGCTGTTATAGTAGACCCATAGTATTTTAGTTCATGTAAAAAAGACAGTCAGGTACATATTATAACTGTATACATAATATCGGTATTAGTATAACATGTATCATACATAGTTTTTACTAATATATTTTGCCTGGTATGCAATTAGAGCACTGAACCACAAACGTCAACATCACATGATGACACATCACAGGACAACATGAGGTAGGTTAAGGACAAGGTCATGTTTCAATGAAATGTTCAAGAAATAAAATGTTCAAGTTCAAGAAGGACTGGATACTGCGCTATATAAAAACTTACCTTTTTACTTTTTTACCTTTGATAGTTGTAAGGCATACATTTGAGAATTGCATTGTTATCACAAAGGTACACATACTATCAGTACAAATCATTCACTTTGTGCATTGGTAACACATTATGTTACACAGTGTATTATAAGTATACTCAATAATGAATTTGTTTAGTGAAATTGGATATTATAAATATTGTTTTCAATTGGCAGCACATACCTGACACCTTGCATGTCAACACAAGAACAGTGTTGTAACACAATTACTGCCCCAACAGCAGCAGCCACAGGGAATACAGGTACACTACATGACTCAGTAATATTTCGTGACATGAATGCAGTGTACTGTGTAAATTGTGTTACGATATAATTGATACTAAGGAAAGTTAGAACCAGAGCGTTTCATTTGACCGCTTCCGTATTTGAATAAAACAGCGTCATCGCGTCAAACGAGCTCCCTCTTTACCACGCTGTTGAACATATGCTCAAGTTGCTCAGTTGAGTACGTACTCAAGCATTATATCTGAATCTGAGCAAGGAGTTGAGCTTGAGCACCGAGTACGGTGTTATACCCTCGGGCCCTAGTTTTAAATCAAACACCCGGATTGTTGGGGTATTACTTCATGACCTATCGTCGGGCGGTGCCACGTGTTCACCAACTATCCATCGGGGGGCACGATCTATCCGCAAGTGGTGCCATTTGTTCACCACCTATCCGCTAGGGGACGCTGAGTGACCTCTGACATTGACTTCATTATTGACCTTTGACCTTTACTTTTGACCTTCCTTTTTTCTTCCGACCCAGAAAAGGCCCAAGCGTAACACAATCTTTGCACATTATACTACTAACCAAGCACAGGCATAGCTAATAGCGGACATGTTGTCACTAGCTCCTTGGTCATGTCCTCCAGTCCAGGAGGTGTCGAAAGAACAGATGTTCCTTTGTACTATCCAAAATGACCTAGCAGAAGAGATCCAGTATGTGGATCCACGAATATACGTCAATGTCGGAGAGCCTAGAATTGTACAAATTCGCACAAGAACTGATGCCATATTGGATATTTCGAGATGAAATGTCGGCGCACGATGGCATCCTCTGCAAAGAATGTTAAGCTCGAAGACCTGCCAGTGAAGAGAGACTTGTTAAAACGAATCTACAACAGTCATCAAGGCATTGAAGCGACTCTACGGAGATATATATTATCTTCTGGCCGGGAATGATGGGGGACATAAAACAGTCGATCGGCAGCTGTCAAGCGTCTCCTAATATCATCCTGCGGACACGACCACCGACGCTTGCAAGGACCAGTTTGCGCGATATAGGGTGCCAAATAGTGTGCAGTCCGATGACGGCTCTCCGTTTGTAAGCGCAGAGTTTCGGGCGTTTGAAAAAATGTGGGACTTTAAACACACAATGTCGTCGCCGTATCACGCACATTCAAACGGGAAGGCGTAAGCGGCTATGCAAATAGCGAAAAGTCTGCTAAAGAAGTCGAAAGGTTCAATGAGAGCGCTACTAGTGTGGCGAAACACACTTACGTCCGGTTTTCACTGCAGTCCGGTACAACGTTTGAGGCAACGACGCACCCGAACGACAGTGCCTCAAGCGGAATATCTCATGAGGCGAGTCGTACAAAATGCAACTCCGATAAGGAAGCGCGAGACCAGAAAACAGAGAGTCAGCCAGCACTGATATAACAAAAATCCATAGGAACACCGGTCTTTGTGCAGGCTTTGAAGAAGTTCGACCCTGTCAAATGGACCCAGGGGACATTGGCTGATAACTGCAATGACAGCTCGTACATTACGGAGATTGAGGGTAGACTACTTCGATGCAACTTGTGATAGAATCTAAACGTGAGTTATGACTCTGACTATACAAGTGTTAGGTACAGTAGTCAGTGTTACAGACTTGACCATTTATGGACTGTGTGAGTAATTTTGATTCGATGGTAAAGATCGCAGTCGTATGAGTATCACGTGCTAGTAACCTCTGATCCACCATCCAACGAGGCTGTCGTAAACTATTGTGTTCTTACAGTGAGTGATTGTGTACAATTATTCACCCAATGGTGGCTATTAGGTATGTTGAGACTGTTTGGCGACCATAGTTGTTTTTGACAAATCTGGCTGCACAGTGTTGTACTTTTCCAAGACGTTTAATTTGGGTGATGTGTGAATTCCATATTTGAGAGGCATATTCAATTTGTTATCGGACTAGCATGTTAAAGGCAATTTCTTTGACATCACGTTTACATGGTCCGAGGGCTCGTTTGAGCATACCTAAACCCTTTGAAGATTTGGAAACTATGTTAGTTATAGGATTCGCCCATGTTTGTTTAGTATCTCATTTTACCCCAAGTTGTGGGTGGCTGGAGACTGTAGAGAGTGGCACACCAAAGAGGGAATATGAATGCAGTGTGGGTTTGGTTTGGTTTGTTATAGGAAGATATTGGAGAGTCCACATGTGTGTCTTTGGAGATGCTTAAGCTCCATGTGCCGTTTGTTGGACCATGTTTGTAGTTTGATCAGGTCACACTGGAGGATGTTGCTATCAGCTTCAGAAGCGATTTTGCGACACATGATGCAGTCATCAGCAAAGAACCGTATGGGAGATTGTTGTTGTTTTTATGTCCTTTATGTATAGTAGAAATATAACTGGTTATACGACTGAATCCTGTGGTACTCCAGTTTAGGGTTATTCCATAGAAGGCTAATTTTGACAAGAGGCATTTATGAGGGATTTTGCCAAAAGCTTTGTCGAAATCAAGCAGGATGACATCTATCTCTGTCTTGTTATCTAACGCTGTTATCCAGCCATGGACTATCTCCATGAGTTTGGGCTCACACAACAGTCCTGACTGGAAACCATGTTGGAAGTGGAGGATGATGTTGTGTTTGTGTGGATATTTCCACATATTGCTAAGAATGATGTGCTCCATATCGTTGCAGAGAATGCCTGTTAGTGAAATTGGTCTGTCATTGGCATGGTAGGATCGGGTTTGAGGCTCTTTTTGTGCATTGGTGTTATTAGTGCCTGAAGCTAGTTGTCTGGAAGTTTGAAAGTATTGGACAAGAGGTCATCTGAACTCCTCAAACATGCGTGCTTGTAATAGATACATTAAACACAGGACACGATATTACGGTTAATTGTTCTTAAGATTTGTTTATTTGGGTTATGAAACTAGCCACATACAGAATGTATACATCAAATACAGAACGGTGTGTTCTGGACTATCATAATGTTAAAAACAAGACGATTTAACGATAATGTGACACTAGGGCATACATTGCAGTGTTTAATTATTGTGATTTTGTCAGGATAATTATGTTATTATTGCAATTTCATTATGTTGTATAAAGGGGTTGTATCCACGGGTTACGATACCACAACTGAAATCAGTATTGCTAATAACCCCAACACATACACGTGGTATTGTCATTTGTCTAGTCTATGCCCATTTGAAATGAGAAGCAAGCGTTAGGAAATGTTGTCAACGTAACATAAAACCCAATAAAGATTAACGAAAACTATGTGTTTAAACGCGTCACGTACAGAACGAAAAACATGTTATCTTAGAAATTATACCAAATATAATTGGAAGGTGACGGTGTCATGTGTACAGGAAAAAATACCAGAAACTAAAACAACTTTTTATTATAAAAACTTGCCAAAATAGAAGCATATTCTCAGTCCGCAGAAAGCGCAAAAGTTTATTACCATACATGGTCCAGATTTCACGTTATGTAAACCATTTAAATAAATCAATAACTACCCATAGTGGAACCTTTCTCAGCATGCACGTATCGTACATGACGATTTGTTTGAGGTACCAATATACAAAAATGAAGCAACTGGTTGGATGTTTGAAGTTTCGGATGTCCAAATATGTCCACATTAATGGAAATTATTAAAATGAAAACAAAACACTTAAAAAAAATCTTGACTGGGGCAAATTGATGCAAAGTAAAAAAACGTCACCAATATATTCTGAATACATTTGTTACGGTATCATGGTGCAGTTTATTTTGTAGGAACTTATCTGAAGATAAATAACTATGATGATTGGACGGCGTGGGTGGCTACACACTAATGAATCCGAAGCTCTGAGGAGGGATTGTATCAACGTCGGTTATTAGCTAAGGTTACTATTATTTTCCCTGCGTGTTCGATGTAACATTGACATCTATCTCATCCAGAGATGGGATTATATCGACATCGCTTTCTAGCTGTGATGACTGTGATTTTCCCTGCGTGTTCGATGTAACATTAAAATATATCTCATCCAGACTACTCTGGGTGATAGAATACTCTTCGACCAGTTTCGCCGATTTCGCCTTTTCCAATTGAAAGAAGAGATTACACCAGTCGATGGTGTCGCACGGCACTTTGTAGGTGATGTGTAGTTGATGTTCAGTTAAAATATTGCATCCTGGCAACTCGGTTGTGACTAGTTGCTTCAGTGTTTCCATGACAACCGGGGTTTCGTCGTATACCCTCAGTCTCAGGGAATATCCGGCGCTGAACTTGGTTTTGAGATGTTGCGGAGTTCCGAGACATCTAAACGAGCCGTCGACCATGATGGCCAGACGTGTACACAGCGCTTCGCATTCCTCCATGCTGAAAGGAACCAACAGCAAATAATTTATCGGTGAAAGGTTTCGTTCACGTATTTGATAGTTTCGGTATTGGTTTACAATTGTTTATAAATGTTGCTCTTGTTATGCAGCTTAGCGCTGTATGGCTATGGAGCTGCCGCTTAAGACGACCTTTATCATAAATTATAATATTTAGCTGGGACGTCGGTGAATGCATTGTAGGCCTACGTAATCTCATATGAGTATATGCTTAATTAATGTTTTGTGTATGCCTTTTCGGGTGCCATATTAAAAGTGCGAACTCTTTAATGTTGGGCTTAGTAAACGTAGCTTGGCGTGCACTGTATGTCCAGTCATTCGCCATGTTTTTCTAACATTTTGAGCATTCTATTAAAACAAAGGACACAATCAGATCGGTTTAATACACCCAAAACACCACAACACCACCTACGCCAAGAGCACACACATATGCACGCACGCATACACACCCGTACACACTCACACACAGACACAGACACACACACACACACACACACACACACACACACACACACACACACACACACATGCTGCCGAATTGTTTTTGTATTATTAAACGTTGTTTGGCACTGGAACTTTGTGTTCTGTTATTTAACAAGTTTTTGTAAAATTATAAAATTGTGAGCATTATAAAAGAAACAATAAAACACTTTATTTAGACACTAAAATCCAAAGTAAAAACTCTGTTCAGTAGTGTTGACAACTGTATTAAACAATTACGAGAAATAAATACAATAAAAGTACAAGTAAACGTATGAAAGCGTATAGCTAAATAATTGCTGTACAGAAACTGGACTATAGAAACTAAAGTTAATCTATATTACATATTAATGTAGCAAAGCATTATATCTATATATGTAAATATTTAGATAAGGTTGTATATAAAATACCTATACGTGCAATTGCAGAATAAATAAATATACAATAGCATACACAATAGTTAATTACAAATAAATGAATACAGCAATACGATATTTGTGTCAACTTTAATTAATACAAAATAAAATATATGTGAACCAGTAAACTATTAATTAATACATTGTTAAAATTATATGGTAGTTGAGCTATTAAAAATAAATATATAACAGGATGAAAGGTGTAGAAAACCTAGACATTAAAAGCAATCTTGAAATGATAAGTCTTAATATGTGCTTGAAACTTTGTTATGCACTCTGTGGATCGCAAATTCTCAGGTAGTGCGTTCCACAGAGCTGGTCCTGCGCGATATTAAATTAAGGAACATAAACTATAACCGGTTTTCTACACCCGCAAAAATCATACACATACACACTCACACACGTGGGTGAGATTACTGATTTTTGTAACAATTGCAGAAAATGACTTCAACCTCATTCCAATTTCACGAATTGAACGTGTTTGAATTTCCTGATGATTAACGTGTTCTTGTTGATCAGGGGCACCTCTAGCAATACAACCATATATGACACTTAATGTGTTTTGAAGTATTTCATGTTTCTATGTTTTTATTCATTTTAATATGTCAAAATGTACGTGTCTTTTGGGGATTTTTAATAACTGCACTGTGCATACAACGTTGAATAACACTCTGGATCATTTACATTGTTGATTTTGTTAAGGTCTTTTAATGTAAAAAAGCATTAAAATAAACCAACACGACTACATATTTGTATTTGTGTTGTTAGCATACAGTCTTTTTCGCATCACATTGAGAACGACTGACTTAATAATGCCGCCCGTCCTAGTAAAATAAAGTAATATAAATAAATTAATTGTCTTAAAAATAGTTCGAACCTATATTACTCATCATGCCAAGTATCTTATCTCAGAGATATATTTTAGATTGATTAATATGTTGTTGAAACAGTCTCTCAACAATGTCCTCAAATACCGTTACGTCCGTGACGATGCGTCTTCGCTCCGCAAACGGTGAGCCTATCGCGTAGAAACCCGAAATACGTTAAAAGCCGTTCCGCGTATATTATTATGTCGTTTAATATACTCAATACTGACAACAAATTATACGTTTTCTGTGGCGTATGCACAAAATGCATGCGTCACACACAGAACAACATTTCAACGTACGAAACGGTTTCAAAAGTACGTATTGTTAGATTATTTAGTACAACATCTAGGCTTCTTACAGTGTGTCTCTGACACATGATAGTCGAGTTGCCACCCTATACCGTACTGTAGGGAACCTGGAAATGTTTGGTCATCTAAGGTTTTTTTGCTGAATCATATAGATTATGTGTCCCTGAACTCAAATCCGTGGGATGGCAATGCCCGGGGCGCCATCCTTGGGCAACACGTGGGAACCACACAAATCCAAGATGGCTGCCGTGAGCCTGGTAAGTTACAAAATGTGTTCATCTTTACACTGCATCATGCCAGGAACATAATTGTTTTATGTACACGCATGCTTTTAGGTATGAAGAATTCAATGGAACCGTTTATAATAATGTCCGACTATGTTCACATGACCAAAAGTCAAAATGGCCGCCATTTTTACCAACAATAGCCAAAATCGAGCATAATTTGATTGCATTTTGCTATATAGATATGACTTTATTTTGTCCATTCCTATGTTTTACCATATCAGGACTTAAAAGGAAGCATTTCAACTAATGCCCGCCCAAGAAAACCGAGTAATATTTAAAATGGCCGTCATTGTAACCAAACATATGCAAGAGCCATGATTTTGTGCCTATTCCTACGTTTTAGCATATGGGCAAGAACACAGTACTGGTATATACTTGTACGGCCTTAATTATACGTGAAATACATGTACCAACACATGAGGAATTTAATGTAATCATTTTCTGTGGTCACGTGACACAAATTTAAGATGGCCGCAATTTCTACCGAAAATAGGTCGAAGATTTTTTTTAAATTCCTCTTCAGCATTGAACATTCATCATGACTGAGTTCCAGGAATGGTAATAGTTGTACCTTCATGTGTGTGTATATGACTACAGCTGACAAGAAGCACAAAAAGCTTGGGAAATGACACACAAAATGGTACAACAATTTAAAAGTATAACGTCAGAAGTACTGAATTATATAATTGCTTATACACACTGAGAACTTGTTTGCAATGGCAAGTTTCATTTGGACATTGACACAGTGTACATTATTAACCATTGGTATTTAAACGATAAATCATTCCTATTACGTTCTCACAGAAAATGGTATTCACCCATTCTCTCTAACTCCCCTCTTCCTCCGTACTATCACCTTCATCCTCATTATCATGTCTAGCTTCATTCTCATCATGTGTGGTGAAAAGATTGAAGCACATGGCTTCGCCTACACAGTAACAGTATGGCATGCAAGACAATCCTGCAGAATGACAGCTACATGCATGAAAGAAAAAAATGGTAACAATAATATTATTGTACGAATGATCAGCGATGACACTGACGTCTTTGTTCTGGTTATCGTCTAGGTGTGGAGATTGCAGATGACAGCCCTTGTACAGCTAGATCGATGGTGTGGGCTATCCTCAATATCAATGAAAGTGTTTCGCTCCTTTGTGCGAAATCCCTCCAGTTGCTCGGTATGCATACATTATCAGGCTGCGATGCTGTGACCTACCCAATTTGATCATGGCAATGCAACGGCGCTAAAGGTACTGAAGTCCGCCGACCACTCTGGCCTCTACACTGTATTCGGTGAACAGAGTGCTAACCACCAACAGTTGCTAGAGACTGGACGCAAATGTATTTGCTCGCTCTATGGTGTTGCTGCAGGTGAAAGCATGGCTTCTGCCACGTATGCCATCTACACCAAAAGGATAGGAGGGAAAGCTGTATGTGTCAAAACTTTTCCACCGATAGACGCTAATTTGGCATATCACGTCCGGCGAGCACACTACCAAGAAATGCTCTGGAAGGCAGCAGACCAGCAGACTCGGCCTGCTGTTGACATCGCTGCTTACGGCTTGGAGTTGGTCAGAGGTGCAGGGTGTGTGCCAACTCCACGCATTGCAAGAGGACCAGCAGCTCCTCCTGCCCTCATCCACTTTCAGTTTAGAGACGAGAGTGGATTTTGACCCTGTCCTCAGACATCCATAGTCATCAATGATTGATGCAGGAACAGCGCACAATTCATAGTCAAAGAGTGTTTGAAGTTCGGCGTGTCCGTGCTGCCCTACTGTGATGAGAACACAGAATAGTGATGCCATGTCATAGAGCATCTTATCAACCAATGGCTACTTGGCATTTGATATATTCCATGGTTTTGACTTTTCTTTTCAGGGGAGCGTGGAAACCACCAGGTAATGACAATCTGAAGTCAAGGAACATGCTCTCCCCCATCTTGAGGGTTTCCTGGATATTTACAGAAATATTCATCACGTTGCCATTAATGATGTTATAGAGGCTAGAACTTGTCATTTGAGAGGATGGGAATGCTTCTTCAACTCTTCGTAAACACGAATTCCTGTCATCTGAATCGAGTATGCGCCTCTTCTCTCCTTCCTCCTTACGTTTCTCGTCCTTCGACTCATCATCAGCTGAAATGCATGGACTCTATGGCGAGTGTGAAATGGGCACATACAGGGTAGGACTCCACCCTAATGGCCACTTGGTGTTCTGACATGGTTAATCCCTTTAACCCCCCAGGCATCTTACCCTTCTTGGTGTATGTTTGCTCTCCAAACTGGTCTGCAGACACATAATTCCATATGCCTGGCCTATGACGACATAGATGAGCACATGCTAACAGATCCATCTTGGCATCATCTGGCAACACATGCTGCATTTCCATCACATATCATGTAATGTATCTAACGTCGGGAAAGCTTGCAGCAGTCATGCATGTAGCTGTCATTCTGCAGCATTGTCTTGCACGCCATACTGTTATTGTGTTGGCGAAGCCATGTGCTTCAATCCTTTCACCAAACATGAGAATGAAGCTAGACATGATAATGAGGATGAAGGTGATAGTACGAAGGAAGAGGGGAGTTAAAGAGAATGGGTGAATAACATTTTCTATGAGAACATAATGGGAATGATTTATCGTTTAAATACCAATGGTTAATAATGTTAATAATGTACATTGGGTCAATGTCCAAATGAAACTTGCCATTGCAAATAAGTTCTCAGTGTGTATCAGCAATTATATAATTCAGTACTTCTGACGTTATACTTTTAAAGTTGTACAATTTTGTTTGTCATTTCCCAAGCTTGTTGTGCTTCTTGTCAGCTGTAGTCATATACACATACATGAAGGTACACCTATTAGCCTTCCTGGAACTCAGTCATGATGAATGTTCAATGCTGAAGAGGAATTGAAAATAAATCTTCGAGCTATTTTCGGTAGAAATGGCGGCCATCTTGAATTTGTGCCACGTGACCACAGAAAATGAATACATTAAATTTCTCATGTGTTGGTACATGTATTTCACGTATAATTAAGGCCGTACAAGTATATACCAGTACTATGTTCTTGCCCATATGCTAAAACGTAGGAATAGGCACAAAATCGTGGCTCTTGCATATGTTTGGTTAAAATGAGGGCAATTTGGGATATTACTCGGTTTTCCTGGGCGGGCAACAGTTGAAATACTTCCTTTTAAGTCCAGATATGGTAAAACATAGGAATGGACAAAATAAAATCATATTTATATAGCAAAATGCAATCAAATTATGCTCGATTTTAGCTATTGTTGGTGAAAATGGCGGCCATTTTGAATGTTGGTCATGTGAACATAGTCGGACATTATTATAAACGGTTCCTTTGAATTCCTCGTACCTCAAAGCATGCGTGTACATAAAACAATTATGTTCCTGGCATGATGTAGTGTAAAGATGAACACCTTTTGTAATTTACCAGGCTCACGGCAGCCATCTTGGATTGTTGTGGTTCCCACGAGTTGCCCAAGGATGGCGCATTGCCATCCCACGGATTTGAGTTCAGGGACACATAATCTATATAATTCAGCAAAAAAACCTTAGACGACCAAACATTTCCAGGTTCACAAAATTTTGCAACTCCACTCCACGTTTTGAAGCAACATTTCTGAAATCAAGATTTGACGTTTAGCTAAGGAAGGTGATGCTATTTTGTAACTTGTGTAGTTACCCCTTGATAGAAAATGCATATTAAGCACGTATGCATACACCTATAGGCTTAACGCTTACACTGTCAACTAGTTGTTGTTGGTAAACTAATATTTGCGACACTTTTGGAGAGGAATGCTCGGATATTTAATAAAGTTAAAGGCAACATTCTTTTCCCGTTCTGCATATGACGTTTTGTTAGGTACGTGATCAATCAGCAATGAATAATGTTGAAAACGGCTGTCATGCGGTTGGTTGCGGTTTTTGCTATATATTTATAAATATAAAACTTGTATGTGACAGTTCAATACAAAAAACATTTATCATTTACAACTCTTAAAGTGTGTTTTGTTAATGCTTGTGGAACATCTGTAGATATGTACCGATATAAACGTGTGGTTATGCAGGACTTGCGATGGCAGTGCTTGTTATCTGCTGGGTATTTTGTATGTTCATGTAACACACGATGTAAGCTAATGACTGGGGTGAGGCGCTCATGCAAGTTTTGAGAAACACACCGTACGCTAAATAGTGGAGCTCAAGAAACGAGTTACTTTCAGAGCGAAAACATTATTATTTTTGTAATTATAACAAACAATTAAAAACTGATTGAGTCCTGATATATTTTTATGTATTAAGAGAAACTATAATTAGATACCTAGAAAGAAAATGACAAATGTGTGCTGCTGTTGGAAGGTAAAGGCCTAGCGCACACGGGTTAGCAGCGCGGCGACAGCTCACGAGGCCAGCGGCTGAGCTAGATTCCTTGTCACCGTTGCCCGCTGACGGGTCAATCTAGTTGAGCTGCCAACTCAGCCCACAGTGCTTTGCACAACGTTCTTCATGACAAGATTGCGTCCACTGCCACAGGCAGTTACGCTGTCGCGCTTACATTTTCCCGGGCTTTTAATAATACTATAATACCCGGGTGACGTTTCTGCTATATGCAATAAATGTAAAATGATCAATGTGCATCGAAATGCAAGTCATTTATGGTATAACTACCACGTTAGATCTTCTTTGGTGACTAGTGTGAAGAGTTACTTTACATTTCATTCAATACATTAAGATATTACGTTTGTTTATGTCACTATCACGGATTATGGCACACGGCAGTCACGTGATTTGCTGTTGCTATTAATTATAGCTGGGAAAGGGTAAACTTGTGCGGTCATCGATATCACGATTTGCGCCGATATGTTCGTTATCCACGATGAAACCCACAGTCATAAAGTAGCACATTACGACCAAACTGCCATTCGTAAATGGTGCGAGAATGTACAATGAATGACCTTCTGGGATAGATCTATCTTCAGATTTACTATCAGCATATTGGATTTAATCTAAAAGGGTTATTGTTATTCCACTAGCAACTAAAATGCAGTTTTACATTAATTGGCAATTATGCCATGATCGGTTGAAAAAGACGTCATAAAGACACGGGAAGAAATCCTCCCAGATCGCCACAAGTTTGTCTTCAAAAACTGTCTCACACATGAATATGTTTGTCGCTGCAACTTTGTGATAGCGATCATCGCAGCATGTGATCACAATACGTGATATAATTTGCTGGATTACTTTCGCAGCTGAGCCGACAGCTCATGTTACCCGTAGACGAGATAAACGGGCTTACGCGATGTTCATATTATCAAACTAGTTGGATAAGTTTTCCTCCAACTCGCGAGGATGCAGAAACGACTCATGAGCCGCGCGGCCGATGGGCTCGTGTTGGCCTGGCTTAAGGGTGTAATGTGTACATGAAAAAGAACACAAAACAAGACTAAAACTGTTATGAAACAAACTTGCAAAAGGTATCTACCATGCATAATCCAGATAAACTAATAACTGCCCATACCATAACGTTCTTCACCAGGCACCTGCACATCGTATCATATGTGACGATTTGCTATAGGTACCAGTTTAGAAAAGGCTGTACATATTCAAAACATGAAGCTATTTGTGGGCTGTTTGAAGTTTCGAGTGTTAAACAAATGCCCACGTTAATGGGAGTGAACGAAAAGAAAAACAAATGTTTGTTTTTAACCCTTCATTGAGACAATTGATGCAAAATCAAAACTCTCGTCCACATGTGTGTATACTACCTGTGAGACGTGATGAAGATGGTCCGGCCTGCGATGCTGTGTTTGGACAAGAATGTCCACATACGTCGCCTGGAGAGTGGATCGACTCCCGTGGTGGGCTCGTCCAGCAGGATGACAGATGGGTCTCCAATGACCGCGACTGCAGCGTTCAGCCGCCGAGAATAACCAACACTGACGGGTGAACAGCAGTCATTAGCACCATTTGGAACACGTGAATACTGTTTGACAACACTAACACTTAGGAAATTGACAAATGAATGCATGGAACACAGTGAGTTCATTTAACGTCAACATGTGCAGCAACTTCCCGGCATTGCAAGGTGTACTAAGATCAGTTATGATCTGTCCTGCTGTGATTTGCAGGTACAATTTATATTGAAAATAGGTCTATCGCTATTTCATTTTAGGACATTTCATTTTGGGCGTTTTATTTGCATTCCATTCAAAATCATAATCGTAAAATGTATAATGCACCATTCGTTGCTGACGGTGCCGTATACAAATTTCGGAAAAAGGAAAGTATTAATTTATGTATTGTTATGTTATGTAACGTTGTCATACAATAGTTATATTCACGATATCATATCGCGTTAATTAGTAGTTTATCGTAATGAGTTGCTTATTCCGATTCAGCAAAGCTGACGGGAATCATCATTAGACCATTGTATATGCAAACTAGCTATATTCATACATTTATCTTGTCGTTATAAAGTATAGATTTTACTTGTATCCAATTTACTGACTTGCAGTAATACCGATGCATGTTTAAACTGCTGGCAATAATAAATTACCTCAAATGCTCCACCAGCTTGTTGGCGCAATCTTCCATCATGATCTCCCGCAGTAGTGTTTTGACTTCCACGCTGATGTTTTCCTCTTTGATTCCGGCGATCCGTGCATACATCACCAGCGTCTCTCTACAGGTCAGGAAGTCAAGCAGTGCACTACGCTCACCACAATAACCGATGTTTTGATGTACCTAAAACCGACGGAAAGTAACAACTCTTCAAAATTATATTCACTACAAATAAATTAAGAGAAATTGTAATTCAATGTTCCGTTTGCATACATGCAACTATTAATAATAAGTGGAAATAAGCGCCGCAATTTATCGGCTGTGAACACTTATAAGCACAATATTAAATGCCATTAGACACATTGTCTAGTGTGACCGAAATATAAGCCTTTTTACGTAATCTCTCTAGAATGTTGACACCTCTCCAGTGTTTTGACAAGTTGTTTTGAAGTTTATTTGCAATATAAGTTTATATAGCTTATGTTACTGCGAGATCGCGCCATCACATACAAAATGAAACACGAAAATAGCGAAACTAATCAGTTAATCATTCAATATACATTATTATACGTTACACCATTCTTATGGTTTACCTGCTTTTATGTTATCGGAGGGAAATTGTATGCATAGCCAAATTATAATGTTCATGTGTCCCACTGGTGGAGACCACCACAACCACAGGTTTCACGCGAGAGAAAGAAAACGATCAATAACCGTATTACAACAGAAGACTGCGATAACAAACAACCTAGAAAGAGGCAACTGAGTCTTCGATATGGATTGTGCCACAGTAGTCGTCTCGGAGAATTGTTTTGCATAAGATGGATAAAAGAGCCAACCTTGATAGGAAACATATTCATCATGTACGGATACGAGAAGGCTGCCGACTGAGTCACGCATGGGACAGCCTTTTGATAATACCATTTGAGTTACAGCAGAGGAACATCAATTAAGATTATGTTGAAAACTATAGACGGATGATATTAAGAAAGGTATATATATATATATACATATATATATTCATCATTGTACATGCTACTTCCACATCTTGCGCTATCCACTGCCAGATGGTACCCTTCCAGTAGTCATCTAGTTCGTCTCCCCGCCGTGTCACTGGTCATCCTCTAGATATTTTCCTTTCGTGGGGTTTCCACGTGGTGATACGCAATGTCCGTTGATTATCTAATATTCTACCGACGTGTCTAGCCCAGGTCCACTTCCGTCTTCTGACTTGTTCAATCACGTCTGTGACCTTTGTCTTTCTCTTACCCAGATGTTGTTGTTCTGTCCCGGTATGTAATGTTTAACATACCTGTTTCCGCGCCGTATGTCATTGCTGGAAGCACGCGCGAGTTGTAGACTTGTCAGTTCAACCATGTTCCAATGTTACCCTTGAATATGCTGCAGTGCTTGGCGAATGCTGTCTATCTGGCCGTGATTCTTCTTCTTATCTCTGGTGCTGTATCTCTGTCCCAGGTAGGTGTAGCTTTCAACGTTCTCGATCTAAGTGTTGTTGACATATATTGGTGTGTCGCTTTCCATCGTCACCCTTTTCTTCGACTTATTCATCTTCAGGCCATACTTTTCGCTGTCATTAGATAATTTATGTAGCATTTGTTGCATGTATGGTATATTAGCTTTTTTGGGTATGTCGTCGGCGAAGCCGAGAGCTTTTTGCAAACGCTGCATACTTTTCGGGAACAAAAAGAACTCTTATTACAACATTTCGCCATTTACTTCCATTTTGGTTTTGCTCATGAACAGCGGCGACGTGAGCCCTAACCCAGGCCATACTGAGCGAAAGAGGAACTACATACCAACGTATCCGTGTAGTCGTTGTGGTAAGGGTGTCACTGGTCGCAGTAGAGCAATATGTTGTGACTCCTGTGACTAGTGGACACACAGCGAATGTGCTGATGATTTATCAAACGATGCGTACGATGAACTCTGCAGCAGCGGTGGCAAATATACATTTATGTGCAATCAGTGTACACTTCACGTACTCCCGTTTGCTGATGACAACATCAGCAATCGCCCGTCTATCATCACGCAAGTCAAGGCTCTTGACGTCACCGCCGACCATTCAACGAGTGATAGACCACTTGACTGTGAACGTTTACATTCAATGGGTCTAAACATTCATTTGAACACGCGCTTCTTCTCCCGAAACTTGACGATTTAATAATTCTTGCTGCAAACATAAAAGAGGGGATGATTGGCATCACCGAGTCTTGGTTGGATGCGTCGGTCACAGACTCGGAAATTTACATTTCGGACTACGCTATTCTGCGGCGCGACATAAATCACGAGGGCGGAGGTGTTTGTATCTACATAAGAAGTGACTTTATTTTTAAATTGTCAGACGATATAAATACAACTCTAGAAACTGTGTAGGCTTAACTGTATCTACCTAAGACCAAACGTGTTTTAATTGGTGTATGCTATCGTCCACCCTAGCAGATGGACTTTGTTAATACACTTGAACAATGTTGCTTGGACTGTAATTGTTTCACCAACAAAGACATTATTATGATAGGTAACTTTAACGTTGACTACTGTCTTCTGCATTCTCACACTAATCAGTTTCATGTATAACTGAATGTCTATACATGGTGACACCCAGCTTATTAACACATCTATTAAGAGTACCCGCACAACATTCACTATCTTTGATCTCATCCTTATCTCAACCCCTGCTAAAATATCACATTGTGGTATATTAGATATTGTCTTAAGAGCCCATCACATTATATATTGTACACGTAAATAATCCCCATCAATCAGCATAACGGTTTGACATTACGATCGCTAAAAAATACCCTAAAAATATTTAGAGAAAAAACTGCATGAGTTAGATTGGCAGTATGTACCAGATTCATAATTTGTAAACGACGCTTGTTATCAATTTAAATCTACGATGATGGCCGTTATTGATAACATTGCCCCTTTGAAAAATGCCCGTATTAAACAGCGTCCGCCCCTTGGATGGCAGGTGAGATACTATACTTCATCCATGAAAGAGATCGGGTTTTTTCAAAATGTTAAATGTCCAAACACGTCAATTGGCATGGAAAATACATTTATCTTCAGACTGATGCATTCAAACAACAACCTAAACAATTATGGCAATTGCTGAAAAGCCACGGAACTTCTTTTCAGTGTAACTGTAGGCCTACAACTAATGTTCTGATGTACCTCAACACTGATTGGTCAACTGGTCACTGGGTCTAACCAGCAATAGCTTAGATTTTAATGAAGTCAGTAAGAACAACGTAATCAGTATTTTATGCAAAATGAAACCGAACAAGGCAATTGGATTTGACCTATTGTCACCAAGATTCATTAAGGACGGTGCCAAGCTCATGGCGTCTCCTTTGACGCCTATTTTAAATGTATCGTTGTCCACCGGCGACATCCCAGAAGATCTTAAATCAGCAAGAGTGACGCCCATTTACAAAAAGAATCAACTTTATAAATGTAACATACAAGCAGCACGGCATAAATATGACATTTGGTGCCGTACGTTAAATAATTTGGACAAACCTCATTTTACTACTCAGGCATACAAGCATGGAACGAATTGCCATGAAATATACCAGGGATTCAGAACATGAGTCAATTTAAATACCTAGTGAAACAGTTTTGTTCAATTATCGTAATGATAAGGAAGCCAGTTCATTGATATATTTGTAATCGTAATTTATGAGGTTTTTGTCTATTTTAGTAATGATGTGCTGTAATATATGACAGAATTTTACAAATGACCCAGAGTTTTGTTTTCTTTTAAATATTCTAATCAATATGTGATATGGCCCCACATTGAGACGTTGAGGACTTATCTCGCCTAAAAATGCTTGCGGTTACCGGTTTCCGTTCCATGTGGTCGTTTTGGCTGCGAAGACAACACGTCAGCGAGCGACTGCGATTAAGTTTATATAACGCATTCGTGCGGCCAGTGCTCCTATACAAGCTGGTAGGTGGGGACTGACGGGGTCAGAAACAGACAAACTGTATGCTTTCCACGGGAAAAAAACTCCATCTTCTCATCGGGATAAAATGGCCACAGAGAATTAGCAACTCAAACTTGTATGAACGGTGCGAGTGCCGTGAAATAAGCACAGTCTTATTTCACGGCTATTCGGCGGCTATTTGGTCACGTCATACGTTTGGACGAGAAAGCGCCGGCAAACCAGGCAAAGTCAGCCTATTTCGAAAAGGAGGGATTTCAAGGACATCGCGGCCGTCCCAGAACCAACCTCCCCAGGACGCTTGACACCGACCTGCAGCAGATCGGCATGCGCCTAAAGACCGATGCTGACATGGAAAAGCTGCGCCAAATTGCATTAAATATAACTGGATGGCGTATATTACACAAAACAATTCTAGAGAAGCGGTGTAAACGGTCGTAGGAGCGGGTTGCTCGAGTAACCTGGCTGCCACGAAGGCGGAAGACACTTGTATTATTATTAATTGATATATATCAATACATTTGATAAATAGCAACTAGTTATCCCACTTTATTTATTATTGTTGTCTTAGTATGTTATATTTTTTCATATTCTGTCAATCTCTTTCGTGAATTTATCTGTGTCTGTCTATACAGTGTCTATGGAAGGATCAGAATATAAATAAATGCTTGCACTTTGTTTCAATCAAACGCGCCTCTATCACTTCTACAAAACACTAATTTGACAAGTGCTATTGAACTTTCTGCCGGAGTGCATTCTGTACCTGCTTCCACTCCGTTGTCACGTCGTGGCCAGCGACAAACGCCCTGCCAAACGTCGGCTCCAATTCAGCCGTCAACATCTTGAGCGTCGTCGTTTTGCCAGAACCGTTGATGCCGAGCAAACAGAAGCATTCGCCGCGCGCAATGCCGATTGTCATTTTGTTGACGGCAAGGATCGACTGTCTTCTGCAGGAGCAGCGGGCGTCGTAGCTCTTCGTCAGGTCGTGGATCGTGATCAGATCTCCTGCACGCCGCTCCTCCTCCGATATTGTAGCGATGCGGCAGCGCTCAACTTCCACGTCCTCATCGACGTAATCAGTGTGGGACCATATCACTATGGGTACGCCCATTAGTCGACGCCTTTAAATAAAACAATACATATTATAATAACATAACATTATCTATGTATCTGCAAACATAGAACTCTAAAGCTACATTACAATGAAACATCGCGTAATGTGTGCTTGCTAAAGCAAACATAACAACAATTTCATGGAGAATAATATCTATGTAAACATTCGCTATTATATTGTAATAAGGAAATTTGCAACTTTCATAAATCTATCAAAGCTATGTTTAACAAACGTGTTTATAATAATTCATACTGATAGTTTATTGTAACTTAATCACGTCACGTTTGTTTCGTTTGTGCCATCCCCAAACCAACCGTTTTTATCTCCTTTCTGCCACGCTTACTATATGCACTATCAGTAAATATTTCGTTTCTCGTTCATTTGTGTGCGTCTTTCCTATCCCTGGTGATCACACACACGCATACACGCACGCGCGCACGCACGCACACACACGCACATATTACCCCAATTAAATATACTCGCTTATCTATTTTAACTGTTAGCAAAGACAGATAAACCTTTCTAATTTAAATTTATGTCAAATAAATACAAACCAAATGTTGTGTGCGATACCGCTCTCCACCAGCGCAAGTATTCCCACGGACAGCGCACCGCATATTGTCATGGCCAAGAGGTGTTTGCCAACGCCGCCCTCGTAGAACGAGAACGGTGTTTTCGCAAACGTGATGCATTCTCTTGTACCATCGCACGTGGCTGAAATAGAGGACCGTGTCTGTGAACAGCCAAGCATGAACGTTATAATTCCGCGTCAATGATTCGTTCAACAGGCGAACAAGCACGACATAGATACATGCAGATGTGACCAGGAACATCACCGTGGGCCAGAGGTCGCTGCGGCTGATTACGTCAATACCAGCTCTCCTTTATCCCTGACGCCCTTTACAAAAACTCCCCATTTAGCCTCAGCCAATGAACTCGCCTACAAGGACCGCGGTCTGCATCCGGTCATGTGATAGCGTGTGATAGCCACACGCTGCTAGTGTTGCATGCACTGTTTGGGATGTAGAAGCAAATATTCGAATTCATAAAACCTTTCAACTGCTCGTTATACACTGTACTGGAATTCCCAGAAATGTTGTAACTGACTTCATATTAGGGGGGGGGGGTGTCAGCGTTGTTCTGACTCTGACGGATGAAGGGTCACGATTTTTATGTAGGTCATGTGACACGGCCGTGAATTCCGTCCGCTGCAAAAGGTCCCGAAACGCATCGGAAATGACACAAAAACTAAATAAGAATGTTTCAAACACATAATATAAATAAATAAATATATATATATATATATATATATATATATATATATATATATATATATATATATATATATATATATATAAGCCTAAAGGCAGCTTATGTCGACCAGTGCCTAGAGGACCGGCTTATGTAGACCAGACGTATTTTTATATTTCATACATTTTCCAAAGATGTAAAACTGAAACATTGTTTCTAATACTAATGTTTAACACATAATGAAAGTTCATCAAAATATTTAAATAAATAAGGTATATGCAAAAAAATCGGTCTACATAAAACCGCGTAATGCATAGATGCCGATTTATGTAGACCGGAGCAACGCCGGAAGCTGCATATATTTAGTTAGCCTTTTTTGCGGTAGACGCCGAATCTAGCTATGTTGTGATACATGTTTATGCAGTAAATTTAACAATTTAGTGAATGCTGTAAAATTAATTCCCGAATACCAACGGCAACACCAACATTCGAGGTATCTATCAGTCCGCAACAAAGACAAAATGCAAGTTTTACTAAATTACTCATAATAATATAGCCTTTTGCATCAGTATAAAGCATATCATACACTGAACACGAAACTCCAACCTTTCGTTCGATGTATACCATAAATATAGTTTTATAAGAACTTTGACCCGGGTACATATAACCCGGCACACAATATACTCTAAAATATGCACGGCGCTGGAGGAAACATGCTCAAAATCACTTAAGATGTTGTTCATTTAAAAATTAATTACGCACAGTACTTCACTGTCATATGAACTGTGTGCACAAGCAATGATACTGATCAATTCAAATGTGTTAGTTGTGAACTAACACGTTGAATCTTTATGTAGACCAGTTTTGGTCTACATAAGCCGGTTCTATATGCATAATCGGTCGACATAAGCTGCCTTTAGGAGTATATATATATATATGTATATACATATATATATATATATATATGTATATATATATATATATATATATATATATATATATTTGGTGTTATAATCGTATTATCGTAATATCAATAATAACTCGTAATACAATATACCTCAATAATATAGTTATACATATTTAAAAAATTGATACATACTACTGTTGATCTGTTTCAATTATAATAGTGTTGTTTTAGGTCAAAGAAACCCATGATTTGTGATTCACATACTTCTACTAACTTTTATAATTGTAAATTGGCATTTCCTGGATTTATAAGACTTTTTTATTGATGACATTTGCATTTATACGGCATTTATAAGACATTTTGATTAACTGGTATATCCTATATTTGTGCTATAATGGCACACTTAAAACGTCAAAACCGATGATTCACCGGTATAAAGAAACACAATTGAAACATCTACTCATTGTCCTTAGGGCAGCACATGCCACTCGCAATTGTAATAAAATCCACCATTTAGACATTACTTTGCCTTACATGTGGTCATGTTTTAATTATGTTTGTTTCGTGTTAACTGATGTATACAACTGCGTACAACTTATTCCTTATCGAATTGCGTGTTGGTCTTTACATTATAAACTTTGATATAAATTCAATCAATTACACTTCTGGAAAACCGGCTATCACTGTTGCCCTAAAACTACAAACATGCCCGCATACTGACCTGGGCAGCATCCAGAAATGTAACCACCGGCACATTTTTCTTCCATGTTTTCACACTCCTTCTTGCGCCAGTAATTCCATATGTGAATACGCATCCCGCGACAGAAACACCACGTGGGCATTATCACATTCATAAAGAAATCTCCAATGCTTGTTATAGCGTGTTCAGAACCTTTCATAGCTGTCGTCTTAATCATGCTGTGAGCTATATTGAAATAAAAATAAACTGTAAACATAATCAGCTACTGTAAAAGAGTATTGGTAATCGGCCAAGATACATATACGCTACAGATGAATGCGTTTTCAACAAAAATGTAAATGAGCGGTGTGGTGTGGTGTGGTGTGGTGTGGTGTGGTGTGGTGTGGTGTGGTGTGGTGTGGTGTGGTGTGGTGTGGTGTGGTGTGGTGTGGTGTGGTGTGGTGTGGTGTGGTGTGGTGTGGTGTGGTGTGGTGTGGTGTCAGTAAACGTACAGTCGCTTACTCTGCTGCGTGTTCTAGGGATAACTGGGGACAACAAATAAAAGAAGAGATCTTGGGAACAATGTATTGTTATATAGTCAGTGCTGCAGTCGAGATATATTATTGTTAGCGGTACCGAAAATCAAAGCCTTGCACTAGTCCAAAAAGGATGTTACTATGACATTTACAACACGTTCTGCCATCGGTTGAGTTAGGTAGTAGTAAATCAAGCCGATTCGTTCAGGTGCAACGAGCAAGTACTAATCGTACGCTACAGTTGCAGGTGGATGTCAAGAGTTTCATCTGCCAGTTATACTGAAGAAATGTATAATAAACAAAAGTCAAGGCTTCGGTGATATTGAGAGTTTTAAAATGTAACATTTTTCAACATGAATAAAAAATTTAGGGTCAAACGTTTAGCAGAAACATATTTTTGAACATACAATTATCGAAATGTCAAGGGTTCCGCCATTATAAGAAACACTGACATCATCTGGCACCCGTTATCGACATTCATTTCATATCAGAGACATATCAGTAAGGTGCCTTGTCACTTGAGGGTTCAACGATATCAGATAGATTATGTATAAACTGTATGAAACTGTGTTCATATATATATATATATATATATATATATATATATATATATATATATATATATATATATATATATATCTCTTTTTCTCAGAAATTTTAACACAGTTGTGTTCTCAATCAATCACATATGTTTTAGGTATGCCCGTATATATATATATATATAATATATATATATATAATATATATATTATATATATATGTATATATATATATATATATATATATATATATATATATATATATACGGGCATACCTAAAACATATGTGATTGATTGAGAAAACAACTGTGTTAAAATTTCAGAGAAAACCACTGAGAGAAAACGACCTCTCAGTGTACCCAACATTTTTGTAAACTCGCAGCTGATAGTGATAGATTTAATAACTTGTCCATTTGACAGTCACATATGTTCAATAGTGAGCCTACAAAGGTTCTATCCTACGACCGTTTTTGGTTGATTATGACTCATCGGGTCCTAGAACAAAGTCAGCTTGACTTTAATACGGCAACTTTGAGCACCTCGGGTAATTTACCTCGGGAAAATCCAGGACGGCCTCTGGTCATAACTTGAAAAATTACGATAGACTCGTACGAGTGACTCGGATAAAGCCATCCGATTAATACGTTTATCGTAAAATCGGATGTAAAAGCGTACGTGTACCATGTCATCCGAATCACTCGTACGAGGCACTCGTACGAGGCACTCGTACGAGGCACTCGTACGAGGCACTCGTACGAGGCATTCGTACGAGACACTTTGCCTGCAATACAAATGAGATGACTAAGTTGAACTTCGACCTTGTTAAAAATGGCAGATAGTGATTTGGCATAACTCTCGCTTCAAATTTTGGTTGAGCCTTACCGTGGATAATGCGCTATGGTATGGAGAATTCGGCAGCACGTCGTTGGAGTCGAATGATGACAACTTCAATGTCAGACCTCTGTCAAGAAGTACGTAGAGACAGCGACATCGTGAAATTAGGATCACTCGATTAACTGCTCAATAGTTTTCACAATATTTGTATGTTAAACATTTCATTCCATAAATCGGTGATTATCTGAACACACGTTACCAATGACCCTGGCACTGGTAAGTGGTGACTGTGAGTGGGAATCATTTTTGAATGTCTATTTAAATACAAAATATATACACTCATGACCTGAAATTTGATCTACGCAAACATCGTGCATACCCTTTTTTATACATGATAAGGAATAGCTTTGCGTTCTATCTCTTTGGCTCATGACACGAGAAAAAATGTAATGTGCTCTTAATGCAGGTAAGATATACGGTTTTGACCATGGCGGTTTTGTGAGCTTTTGATTTTGCCAGTCTATTTTCGTTGGAAACATGTTCTAGTTCCGTAACCGTGTGTTTGCTTAATCTTAACGTAATAGGTGTGATTGATTTAGTACATATATATCATATGAAATAACTATGAATAGAAACTTCTGGACACGGTCAGATAGGACACACGGTTTTTGAACGTGATGTATTTTATATTTTGTAATCTGTCTATTTTTATAAGAAGGTTTTTCTTGTATTTTCGAAACAATCTGTTTGCGTAAACTTACCCTAATACGTGCTGCTGAATCAGCACATGATGTGTATATAATAAATATGAAATAAATCTGATTAGATCCTCATAAATATAATATGTAATGTACATACAAGTTATTGTGTTTGCCTTTTTGCTTTCAGAAAAAAGGCTTCAATGATGCATGAACGAGATTATGGTCCAAATAATGGATATCTTGCTCGAATACATCATGTCATTGGTTCCAACCCAAGGAGTGATATTGGTGTGAACACTTCTTTGTATGTTGCCGCTCATTTGAAACGTATGTTGATGAGATGGGATCACAAAAATATAATACTACAACATTGTTTCTGAAGCTGGGACTTTTGTCTACTACTTCAGTATGCCCAGTGTTCCTTTTGTCTTCAGTAGTATGATAGTGTTCAAGCCAGAATTGGAATTTCACAGTTGTTCCTCTTATCTAAGCAGTTACTCATTATATTTAGATTCCTTATAGTTATGGTGAAATCCACTGTGTCTAACAATGTGGTCCAAATTGTTTGGTATTGTGTTCACAGATGCCAGAAAATATAATGTAATGTACAAACCACGGTCCGTGGGTCATCAATCATCAAAAGGAAATGTATTTCTTATATTATGGGCAACATACCATAATGTTTCATCTGTTATTGTTTCATTTATTATTAACTGAATTCATGACTTGACAAAAACAACCCAACTCTACAGCTTTATGTACTTGCCCTTCATTGCAAAATAGATTGCTGAACATGTATCTGGGATTATCTTCCTAATGGTAGTACAACCAATATATGTACTGATATTCAAGAGATTGGTAACTGTTACCTGTAGGACATATAATTATCATGAAAAAAGTACTTGCAGTTGTAAAACATGTGTATGAACTAACTACATTACTAGTCACAAGTATTGCAGTGGTTATATTTTACGCTGCAGCACAGCCAATACAGCGAGCCAAATTGCATGTTCCTCTTCACTGCTGCTGCTGCAACTATCAGCCATTGGTGTAAACAAGCACGTGTGCGTCTGTAATGGCCTTTTGATGTCACTCATGCAATTCTACCGTCCCGATTGTTTCGCCACGACTACGAGTGATTCATACGAGTCTGTCGTACGTGTATCACCCCTTTGGAATAATATCCCTTAGAATGATGTATAATATATCTTTTAGGGTATGCAGAATCAGTTAAAAAAATCATTTTAAGGACAAGATCAGACGCTGAAGAGCATGTGAAGTTCAAGGTTTACTTCACGGTAGGCAATAAATGGAAACTCTTCTATTCGTAAACATAAATATATAATAATTACAATATTTGACATATTTGTTCCGTTTGGAAAACCAAGCTGAATTTGTTATCGTACCCGATATAAATCCAAATCAACGAAACAGTTCATAGGAGAGAACATTTCTAGTTTCGATATTGAATACATGTGATTTTCACATGGACTAATTCTTTGTTGTCACTATTTTGTGAGTTTATAAAAGAAAGTCGGGAGCTTTGAGGGGTCTCTTTCTCTCAATGGAATTTTCTGACATTTACCCACAGTTTACATTTTTATCACACATGCGTCGTTAATTTCAAACATGTTTCTCACTATGTAAAATGTTGCCAGATTAATATACACATACATGTATGTATGTATGTATATATATATATATATATATATATATATATATATATATATATATATATATATATATAGTGTCACGTACGATTAGCACTTGCTCGCGGCATCTGAGCAACTTCGGGTTGATGAATTATTACCTAACTCAACCGATACCGGAACGTGTGGTAAATGTCATGGTAACATCCCGTTTGGACTATTGCAGTGCTTGCTGTTCGGTACCGCTAACAATGTCATCGATCGACTGCAGCATTGGCTATATGGTTATACATATACAACAATACATTGCTTCCAAGATTGCTGTTCTTACATTTAGAATATATGTGTGGTCACAACAACAATCTACATAACTCAGAATTAAGTCAAGCGACTTTTTGTTTTACATAAATACGGTCGGGAGACTTCCACTTAGACGTAGGGTGTGCTTAGTATGGAATCAACCGCAGAAATGTAAATAACACATTTGTTTTCACTTTGTGTGATCAGCACATATGTATACATGTACGTAAGAGAAGAGAAATGTAGAACACAAATAAACTACTACAAACCTATCAGTGTGAAACCAAATATATGATGCTTAACCATAAACGTGTACATTATATGTATGAATGTGTGTTCACCTGATGCAACTGTGTAGATTATCAAACAACTGACACCAAGATGAGTTCTGGTGAAGGTCACCGAAGCAACGTACGCCATGGGGAGCATGGCCCAACCGTAAGCGATGAAGAGCGGGAAACTGTATTGGATGCCAAACACTGACGTGAAGGTTTCCAGTTGGTAGGCTGCCAGTGTAATATAGATCGCAATAGTAACTGGAATCAGGTAGAAGGCAAAGTCGACGATGAAACTTGTCAGCCAGAATGTTGCTATGTGCAGTCCGTTTAAGACCTGAAGAAATTTTGATCCAGTTGCCCGCTCGGAGATCATATCAACACCAAAAAACACTAAACTTATCGTCAATGTCATCCTCAACGCAGTTAATGCGGCCATCGAATATCTTGTCTGTTTCCAGATATCCCTCTTATCTGAATGTAGTCTTGTGGTTATTGCCGGTATTGGAATGTAGTTATTCGTTGTCTGTATGGAGTAGCTCCGACCAATATAATGTTTCAGTAGGGCGTTGTCTACGAGATTCAGACTGATTGCTGCCGTGTGGTACGCCTCGTAGTTGTAGAGCGCAGTGCATTTCACCTCGTCTGCGCTGATTGACTCGAATAGCGCCGCCACAAAGTAACCATGCGTGTACGTGTACCGGTTTTCGTTGGCTTTGGTAGCAAGGTATTCGTGGACGCTACCGTTGACGTAAACCAACTCGTGATGGAAGCCTTTAAACTGGCTCTTGTACGTGTCGGACAATTGGACTGAGAGCGTGTGTGCGGTCTGTCCAACGCCATAAACCACTGTCGTTTTGTCGTCGAACATCGTTAGGTTGAGAAAAAGGGGATTTCCACTGCCAGGAGATAATGATGGATCGACCCTCTTATGAAAGATGAAAATCATGATGAATACAATCGGTAGCACTACTTGAAAACATTTCAGAACTGGACGTCGCAACGTTTGCATCAACCGCTTCAGAAACATAGCGTGTATATGCTGCATAAGTAAACTGATGTCAGTGTTGGTCCGTTGTTCTACTTTGCCTACGACTGAACAAGGACATAATGCATGTGTATATATATATATATATATATATATATATATATATATATATATATATATATATATGTGTGTATGTATGTATGTATGTATTATATATATATATATATATATATATATATATATATATATATATATATATTATACATATATATTATACATATATATATATATTATATATATATATATATATATATATATATATATATATATATATATATCCCTACCACGGGACACTATAGCTGTACAATGATGATGGTGATGATGATGCTACAATTAATCCGCGAAAGCTGCTCGTACACATACCCACGACTGACCTCAGAGTGACACTTGTATGTGCCCTGTTGAATCTGGAATAAAGTTACTGAATTGAAGTCATAGTTTTCATAATAAGCTATGTTATTGCAAACAATTTTAGTATACATCCTTACAAAACAAAAGTCACAAAAGGTGTGTGTAGACAATACAGGCACATGATCATTCATTTATTTTGATGTGATTTACAATGCAACAGTGTTTCCCCTACTATACGATGAGCGAGGTGGGCAACCTCGCTGTTTTTCTAAGCCACCTGGGTCAACATTTGCCAGAATTGCCACCTCATAGGTATTTCTTATAATATACGTGTTTGCCTGTTGCTATCTTGTAGTTATGCATTTTGTCCACTCTATTTCCAAGGGCGTAGCTTAAAACACCCTTCAGAATGCACAATATATTTAAGGTAATGTTTAAAAAATATTTGAAGGCGATCATGCCCCCGGACCCACACAGTGCGCATCAAGCATCTGGTGCTCGCTCTGCCCATCCTACCACCTCGCTCAACATTTTCCTCAGGGGAATCACTGATGTCAGATATGTGTATTTATGTAAGCTAATTTATTTCAGTTATCTCGGGGGCTACATAGAAGCAGTTTACCTGGCGAATTCATGGGAAGCTATACCTAAGGGTTCACACAGTCTTACCACCATACGCCACCCACCATATCGTACCAAGGTTCCTTACCCTCGGTGGATAGTAACATGAGGAGTATCAGTCTGCTTTTGAAGACTGACCGGATTGATTTTTTATGTACAAAACCAATGACTTGCTGTCCACATATCTTTCTATGGCTTTCGCACATTTGCTCAGGCTGACTTTGCCATCGACCACATTCCTTGTTGGGAATGTGATCGATGGCAATTTAACATTTTTCAGCAACAGATCGGCACCCAGCCCATCAGCATGGATAGGTGAGTGTAAACGCTGTGGCCTCTTAAGCAACATCCATTGCATGCGTCTTTTTGAATTAAAATGACATCAGTGTCAACAGAGTTGTTCTGATTGTGGCACAGTTGTTAGTTCCATATAAGGGCAGACAACATCACCTGTGCTTTCTCCTACAACAAAGTATAGTGTATACCTTATGATGTTTTATTATTCAGTGCATTTTGAAAGCCCTTTCTTACGGATTTCATATATATATATATATATATATATATATATATATATATATATATATATATATATATAAACCATGAAGCAATCATAAATATCACTATGGATGAAGCTAATTATGGGGGATTCGAAGAGCAGAAACTTCGCATCGGAGTGAGAATATCTTGATAAAGACTTTCGGACTTAAAAGCAATAACAAGTAACAGAAACAAATGCAACTAGTAAAAATAGTAATGAAGTAATAATTGACAATGACTGAATTTCAATAGTATAACATGTTCATTATTAATTTACTTAACACATGTCTGTTCAAATTATTCAATATGTCATGCATTATTAAGATTACGAAGACTAGTCTAGGTTAAACGCTTATATTTTACGGGAATCAATTTGAACTAATATAATTAGTTACTTATTTATTAAGGATACCTCTCTTATCCTCTATATAAATTGTCAGAGTGCCCTGTATGCCAGCGATCTTCATGGCCTTAATGCAAATCTACCAGGTTTAGTCGACATTTAGTTTCAAATACGTGTTGTAAATATACATTTTATGAATGTTACGAGTTTGAATATGTATGCTAATGGTTGATCCGAATAAATTCTTCTTCTTCTCCTTCCATAAAACCTGATATACCAAATTTATTATGTTTGCAATATTAATGAATAAGACAACCATTATTCAAAACGGATTTACAACTTGCTGTTCAATTGAACACATTCAATTTGATAAAAACATATTGAATTTCTTAAGAAATAAGTAAACCAATTGTCCCACTCCCCGCCTATTCTACCACTTTTCACTTTTGCTATTTAAGTCCCTTCTAAAGAGTAAGTTCTTTCTTTATTGTGCATTGTAGTTTATTCTGCTACTGTTGTAACTTGGCTCAGGCATATCTTAGTTGGTGATATAATAGAGACAAACAGTGCGCAGAGTATTACTAACCTCATTGGGACGTGAGTACTCTACACGGCGGTTGGTGTCCGGGCCGCTTACAGGCTCGGGGTCCGTGACTAATATCGGTGGCTACGGGTTTCATAAAATATATGTCGGTGACTTTTTGTCGGATTGTGTCTCATTAAATGACGATACACATATACTCTAAATGACATCTCTTTAAAAAGAGCCGGAGAAAGTGTATAATATTTCGAAGGCTTCCGACGCAAACGGGCTGTCCTGCATCCGTACTATGATTGTCTGTTGGTGTAAGGAATCCACTGCTTCAGTTCTGGTCGAATCAAAGGGTAACATAAAAGACAGTTCACTATCTTTCCATGTACTGTTGCTACACCCGCGTGGGGAACAGTGTGGCGTATTGCATGTCGCGATTTCGTTGAAAACCAATCTAAGGCACCTTTTATTAACGCTTCATTATTTACTTTGTTTCTTTTAATGTTGTGCCTTGTTGTCCACACACATATATATATATATATATATATATATATATATATATATATATATATATATATATATATATATATATATATATATATATACGCTCGACTGTGCGACAAAGGAAATAATTTAACGTTATGACAGCTGCACCAGCGCTCGACTGTGTGACAGCTGTGATATATATATATATATATATATATATATATATATATATATATATATATATATATATATATATATATATCACACAGCTGTCACACAGTCGAGCGTTGGTGCAGCTGTCATAACGTTTAATTATTTCCTTGTCTCTTTTAATGTTGTGCTTTTTGTCCATATATATAGTATATATATATATATATATATATATATATATATATATATATATATATATATATATATATATGGACAAAAAGGCACACAACAGTAAAAGAGACAAAGGAAATATTGGCTGAATACATTCAACATACACGTATGTTTGTATGCATGCATTCATCTAATAGTCATGAATACATACATACATACATACATACATACATACATACATACATACATACATTCATACATACATACATACATACATACATACATACATACATACATACATACATACATACATACATACATACATACATACATACATACATACATACATACATATACATACGCATGTTCACGTACATACAAACGTGCATACATTGATATTTACATGCGTGCATGTACATTCATACATACATATGTACATATATATACATGTATGTTCGATTGTGAATGTGACTGTTTTTATTTTATTTATTATTATTATTATTTATTATGTTTTGTCTATGACATTGTCTGATTGCCTTCTCTAATTCAATGAATTTCCCATTTTGTTGTTTACTTTATGTCTCATTTGTAATTAAATAGCAATAATTTTGCTTTGTGTGCAGCCCACTGCGATTAGTGGCGTATCATGTAGTCAGTATTATAAAAATGTGAATCCCCCTTATTTATATCTGGCTACGGGGTTGGTATGGAAATTTTTTACAAGTTAAAGAAATCATTTATGAAACGTTCGAGAAATTCTTTGTCATGGTCGTGCGGGAAGATGCTTTGTGCGCAGCAGAACTGTAAGAAAAAAATTGGGTCGCTTTCTTGTGCACTGCTGGCACAAACGTGGATCGGTTCTTATTGGATATCTAAAACAAAATCTGAAATGACTCAAATGCAAATATACTTGTGAGAGTTAGCAACAGCCGTGATCAAACTTACAAATAGCTTCCAATATTTCCGGAGTTCCTGTGACATTGCATGAACTGTCAAAAGCTCTTTTGAGTACTCTGAAAAAAAGAGGTTTAATTGTCGGCCGACTTGTGTGGTTGTAATACATATTGTACGATGATGGATTTGCGTTAACGCAATGCATAGTTAACAACATATTTGAATCACGACTTCAAACATATGTCTATAAGTGTAGATATGTCCCGTTGTATGGGCAAACATAAATTAGCTTACAGTTCCAGAGGGCGCAACTCTGTGGCGACCAGCAGCTGTTTGTTCGTCGTTATATTTATAGTATTATTCTGCTTATTTTGCGGTCGCCGTCTGTATATTTTAGTTTGTGAATGATTGATACGTACAATGGCGGACAGCAAGTACGCGATTCTTGAACTTTTTAATGTGCTGTCAACTTTAATTCAAGTGTGCTACGCCCAGCAATGAAACGCCCATCATGGCCGACTAAGGTTAAGACGTAACTATTTATTGGCTTTAAACAACCGTGTACACCTTGACTCTGACTTGATATCTAACTTTGACTTTCCGCCTTGTTTTAGAAAAAACAACACCAAACCGTTGCGTAAACGAGGAAGGAAGGATAGTTTGCGACAGAGGCTACGAAAAATGACACACAAGCCATGTTGTCCGGTTTCTCGAAGGCCTTAAAGTTGCATTCTGACTTCCGCCATGTTTAAAATAAAATTTTCCAGTAAACCAGCATTCCCCATTCACTATAAAATATTGTTTTCCTCAACTATCTATCAATTTATTTTCACATACTATGCCATTTTAAGATCAAAGGAGCAAAAGACGAAAAATTGTCCTGGCGAGCCTCGCCACTTAGAATTCACTGATTGGCTTAGACCTCGAAGAAGGGAATTCCAGTGAAAAGCGTTGTCAGGGGGGGCCACACTAATAGGCGGGCCATAATTGGCAGACCGCACGGAAACGGCATACCACATTCACAAAGATGCCACCGCTCGATACGCCCCATATTTACGGCATGGCCAGTTGCCCACATACAACCTATCGCTGGCTACGCGCCTGTACGGTCAATGGCTAATTGAGGATGAGTTAAACAACTAAGGTCTAGTGGCGCCTCTAGCGACTAACGTGGATTTGTGGAACCCCATTGTGGCCCGCCTTTTAGTTTGCCCCATCGTTTACTTACGGTGACCGGAGAGTTCCGATGGTAAAAATAGATCAACTTTGGGGAAACTCTAGAGCCGTTGTTTGCTGCAAACTTATATTTGATTAAATAACGTATAAAACCACAAAGTGAGACATGTGGTATGAAGTATACTAATAACCAAATATCGGTCATGGTGTACATTTACTTTTCTAAAATGCAGTAAAAATGGGAAATTATGTCAGAATGCAACTTTAAGATAGATTAATTACGTGCCAAAATGTTGGCGATCGTGGGACGTTCATCAAGGGATTTAGATGCCCCACCCGGCTTGATGGCGACAAGCAGGAGACCGGAAAGGAGGAAGATGGGGGTGTTTGTTTATATGTTAACGAATCGGAATCGGAAGTGTTTATTGACACCATAAAAATATACATACGGTTCATAACCATCACATCTAAAACAAATAGGAAGCGTGGTTCATTTATTCCAATGTCTGTACAACTTCTCAAAGGCAAACACCTCTGACGTTTCCGTGAGAGACACGTCAATCATTATGGGTGTATGTTTTATTTTGTTTATTTATTTATTATATTTGTTTTATTTGTGAATGGACGACCACAATTATAACTATGATTTATTTATATTACAGAATAATATTCTATTTTATTATTATTAATGTTTACATACTGTTTTAATAATGAATTTATCTGTATTTTAAAACTTTTTATTCCTGTATTTTATATTTGTTTGACGAACGTGGCAAAAGAATGTCCAGGTCTGGGACAAAAAAGTTGTATTGTGTTGTATTGCATATTAATATAGCTAAGAGTTAGCATTAGTTGTTCAGATATACAGAAACGTGGACATGTGTGACTGACCTGGTGAATATTTCTTCCATCGTCGCCTCCGTAACGACATAACCTTTAATTTTTAACCGGTGTGTGTGCGTCGCTAGTGCTTCAAATAGCAACGGAAATCTACCGGTGCTCGGTAAGCCAAGAACATAGGTCAGCTCAGATTCTACCTGGTTGTCCATATATGCAGATCCAACATATTCTATTATGAAATCCGTCACCTCGCTTACATTACAGTTGTCGCACTTAGTAATGATGACACGAAAGCCTGGACCTGCAGTGATTGAATGCACAACAGAATAACAGAATAGTGAACAAATACATCTTATATATATATATATATATATATATATATATATATATATATATATATATATATATATATATATATATATATATATATATATATGTATATGATTTAGGTACAAACAAATCACCTTTCTTATTATGTATTCATACGATAGGCATATTTTGCAAGAATAGCACATGATTACAATTTTGAAATAAATATTGACATATACCAATATTCATATATATATATATATATATATATATATATATATATATATATATATATATATATATATATATATATATATATATATATATGTATATATATATATACATATATATATATATACATATATATATATATATATATATATATAATGTTCATTATATATAGAGACCTAGTGCCTGTCCGTATGTCATATATTTTTCAAGAAGGGATTTGTTTCCATTAATATTGGCTATTTCTGTTCTATCAGATAAACATTATTGAATATTTCTCAGGATAGTTCTTTTTTCTAATCAAAGGTTTTCATTTCTTATATCAAAATTTGGATATGAAAAACGAAAATCTTATGTTTGTGTTGTGTGTGTGCGTGTGTGCGTGTGTGCGTGTGTGCGTGTGTGTTTCAAAGGGATTTGTAAATACTATCAAAATAGGTATACAGTTACTAATTAGCGTAGCATCTCCTTTTTTGAAAAAAGACTGCACTGCATTAGTTATTTTTAATGATTCAGTTACGTATCCTTTGTCAAACAAAGTATGAAAAATCTTGACGAAATGACGAACAAATGGATTTTCGGCAACCGTTAATATGTGTTAAGTTGAAGAGTGAATTAATGTTCCTACCATACGTGTTCTTGAGAAACACGGGACAGCCTGAACAAAACAACCGTCCGTTGAACATGATGGCGATCTGGTCACCGAGTTGTTCCGCTTCGTCCATGCAGTGAGTGGTGAGAATGATTGTCCGACCTTTGCGGTATTGCCTCAACACGTTCCTTGCGCGACGGCATGCAGAAGGATCCAGTCCCGATGTCGGTTCATCCAATATGATCACCTGCACAGTGTTTAATGTACGAACAAAACATTGTTTCCTGTTGTTGCGAGAGAGTCGTCATGCTGACGACATTCGTGTGTCATCATCGTAAACTGCTATTCCTGTTGTCATCGTCGACATGTGTATTACAATTAACATATGAATTAACGAATGTGGTTTGAGCAGAAATCCATACCTTTGTATCGCCAATTAGCGCTAATGCCAACTGAAGGCATCTTTTTGTTCCCCTAGAAAGTGTGTCAGTCGTTGATTTCCTGACATTTTCTAACCCTAAGCTTTGTAGCAGGGCGTCAACTTCTTGACAAACGTGTGCTATGTTGCAACCTTTCAACTAAAATACAAAAAACATTATTATTTTATATCAAAAATAGATGAGTATTCGACTATTCACATAACGAAAGATCAAATTATATTTTGACAAATGGACAGAAATATTGTGGCTCCTTTGTTAGGAACACACGTACTATGAACACAACACAATAATAAAACAAATGCTTTCCATATGATTCTATCTTACTATAAAAATTGAAATAAATATATGTCTATAAATTATATATTTAGGAAACTAGTACAAATATTTGCTGATTGAAGTGAATTGTAATTATGCTCTTGCATAATACACTAGGATACTTGGAATCCTCTTGTATTTCGTCGGTGTTTAGGAGTGTGAAAATAGCAGATTATGTTTATGTGGCAGGTCATAAATGAATGTTGCCAGGGAAACTTAGAAAACACCATCCGTCTCCTGCCATGACATATAGCGTTGTCCAAGAGAATGTCTTTTTAAACATCATAAGGAAAGCGATTATGTTCATTTCCCTCGGAAGTGCATTCCACATAGGAGCAGAAACCAATAACGTTCTGTCACAATTTCGGCTGCAAGATGGCGGTGCATACAGAATACTTTTTAGTAGATGAACGGAACAGTCGAGTAGCTCTTTCTTCGCTAATAGATCGGTGTGGTAAGGCGGTGTCAGTCAGTAGAGGAGTATGCATAGTCAATTCTCGATATCAGCACGATCATATCGAGGCAGTATTCTTCAGACGGCAGTAGGCTGTGCGGCAGATTTGCTTTAAGGACATGGACATTTCAGAGTACAATTTAACGCTGCGGTTTCTAGCCAATTGACTTGGCGTCAGGTCGCAGTTTCTGCTGTTTATCCTAGTGGTATTGTATTGCGCTTAATTCAGTGTTTCATGATGTAGGTGGAGTTTATTATCAACCATTACTTTTGCGTACAGGCAGCATTTTGTTGGTTTCGTCGCCATCTCAAAATATAAATATAACGCAGACTATTCACCTAACAACATCATAGTTCAAAGCTAATTCGACGTTGGGATAACAAAACGATAAATATCGTAGCAACTTCGGCAAAATACTTTGATCACGACGTCTATCTATCCTCAAGCTTCCATATTTCTATATGTTAGTTTTCTTTGTAGTCAGTAACTTTCAAGGATTAATCTATGAAACAAAAACAAAACTCACCTTAGCATAAAATGTTGCATGTTCTTCCACGGAGAGGTCTCCGTGTAGGACGTTGAACTGTGGGCATATACCAAGCATCGATTTGATATCTATCATGTCACTTAGGATGTCGTTTCCGTAGATAGTGGCGGATCCAGATGTTGGTAGATAGAAACCTGACGCACGTATATTAAATCTTCATAGAATTATCAAATATAAATCTAAAGAAATGGTTAACTTTTTTTAATGGACAACTATCGCAGCGGCCAAAAAGACGCTGTATCAACGTTGTTTCGACGTCTGCTACGACGTCGAAACAACGCCTGTTACAACCGATAATGTATTAATCGCCTGTTAATGTAACAACTGCCCGATAATGTAATAAAATCAATGAAATAACCGCCTGATAATGTAATAACATCAACCGATAATGTAATAAACTTGCTAACCGATAATGCAATCATTTTCGCCCGATAATGTAATAAACTCCTCTTGCCTGATAATGTAATAACTTTCGCCTGATAATGTAATAACGTACACATTTCTCGTAGGACTTAGTCGTTTTCGTTGATTTAATGTTGATTTCTAGCACTTAGTCCAATTCGTATATTTCGTTTCTTTCGCTAGTAGTGGAATCTTTTTAGATTAAATCCAATATCCTGGTTCAGACTCTGAAGTCAGGTATGTCCAAGCAAATCAGGATTTTGAGTTATACATGCTCGCACCATGTGTTATGCATTATCGCACTAATTACGAATGACGGGTTCCCTTCCCGTGTGTGTGTGTGTGTGTGTGCGTGCGTGCGTGCGTGCGTGCGTGCGTGCGTGCGTTTATATTACATGTTATGTGTTATATGTTACGTATAACGTGTTACGTGTTACAAATTACATGGCTCGTGTTACTGTTAAGTGGTATATATTTCGGTTACATGTTACATATTACATGTCACGTATTACATGTTACATGTTGAATGTTACATGTAACGTTACGTGTGACACGTTACATGTAATATGTTACATTATATATATTACGTTATAATATATATATATACATATATATATATATATATATATATATATATATATATATATATATATATATATATATATATATACAGTGCCGGTAAAAAGTCATGGGACCATTGGATTTTACTGTTGTTTCTCTATTGTTAAGCTCTGTGGCAGCATTAAAATCAACTTGGAAAACGAAATGCTGCCACCTATTGGATGCGCCTGATACTACTAAGTTTATATCCTGTTTTGAGTGTTGTTTTGCCTCTGTTTTTGCCATTTTTGCCTAATTTCATAAGAACACCCCAAGATTGCCGTCCAACGATCAAGGTAGGCGTCAATTACATCACTAAGTTTTATCTGCTTTCTATGGACTAATGAATCACAATTGACTTTCTAAACTGTACGACGGTTTGGTATATTACCGGAGCAATGTTTGGTATAATGCCTTGACCTAGTGTCAGTATTAATTAATTATTATTTATTATCAATATTTATTAAGAAAAGTAGTGAATAAATCCAATTTTCAATACAATAAGAGCTAATTATATGGTAAACATTTATTTTTATTGTTCCATATTAATATCTATTATATATTTTTAACAACTTATGCATATAAATTTTATTTCAAAATAATAAATAATTTATTTGCTAATTTTTAGTGATACCGCCTTACAGAAAACCCCGCACTGAGTTACGAACGAGGGCCGTGGTGCAAATGGAGATGGGGGTTAGCTGTCGTGAGGTGAGCCGGCAGCTAAAGGTAAATGTAAAAATAGTGTATGGCATCAAGAAGCGCCTGGGAGAGACAGGGTCGGTGGCTGACAGACCGCGGAGTGGAAGTCCGAATAAGACGTCGGTACGACAAGACCGGGCACTCGTCCGATATAGCCTCAGCGATCGCCGCCTCACATCCCCAGAACTGCGACAGAGGATGGAGTCAGAGCTGAGTCAGAGGGAGTGACTGTATCATCCCCGACAATAAGGAAACGCCTGAATTCAGCTGGGCTTCATGGTTGTGTGACGGTGAAGAAGCCATTGTTGCGGCCTGCGAACATTAAAAGTTGGCTCGAGTTTGCTCGACGCCATAAAAACTGGACAGTCCAGCAGTGGGACACAGAGCTGTGGTCAGAGGAGAGTGCCTTTCAGCTTTTCTGTGGGGCAAAGCAGGCTATTGTGCGGAGGAGGGATGATGAGAGGTACAGCCCACAGTGCATTGTCCCCACAGTAAAGCATGGAGGGGCTCCCTGATGGTCTGAGGGAGTGGTCGGCCAACTCTACCGGTGTGAAGGCACCATGCGGCAGGACCAATATGTGAGGGTGCTGAGGAACAACATGCTGCCTTCAGCTTCTTCACTTTATGGCGAGGGTGAAGCATTTGTCTTCCAGCAAGACAATACTCCTTGCCATAAAGCGAACAAGGTGACGAGATTCCTTGAGCGCTCTCACGTCGAGGTCCTGCAGTGGGCGGCCCAGAGCCCAGACTTGAATCCCATAGCACATTTATGGGAAGTCCTCTTCAGGAAGGTAGAGAGAAGCAAGCCAGGTAGTCTGGAGGCTCTGTGGCAGCTGCTCCATGTTGCATGGCAGGCCATCAAAGTGGACACTGTCCCAAACCTGGTACATTCGATGCAGATGAGATGTGCTGCAGTGATTGCTGCCAAGGGCCACTGCACAACATATTAGTGTTGTTTGTACATGATAACTGTAGAAATATTATCTATAATTTGTTTGTAATAGTATATAATCAATTTGGTTTGACCTTTGTATTAGTTAGTATTTTTAAATGAATTAAATTGTGAAAATATGCCTGATATCTTGCATGGTCCCATGACTTTTTACCGGCACTGTATGTATATATATATATATATATATATATATATATATATATATATATATATATATATGTAACATGTTAAATGTTATATGTTAAATGTTACGTATTACATGTTAAATGTTACATGTTACACGTAAATGTTACATGTTACGTGTTACGTGTTACATGTTACACGTTAATGCTACATGTTACATTTTACATGTTACACGTAAATGTGTGTTACATGTTACATGTTACACGTAAATGTTACATGTTACATGTTACATGTTACATGTTACATGTTACACGTAAATGTTACATGTTACATGTTACACTTTTTTTACATGTTACATGTTGCATGTTACATGATACATGTTACATGTTACATGTTACATGATAAATGTTACATGTTACATGTTACATGTTACATGTTACATGTTACATGTTACATGTTACATGTTACACGTAAATGTTACATGTTACACGTTACACGTTAATGTTACATGTTACACGTAAATGTTTGTTACATGTTACACGTAAATGTTACATATTACATGTCACATGATACATGTTACATGTTACATGTTACATGTGACACGTAAATGTTAAATGTTACATGCTACATGTTACATGTTACATGTTACATGTTACACGTTACACGTTACACGTTACACGTTACATGTTAATTATTATATGCTACGTGTTACATGTTACGTGTTAAGTATTATATGCTACGTGTTACGTGACATATGTTAATAATAATAATTTTATTTAAACACCTCATTTCTTTACATAGTAAATTCAGGGGTGTGTACAAGTAAAATAGCTTAAAAATTAAATACATTACAACAGTTCAGCAAATTATAAGTACACATTTTGATAAAATAATGCACACAAAAAGTAAAAAAGTAAATATACGCTCATTTTAAATATAAAGTGTTCATGTTCTTTCTAAAATGTCTAGAATAATTTACGAAGATGCCTGTTTAAAGAAAAACGTTTTTAGGTTTTTCTTAAAATGTCCGGAATCTTGTTGTTTCCTGAGATAAAATAGAAGCGAGTTCCACAGTGCAGGTCCCGCACATGAAAAGGCTCGTCGCCCGAAACGTTTTAGGTTGACCCTTGGAACGCAGACGAGAGCCTGGTCAGCCGAACGCAGACTGCGATGGGGAACGTACGGCGTGATTCGATCAGCCAGATAGCGTGGAATGTTAGTAGGCACGGCGCTGTGCATAAAAGTCAGCAGTTTGAAATCAATACGCTGTGTCACGGGTAGCCAGTGCAACTCTCGCAGAGCCTCCGTCATGCTGTGTTGGTCACGGCGATGTAAACGTAGGATGACGCGCGCTGCTGAACGCTGGACCATTTCAAGTCTATACAACAGCGTTCCAGTAATGCCGTACAGGGCAGCATTACCAAAATCAAGTCGCGACGTGACTAACGCATGAACAAGTGTCTTGCATGCTCGAAGAGTTAGCGCAGATCGTATTTGCGCTATACAACGAAGTTGGGCGTAGGCAGTCCGGCATGTACGGCTTACATGTGCGGTCATCGACAGAGTTGAATCGAGGTGCACGCCAAGGTCGCGAATGCTGGCCGAAGTGGTAACGTTACGTCCACAGATGTCGATGACAAGAGGACGTGGCTGCGGAGTGCGGTGGTTCGGTGTGGTAAAGAGAATTGTCTCTGTTTTTGCTTCGTTCAAAAGTAGGTAGCGCGACGCTAGCCAAGCTTTCACGTCGATGACACACAGGGATATCTGGTCGGCTGCAGACGCCGAATCGTTAGGTGGAAAGTCAACATAGAGTTGTGTGTCGTCAGCGTACACATGGTAACGAACACCATGCGTTTCGAAGATATATGACAGGCCAGCGCAGTAAACAGTGAAACGTAGAGGGCCCAACACACTGCCCTGTGGAACTCCGTGTCGCAGTCGGGTTTTGTGAGACGAGTGACCGTCGACACTGACGCATTGTGTGCGGTCGGTAAGATACGATGCGAGCCAGCAGAGTGCGTCGCCTCGTACCCCGATTCGATGTAGATCTATTAACAGTATGTCATGGTCGATAGTGTCAAACGCAGCGCTGAGGTCCAGCAGTACAAGTACTACGTGCTTATGCATATCCAGAGATCGCAGAATGTCGTCTTGAATGCACACAATCGCGGTTTCGACACTGTGTGCCCGGCGGTAGGCACTCTGAAATGGATCTTCGTGGTCGTTGCTTTGCAGATGTAGACGCAGTTGGGCGGAGACGTGACGTTCGAGTAATTTGGATGCATAAGGAAGGTTAGAGATAGGTCGGTAGCTGGAGTAGTGGTCGGCGGAAAGACCTGAGCGTTTTAGAAGAGGCGTGATAACAGCGTGTTTCATGCTTGCCGGAACAGTGGATGATTCGTAAGATATGTTGATGATACTCCTGAGAATCGGCGCCAAAATGGAGGTATTAGCTTTCAGGATAGCGGAAGGCAGTGGATCAATATTGGACGTCTTTATTTTGCCATTTTGAATAAGTGACGTTACTTCTTCGAGCGAAGCCGGCTGAGACGCCAGCAGTGGCGACAAAATAACACGTGCATGCGCGTTATAGACGTTCGCTGATGGCTTCGGGATTTGGCAGCGGATCGAGTCGAACTTGTCGGTGAAATGACTCGCGAAAAGATCGGCAAGAATAGCAGGGCCACCAATCTCATTCGGTAGAGTGTTTCCGCATTTTCGGCCAAGCAAGCGGTTCGTAATGCGAAACATTGCTCTAGTGTCGTTCGAGGCAGTTTCAATCACTTTACTGTAAAATGCGGCTTTAGTTGAAGCCAGCGTTCTGCAGTATTGATCACGCAACTCGATGTAACAATTACGGTAGTTGTCGGTTCTGTTTTGGCGCCATTGCGCTCAGACAGACGGACCCGACGTTTCATGTCATCGAGTTTCCTACACCACCAAGGAGTGTGTGGTCGTTCGTTTACCGTACGCTGCACAAGTGGTGCATGGTGATCGATAAGGCACGACAGCTCGGAACAATACTGATCATAAAGGCTGCACACATCACCGAGAGGTTGGGTGATGACATTACACTCACTGAGATCTGTCGTGAAGCTGCAGTTGTCAATCGCCGCATATCGACAGCACGTTATTGTCTTTCGAGGCGGGCGGGGCTTGGTGGTGGCAAGATCACAAATAACAGCAAAATGATCGGTGACAAGATTGTCGACAGATACTCCTGTAACTAGTAATGAGGAAGAAGCAGTGATTACGAGATCAAGTACATTTCCGCGGTTGTGAGTTGCATCTGTAACGTTCTGTCTTAAGTTGGCGTCAGACAGGACGACGCGAAGAGCTCTTGCGTGCGGATCACTGTCGTCGCCGTACCGTACGTTGAAATCGCCGACGATGATGATGCCGGACTTCGTTCCGAAGCATTCGACGAGTTCTCGAAACTCGGTAAGGAAGGTGGCGAACGGCTTGGAGTTGCGACTGGATGATGGCGGTCGATATAGGACGTACAGTCGTAGTGTGGAAGAGACCCTTGGAGAACGTAATTGTAGGTCGAGGCATTCAAATGAGGAAGCGGGCCAAAGTTTTGAGTGATCGACAGTGTATGTAGCTCGGAAAAGTACACCGACACCACCGCCACGACGGTTTCTCCGAGCAACATGTTCGAATGTATATCCGCCGGGTGTGACAGCGGTTGCAGACACGGTGTCCTCGCAAGATAGCCACGTCTCTGTCAAGCACAATATGTCCAGATCGTGGTCAACAACAAAGTCAGCTAAAAAAGCTCCCTTGTTGTAGACAGATCTCGCATTCAGCAGACACAACTTGGCAGATCGCACGTTTGTGGTCAGCATTGGGACTTGTGTATTATTGCCCCGGGAAGAAAGTGGCGGCTTGGTCAAAGTTGGAGGACGGGACGTTATTATTACAGGTATCTTGCGTGGCTTATGGGCACCCGCACGACAGCCCCGATGGGTGGGTCGGTGGAGTGCCACCCCTGCGACGCACGCTGCTCTCCAGGCAGTATTGTTCAGACGGGTGTCTCTGCTGGGGCGTAGCCGGTGTAAACAATCTGACGTGAAAGTGGTCAAACGTGACGTATGCATAGCTCTGGCAACAATGGTTGCGCATGACCGCATAACCATGTCAAGTGTCACTCAGGTGCAGGCAGAACATTTAAAATGTCAACAATTCATGAAACCGCGTACAACTTGCCGTGAATTGATGTCAACGTAGACTTGATGCACTCATAAAATGATATGTAAAATGTTAAAACTGTATACTCTTTAAAACTGCTAAAATCAACAAACTCTGGGGATCGGTAACTCCCGGTTACATGTTATATGTTACGTGTTACATGTTTCATGTAAACATTACATGTTATATCTTGCATATTAACATTATATTTCATATTGAATATTATGTGTTATATAATTCAAATTAAATATTTCACATATGTCCTAGCTTCTCATTTACTGAGGGACAAAACCAACGAAATTCCAGGGGCGATATATATATATATATATATATATACATAATATATATATATATATATATACAATTATATATATATATATATATACATAATATATATATACATAAAATTATGTATGTATATATATATATATATATATATATATATATATATATATATAAAAGGGCAGTCACCCGCGATAACACCGTTTCACCTGTTCGAAATCGGTTCATTTAAGCTATGCGTAAAGTATCCTAGGTAAGTATGCGTTCATCTATATAGCGCGAAATTAAAATTAACCACCAAACAGTATCAAGAATAACTGTACCAATAAAGTACCAAGAATAACTGTGACGAAATCATAAATAGGCAGTTCGACCACAATGCAAACATATATTTTGCGGTATATTCCTGTGTTACATGTTTATCTCTTTGCGCAATCTGCCGCCGATTAGTTCGGCTTATCATCGCGTAAATATGTATATATATATATATATATATATATATATATATATATATATATATATATATATATATATATATATATATATATATATGTATATGTATATATATGTATATATATATATATATATATATATATATCTTGAGCACATCACGAGATAATTGCCAGACACGAAAGTGTCGACAAACATCGTAGTAAAACCTATAATTATAACACATTCTTTAATAAACCATTTCTTCATCTGGGTTTCACACTAGGATTGAACCGGCAAACTCCACGCCTGTGGGCATACGATACCCTCACATTATAGCATGGAAAGACAACACTTGTGAGATCATCGATACCAGGATTTGGGCCGACAATTTCGCTATCAATAAAGCCCACAGTTGTAAAGTAGCATATTACACCAACCCGCCATTAATAAATGGTGTGAGAATGCATAACGCAAAATCCTGACCTGCTGGGACAAATCTGACTTCCGATTTGGAACCAGCATATTGGATTTAATCTAAATTGATTCCACTAGCAAAAGTTGTTGTGTTGCGAAATCGACGAAATCGACGAAATCGACTAAGTGCAAGAAACCAACATGAAATCCACGAACACGACTAAGTCCTACGAGAAATGTGTACGTTATTACATTTTCAGGCGAAAGTTATTACATTATCAGGCAAGAGCAGTTTATTACATTATCGGGCGAAAATTATTACATTATCGGTTAGCAAGTTTATTACATTATCGGTTGATGTTATTACATTATCAGGCGGTTATTACATTATCGGTTGATTTTATTACATTATCGGGCAGTTATTACATTATCAGGCGATTATGACATTATCGGTTGTAACAAACGCCGAAAACAGGATGCGAAAGAACGTTGGATCGACGTCATTTCTCGACGTTGTGCCGACGTCGGATCATGACGTTGTTCCGATATCGGGTACCGACGTCGAAAACACGTTGGTTTTGAAAGTTGTATCGACGTCGGGTATCGACATTGTTTCTATGTCGGCTATTGGCATTGTTTCGACGTCATACCGATGTCCAAGCAACTTCGAAAATGCACTGAATGTGGCAGTCGAATCGACGTCGGATATAGACGTTGTTTCAACGTCGGAGGTTTTAGTGTCTGTCATATGTCAGCGTACGTATAGCATTGAATGAATTTAACCAATACGTCATGGTATGAATAGGATCGTTTTATTTGGTGCAGATACAATAAAACACTACTGCCACTGCTACACAAGCTGGAACTCTTTCTTTACTAGCTGCGAGCCTTCCGTCCACCACCTTCAGCCCGGGCAGGTGTATATTCCAGGACGAGGTAACCCCGGCCACTATTCCCACCTGGTTCTCCAGGACACTCGCTGTATCAATACTTATTTATCACGTTATATATATATATATATATATATATATATATATATATATATATATATATATATATACATATATATTGTACGTTTGTACGCCACTTAATTTATTATTATTTCAGTTCTCTGATGCCTCTTCAGGACACACTACGGGCTTAAAATACGCATCACACTCAACCACTTGAATTAAATAATTGTGTACACAATTAGTATAATAATAATACTAACTTCTTTTGCGCCAATATCCTCGAAAATCAAGCTCAGTGGCGCGACAGAACCAATGGATTTATCAATCTCGTAATCGAAAGCAATACGTGAGTCGTCAACGGATGGATGAAGAAGCTAGGAGGCTAAGGAGGATAGGCAGCATTAAAGAGATAGGTTTTTAGACGTCGGCGGAATGAAACTTTATTACCTTGTGATTTAACATTGGCATGAAGCGAATTCCACACCGTTGGTGCGGCAACCGAGAAAGCTCGGGTCCCGGCTTTCGTTTTGACCCGTGGAATGTAAAGAGGGTTACTACTGGTTGAGCGTCGCTGTCTGGAATTTCTTGCTGGAGTTAGCATTGAATTTAGATATGCTGGTTGTGTAGATGAGAGTGCTTGATAGGCTATTGTACACATTTTGAAAATGATGCGATAGTGCACAGGTAGCCAATGCAATGATTTTAGAAGCGGCACTGAGCGAGAAAAACGAGGAGAACGCGTGACTACCCTTGCTAAACAATTTTGGACACGCTGAAGTTTTGCTACGTCCTTATTTGCGGTATTGTAAAGGAGGGAATTGCCGTAGTCAAGTATACTGCTTACTAGAGCTGTGGCGATGGTTTTAGCAACGGAAGGTGATAAAAACCGGCGGACACGGCGAAGATCACGGTTATGGTAAAAAAAAACAGCAACGGCATGTTTTCGAGATATGTTGTTTGAAATTGAAGTTTTCATCAAACGTTACTCCGAGATTTAAAACTGAGGCGGCTGGTGTGATACTCTGACTCAGAATATGTGTCGGGAAAAACCCATCGAGTTTTGCCCGCTGCGTTGAGGTACGCTCAATTATGAAAAATTCGGTATTATCTGCATTTAGTTTTAATTTACTATTTTTCATCCAAAGGGAGACATCTTGAAGACAATCCCTGAGCTGGTTTAGGGAGCGACAAATATCTGGTGTGGTCAGAGAAACATAGATTTGTGTGTCATCTGCATAAATGTGATGATCAAGGTTGTGACTCTGGATAACTGAGCTTAATGGTGTTGTATACAGAGTGAAAAGTAACGGACCCAAAACAGAACCTTGGAGGACACCACAAGAGGTCGGCAGCATGTCTGAGAAGGAGTTACCTATTGTAATGGCTTGCCGTCTATCAATAAGATATGAAGTAAACCAGCTCAGGGCTGTGCGAGATATCCCGTACCACGTTGATAAGCGTGTAATGAGAATGTCGTGGTCAATGGTGTCGAAAGCGGCGGATAGGTCAAGCAGGGTCAGTGCAGTGACTTTGCCATTATCAATGTTAAGGTTATTGTCATTGTGTACTTTTAAAAGAGCAGTTTCTGTTGAGAGAAGTTGTTTATACGCGGACTGTGATGCGTTGGTTAAACCATTTATGTTGATGTGAGAACTAAGACGATTTGCAACAACCTTTTCAAGTATTTTTTAAATGAAGCTAATAGTGAGGCGGATATGTGGAAAATATCAGAGGGATTGTGGGTTTGGTGGTAAACGCACCAAAGTTGGCATAGTTGATGTTAAAGAGGTACTAAACGATTTTAGATATAGTGCCAAGCTCAATTTTCCCCCTGGTGTCCATAAAATGACAAAATCCAAGATGGCCATCAATCGAAGTGTGAAAATTTAGAAAAGGCTTTATCTTCATTAAGAATTGACATAAAAAGATGAATGAAGAGTCTATTTCTTTGTTTTCAGGTATGGGGATTCCAACGGAACCATCATTTGAATGGTAAACTGTAAAGAAATTAACATTTACAAGAACAATGTGTAACATATGGTCGTAAAAATGCAAAATGACAAGAAAATGTGGGTGCAATAAATGGATTTTGTTATTGTCAATCATGTTGGTACAATAGCATGGAATCATATTTTCAACTGTTCATAAATATCTATATTGAATATAATTCAAAACGTTAGCATCGATATTCAATAATGATAATTGCTGTCATTTTATACAGCTTGACAAGATGAAAAAAGTACCATTCAAAGCAAAAGGTTGAACATAAGACTGGACTCATCACTTTGGCAAAAAAGCAACAATACAAAATAAAACAAATATACAACTGAGTGACATAATTAATACTGCCATAACTCCTGTATTATTACAACATTATCCAATTGAAGCCTTCACAGTTTACACAATGCCATACAATGACTGACAAACTGATATAAAATGGACTAGAAACATTAACAAACAAATTTGGTAATTCCAAACGCATACAGTTGTGAACAAAAACAATAAATCTGATAGACACTGAACTGCTGTTCGACATCACATCTTAACAGTCAACCTGCTTCACACACCAATCATCAAACGGTAGAGGTTCACTTGCTGTACGAAGCATAATTGACAATGCACTGGAGGTGACTTGGTGTGCATGCTTGGTTCGTGACATGTGCGCCCTTGAGAAAGGAGTCAGCCATTCCTGGAGTCGCAATACCTGCCTGAGTGACAACATTTGTCCAGCCACTTCCGTCGAGCAAATCTCCGAGGCTCGCCAAGGTTGCCATCTCTATATGTAGCCCGCCAAGTAGAACTACAAACTTGTCTTCTACGTATGATTCTGGCCAATTCCATTGGATGATCTTTGCAATCGCAAACAAAGGTTGATCCACTGTGAGTACAGGAACCTGTCCAGGATTCAGATGTTCGACAGCGCGCTTGATAACAACCATCGAGTGACGTATCATGGCCATATACTTGGAGTCATCAGGGAAGAGTGACAGAAGTGATGTGATGGTGACATCAAAGTTACGTGGTGCTTGTGCACTGGAATGGAATGCATCCCAAGCGATCGGATCATCAATACTCTGGACCTCTTGGCGTACGAGCCGTTGTGTAGATTTCTGCCATTTCTTTTCGTCTTCGAGAGCTGCGTCAAGAAGGCTACTATCACCGGTAAGTCGTCCAGTCGTCATTGGGACTGCTGGGTCTTTCTTCCTTGCTGTCACTGGAGTCAAATTTGTGTAGGATTCCGGTAGTTGTGGTATCTTCTTGTTTGAAGTTCCTGGTTGTAAGCATGGTAAGATAGCTCTTTCTCTTTGGACACCATCAGATTCTTCTTCGCGGTTTTGGAATAGTGATATTCCTGTGCCATGAAATGCATCTTGAGCCGTGTTCGAGCTGGGATTGTGGTCAATATTATCAACTGCAGCAGTTGTGAAAAGACCATTTCGGAGGTTGAGAGGGCACACAACACCATCGCTTTGATATTGGCTTGCTGCAGCGGTGGCCATATCCATGGAGATATCCATAACTCTGTCATATGATACTGATAGTCCGAGCTGGAACAAAGTATCAACTAGCTCATGTTTGCGTGTGTGTGCGTGAATCATCATACCAAGGAATAGTGGCATCGGAGTTTCTCTGTTCTTTTTGTGGTTGGTTCCGGTAGATCCTGTGCGTCTTTTCGTGTAGCTGTTGTACTGTAGCATCTGTGCCATACTGAGCGTTGCTTGTCTCGCCTTCTCGGTTTCCTTGTTCTTGATGTTTGGACCATCCATGATCATACGGACAAGTGCAATCAATGATTTGGGAACAGACTGTTCTTGGCAACCTTTGGCGAAGGAACAATCAAATGCTGACTTCATGCCCAACATATCTCGACGAATGATCTGTGCAGCTTTAGCTAAACAAATAGCTTCGTCATCGAAGTTGTCAATGCTAGAATTCATCAGTGCCAATCCGACGTCATCGTCGAAGCTCAGCAGAACGTCACGGCCTTGTCTGTATGCTCGGATTCTTGGCACATTAGCAAGTATCCGATCTTTTAAATCGGAAGAGTGGATACGACCGGTTACATCAGCCCCAAGTTCTCTCAGTCGATCACTGTAGAGCTTGAGAAGGTCCGACAACTTGAAGATAGGAGCAACTGACTGATCTGTCATCTTTGTTTCTTCGATGTAGCTCAAGAGTTCTGCCAGTGCTATTCCGTGAACGACCCCATCACTGTTCTCTTGTTGATTATCTTCAGTTGTCCTCTTGGTAGCATTGTACAATTTCACAAGGCATCATGAATAGTATTTGGCGTCCTGTGCCACCAGGTCGCCAGGGCTCAGTTTTGCAATGAGTTCTTGGTCTTGTAACTTTATGTCGCATTGCATAACTCGATAGGTGACTTTGGGCATCATGGAGAGGGGAATGTTCTGTTTCTACCTCGTCACAGAAAAAACATTTATCTCCTGCAGGTAGGTCTCGACCTGACGCCTCGTGTAAGGAAGCTCTATAGTGTCACTTGTGGAAGGGGGGCATTGGAGTTGGCTGTAATCGTGCCAGTCGACTGGCTGAACATTTCATGCGTCACGACGAGTGCCACTTGGCACTATTTTTGGCAAGGATTTGAGAAATGCCATCACCATCATCCAACTGAGCTATGTCCACTGTAATTGGTTGCGTGCCCAGGCTTCGAAAGGTTTCCAAATGGTCACCCAGACTGTCGTACCCAGCCCCAACATCTGTCTTTTTCGATATTGGAGCGGCTGTGATGACGGTTTTTGACATCACGCACAAAGGTTCCAATCAATGTTGTTATGGTCAGATGTCGAAGTAGATGGCTGCAGACTTTCATCTTGGATGAGTTTACAGCGTTTCTTGGCTGGCATGGTAATCGACTTCTAATTGTGGCCTGTCATCTGTAAAAAGAAAGGTATCATCAGTTCATGTGACATGTTGATTGTGTCGTCGACGTTATTTCATACACAGAGCAGTTGTGGGTTCCATGCATCTGAAGAAAAATACAAATAAATACATTTTAATGTATGCAAAACATGGACTACATAGTACTGTATGTGGTCACAACACCCGAGCCCATTGAGTATCATTAATTATTCATTGTAATATCAGTATTCCATTCATGTGTACGTTTTTTATTTACATCGAAATGGGTGCTAGGTTAGTTATTCATCAAATATATTATGAGCATCACTATGTATCATGTGTATGTCTGGCCCATGTAGCTCATAAGACAAGAAGTCAAATTGGCACTCTGTGAAATGCATGAGAATAATAGTATACTGATATATAACATCCATTTCTGAGAATAATCTATCCATTTCGCCTTGGCCGCACCCATTTTAACATCAACATCACCATAATATGAATTTAAATGCATTGTATCGACAAATAGGTGGTGGCATTTGATTCCTTATGTCAGAAAACATACACAACGACACTTCATTCATGTTTATACGATATTTATTCAGGAAGATGACGATAATTAGAATTTCGCGACTCGGGTGGCGGCCATCTTGGATTTTTCCAATTTTAGGGCTTGGCACTATATCTGAAATCAATTAGTACCTTCTTAGCATCAATTATGCCAATTTTGGTGCTTTTACCACCAAACTCACAATCAAATCACATATCTGCCCCACTATAAGGTTGGAAATAGGCCTACAGCTGTTTAGTTCTTCTTTTGACAGAGTTGTCTTCTTGTTCTTCTTTACATGTGCACATTTAAAGTCTTCAGGAAATAAGCCGGAGTAGAGTGATGCATTTATTATGTCTGTTATTGGTTTAATTAAAACGTCAAGGCATGCTTTCAGTAGTATGGTCGGAAGTGTGTCGAGATCACAGGATTTACTTGGGGACGACATAATTATTGTTCTCACTTCAGTAGTTGTGGCTGGTTCAAACGATGTGAGTTGAGAATTTAGTTGTGGAGAGTCGGCATTTACAGTGTCTGAGGTGTGATCTGCGAAGGCTGAATGTATGAGGCTGATATTGTCTTTAAAATGACTTGAAAAAGAGTTACACAGTGACTTGATTGATGCATGGGTTGGTAAAGGAGCAGACCGCGTGTGTAAAATCTGATTTATGCATTTCCATAGCTGCTTTGGTGTAGCAGAGTTATTTGCGACCATATTTTCGTAATAATACGACTTTGCTTTTGACATTTGTCGGTTACATAGATGACATTGCCGTGTGTAGCGTGACCTGTCTAAGGATGAACGAGATTTACGCAAAACACGTTCCAGATACCGACGGCGCCGTTTAGATTGGATTATTTCTGGGGTCATCCAAGGAGCTGGCGGCTTTTGTGACACAGACTTGGATTTAATGGGTGCATGTTTGTCAAGCAATGTCTTCAGTATTTGACGGTACTGTTTGTATAGGTCTGATACATGTTCTTTAGGATGTGTGACAAGGTCAGATGTGATTATATCAGTCATAAATAATGCAATGTTGATACTGTGAATGGCTCTGTAGAACACGTTGTGTTTGGACACGGCTGGGGCTATAGGAACATTAAGATCTGCAATTACTGTGTCCGATAAGCCATCTGCAACTGTGGGTGTCTGAATGTTTTTACAAGAGGAACGGGTTATCAAGATGTCAAGCCAATGTCCATGTATGTGTGTTGGGAAATTGACATGTTGTTTTGTGTCAAATGATGCCAGGATATCATTAAACGTGGTGGTTGTTGCAGATGGTGTGTCCAGGTGAAGATTAAAATCGCCAACAATGTAAAATTATATGTGCATGGTTGCAACATTTTCCAAAAGATCATGGAATTCTTCAAAGAAGTTAGCTGGGTGATCTGGAAGGCGAAAAATACAAATGAAAACCCCACAGAAGCACGAATTAGATATGTTAAGACAAATAGATTCAAAGGTGGTATAGTCAGGGCTGGTGTACAGGGTTACGTTGAATAGTTTTGAAATAAGGAAACCGAAACCATGAATGTCTGTCTATTGTTTTGGAAATTATAAGATCAGTGAGAGAGGCGGTTTTTTCACGAATTGAACGAATGTTAGTGGTGGCCAGGCGAATGTTGTGCCTGATCACAGGTCCAGGATTAAGACAAACATCTCCCGCTAGCAGTAATATCAAGGCCAATTTAAATGTTGGCCTAGTTGGCCTATAGGTAGTAATTTTCGGTTGAAACACAGATTAAGACATGGCAGACTGTGTAAATAGGTCAAGGATTCTTGTATGGTCATGTATTTGGAAGGTGTTGAAATTACATCCGACCATTGTGCTAGTGTGTTACACAAGGCAAAATCATGGCTTCTAGACGCTGCAGAACAGGATAAAAATAAAACACACTGTGAGAACAATGGTGACATTTGACAAAATCTGCTCAAGTGAAAAAATTAATGTACCATAAAATAATTAGTCACTGAGAGTAGCCAGACGTTCTAAAATAATGTAAATGTTTTAATGTTTGGCATGGGTCAGAAGCACTAAAACGTAATATCATATAATAAAAATTATATGATAATGATAGTATAAGGTCACACTAATTCTAAAATTGCAATAGCTTCTCAGATGTAAGACTAATAAATCTAGCGAGAAAAATAAATAAATAAATAACGTATAATAAAATAAATATCACATAGACATAATCAAGTGGTATTTAAAATTATTAATAAAATAAATCAATAGTTTCAAATGAGTTTGTAAAATGCTACATAACTCTGTAAGATGCTAAAGTCTGTAAAATGCTAAATGTAGAATGAGTTTTTAAAAGGCTAAATACAAATCAGTTTAAAAGGCTAAATACAGATCGTTTAAATGTTCGCGCCCAACAAAGCCTGTGCAAAACTTTCCCAAAAGTAATAAGACGTTTAGTGCCCGTGCAGATGAAAGATAGAGGTCTTCATCCCCAGGGCGATTCTGGATGTAAAGGAACGTCTTATGAAAAGGCCTGTTAGTTAACAGTTTAAAAGGGGTACCACTGTCTTTGTATGTTATTTATAATGTTTGGCCGTACTAGCGCTAAAAGCTAATTATCTGTATTATCGCCCACTATGTTCTAAATTATCAATTTTAGCGGCGTAACTGGTGTAATTTATAAACAAATTCTGCGTTTCCAAATAAAGTAGTGTGTTGGTCTTATAACTGCAGTAATGTCGAACACAAAAATGCAGAATTTAGATTAAAATATCAATTTGAACGAGCAGTGAAATAGAAACATGTACCACCTTACGCCACCTAGCGACCAACTCAAATGCCTTCTGAAGACAAGAGCTAATCTTATTAGGACTAATACATTATTTTTCAGTATTCTAAATGGTTTGGGTTCACAACATAACATAATTATTTACTACACATTTGTCAACTGAGCTAAGCATACTTCAAATGGTCAGAGCTAGAAGACAAGTTCCCTATAGATTCGGATAACACAGAGAAAGCTCTATTAATTAAATCAGTGTATTGCCGCATTCCTAAACGACCAGTCATACCTTATCTTGTCTTTAGCAGTAGACCAGGTTCATTGATACACGGTGGTAATTAAGCCTTTATTTGAGTGGGAGCGTGACCTGCATGGCCAACCCCTTTCTTTGACGGGTGCGCTCGTTTGCTCTGCCCACATGTGTTTGAATAAATTAAGTAGGTCACCTCTACAGTTTATAGTTGCATGTGTTTTTACGTTGTAAATGCGCTGATATTTTACAGCACAACTATGGCTGGAACCACATGAATTGATCAGTTATATGATAAACTCTGTGAGATATCACATTTAGACAACATGTATAGACACCTGAAAGCAAAATTGCCGAGGGTCCGAATTCTACACAAATCACGTGTGTCCTGTGAAATGTTGCAAAAACTACCTGGTCGGTCCGCTAAAATATCCCATGACGATGCTATTTATTCAATAAATAACGTAACCTTTAATCGTATCTGTTCAGCATGAATTAACTTAAAACATGCAACCTATATGACGAAAGACAATGTGCTTCATTAATTGTTGTCTTATAAACATGAACAAACAACACAGTTAACCTAATAAAACGGATGGTTACACTTACTTGCAGATATGTATCGATTATTTGGCGGCTCTTCATGTTCTGACTTCGTTCGTTTACACATTCAACATCGCAGGATGTGACGTCGCCCACATGACATGGTGACATTGCATAAGCCAATTTACTATTACATAATAGAGGTTCTGCACGGGAGATAGCCTCGGTTACCCAGACTCCGTGAGGTGGCAGCACTTTTAAGCCCCTCAACTCCGCCTGGGACATTAATGGGCTTAAGTTTCTACATCCGGGTAGCCTTACCCCCAGATTAGGGTAGAGACGCTTATTGGCTCTCAGGCCAACTAGGAAATAAAAATTAAAATAACGATATACTTTTACAAGATAATAATATCATATGAAAAGTATTCAACATTGAACATTGATTATATTAACACAAAAGTAAGTAAAAATTCAAATTTACAGTTGTTTATAAAATAAGAATTACGGCAGGATTAACCATATCCGTGAGGTGGCAGCATTGTCTAGCCCCACATGGATAGCATACCGATTAAATAAGGATACCTTGTTATCAAATAATGCTGTATTATAAAAACTATTCAGAATAAAACTTATATTAACACAAAATAAATAGAAATACCAGTTTCCAGTTGTATATACAAAATATATATTACGGCAGTGTCCGTGAGGTGGCAGCATTGTATAGATCACGCGGATACCAAACAAAAGCCATAAATGGTACTAGACTGTCTTCTCGGTGTAGTTCCGCAGCCGACCGACAGTCGGTTAAGCGAGACTACACGGGAGATAGAGAGGTAATGCTAAATACGCAACCCAACATCAAGGATTAACTATTATTGACAGCATTTTTTATTAGTTTTACTGATTTCAAAGATCTACCGTTCGTAAGATGCTATCAGAACTTCCAAACACAAAATGGCCAGCACGATGGCGGCATTAATTAGGTGTACGACAAAACAATACTGCTGTCATATACTGAAATTAGAAATGTAAAGTGTTGAATCAGAATGTGTCATATGTTATCTGGATACCTTAAGAACCAAATCGCGTGACATATGTTGGTCAAACACCAGGATCAGGTTTATTTACACAGATTTGCGTTAAGGACCACAACGTTGTATGAGATACTTTGCATGAAAACCACATTTTATGCTGACTAAAGAAATATGACAATATCCATATTTCAGCTGCACTTAAATCCCTTTGCGTATTAGCACATTTGCAATTTTTTGTATTGGCATTCGCATTTTAACGTTACAAAATCTGTATTTTAACTTACATTTGAATAACCCTTTTTGCATTTGAAAACTTCCAAAACATTTGCATATTGTTAAAGTAAAACATTTCCATTTGCCTTTAACTTTCGTCCAATATATGACATTTTGCATTTCCGCTTATTGCTTCAATATTTTCATTTGCACTCACTCTCATTTTGACCAGGCTATGCCTGCATGGTGGAGAGAGAGAGAGAGAGAGCGCGCGCGAGAGAGAGAGCTAGAGCTAGAGCTAGATATATATAGAGAGAGAGCACATATTTAACATATTTGATCATCAATGTGATTGCAATTCCGTGATGATTTCAAATTACGACGTCTTTACAGCGCTGATGACCCGACGTTGTAACGACGTCGGAAATGGTTGTCGATGTGATTTCAACGTCAAACCAACATCGCGTGTCGACGTCCCTAAATAGACGCGCCGACATTGAAACGACGTCAGATTTGGTGGTCGATGTCATTGCAACGCCATGGCGACGTTGTGTCTCGAAGTCCTTACAACGGATTTGATCGTTGACGTGATTGCAACGTCGTTATGACGTCGCTGCCCGACATACTCTCAACATCGATGACATGACGTTATGTCGACGTCGCTTCTTGATGGTCAACGTGATTTCGACGTCTTGACAACGTCATGTTGCATAGACGTTGTATATACGTCGTCCGACGTCGAAACATATATTCAACAAATAATCGACGTCGTACCGACGTCGTGTGCCCGCTGGGATAGTTGTCCGATTGGTCAGGAAGAAAAGCGTTACGTAATGTTCTAACACCGAAAACGCGATTTACCAAAACATTATAATTTGTTTTATAATGTGGCTGATAAGAACCGTGTCTATATAGTATACATAATTTCTTTAATTTGAAACAACCATGTATCTTGTCGTATATATTTTTGTGGGTAATGTATACGTATGTTTTTTTGTATTATTCTCATTTCTTATAATTTATGAAGAACATTTCTGTATTATATTTACAAATAACTATATTGTTATTAATATGTATAATAAATGTTACTGACTAAATTCACCCGATCAATCACTATCTCAATCTTGCACTTGCGCACGCACGAACGTACGCACCAACCTTCCTTCCCACCAACTCACCCACCTACTCATTCACTCATTCACTCATTCACTCATTCACTCATTCACTCATTCACTCATTCACTCATTCACTCATTCACTCATTCACTCATTCAAATCAGTCGTTCATCCATTCGCTCATAAAAACAACCTGAGACTAAGTAGATTTTTATTTGAAAGTTACGAGCCAAGAAAACTATGGTGATAATTTCGAGTTACGTTACCAGTCAGCATATGTAAAAGTGTGGACTTCCCGGCCCCATTTTGTCCTGCTAGTATTGTGATTTGATCCTCGTAGCAATTAAATGTCACATTATCTACAGCTGTCGTCTTACTTGAACCATAGTCAAACACCTGAAATATACCAGTATGACATACACAATATTGAGAACATTACTAATATTGTAACACACATGCATGCTCGCACATACCAACACATTCACAGCGCACACGCGCGCCAAAACAAAATTCACAGCGCACACGCGCGCATGCGTGCATGCATGGATGTGTGTGGTCTTATCAAGACATACAAATAGCAATAAACGCATACACTATCGCTTGTCTCTAAAATAATAATAAATAATAAAATATTTATGCAGTGCCCTTTCAATGATAAATAAATTGCTTTCTGGCGTTTTACAAACATATGTTTAAAACCAATTCCACTAATGGAATACGAGTATGTTGACTTAAATTAATAACATGGCCAAAACCATCGAGGCACTGATGGACTACCTGATGTTACACCCTACATAAATACTGCTATGACTTAGTTTGCCACAAATATACAACACACAAACACACCCGTTGCTCGTATTTTATTAACTATAACGTGCAACGCAGATATTCAATATATATATAACTTTAATATATAACTTTAACCTGATATAGTAACACGTTTTCTGACCTTCCCCAAATGTTGCAGCTGAACTGTGGCTACGGCATTCGTCTTCCGTTTTTGTAAGAAGTTTCCTGCTTCTGACGCGTTATAGCCGTTATCTATATTTGATGTATTTTTGCAGCGGTTGAACCAGAATGATGGCTATTGAAATGGCACATGAATATAGATTCGTTATCAAATAGCTGACAATAACATAAAATACTATTATAATAGATATATTGACCATTCAGTACTTTCTCGTAGTAATACTGTTCACACATGTTTGTGTTAACACAATTATGATCGGAAAATGGAACTCCAACATATTGACGAAACAAAACTACAAAATGCTCACTGTATGTATGTATGTATGTATGTATGTATGTATGTATGTATGTATGTATGTATGTATGTATGTATGTATGTATGTATGTATGTTTATATATATATATATATATATATATATATATATATATATATGTATATATATATATATATATGTGTATTTATATATGGATGTATATATGTGTGTATCTATGCACGTATGTATGTATGTGCCTATATACATATATACATACACACACATATATGTGTGTATGTATATATGCATATAGGCACATACATACGCACGTGTATACATACCCACATATATATATATATATATATATATATATATATATATATATATATATATATATATATATATATATATATATATAATTTATATGATTACCTTCCACAGAAAGTACCAGGGTATGGCAGTCACATTAGCTCTGGTTAGAATTGCGTCAACAGCGAAAGAGACAGCCATGTAGACAAACGCGTCAAATGTGAGTACCGCCATAACGATAAGCAACGTCATGTTCTCATCTATATCTACGTGCGATCTCATGGTTGTCCAATCCACTCGAGCGCCTAAGTAACACAAATGACAAATGTATTTGTTCATGTCATCATATACAGGTAATTTGAATGTAGGCACTTATTTACTTAACATTGGTTAAAAAACCGAGTAGGTTTATTTATACCCCAGTACAGTCTACATAAAATACAAATAAATTATATTCGTCTATGTAATAAAGTATTAAAAGATATACAAAGTGACCACACAAATAACTCTTGCTGTAGTCTTACAAATCAACATACGTACGCAACACAATTACCAGACGCATATATAACAACGCACTTTGTTCACGATTCAACGTAATTGTGTAATATATAATGTTACCTTTTGCATAACTTGCAAAACATCCGAAACTATGCGTTCCAATCTTCTTTATAACTAATCTAGGAGTATTGTTGACGACTTAATGCAACTTTGTTTTGCAAATTCGTCTTTCGCTCTGAATAAATATAAATATGCTGTCCTCCTTGTGTTGTAATTAAATACTCAGGCATTTGGGTTCAGTGTCTTTAACAGTATGCGGGTAAGTGTCTTTTTTAAATATCATCAATCTATTTTATTTTATAGTGGCTCAGTATAGGAATCGTATTTACTTATGGTTAGAATGATCATAGCTTACTTTTGTGTTTTCATCATTCGGCTACTATGGTATCAACAAGCCATCAGTAAGTTACTATATATGATAATTGTAATTTTTTTTATAAAACACGTATTTTTATTTCCTTAAGATGACGAGTTTTTTAGCATTTGTTCGATTATTTAAACTGTGTTTATTTCAATTTAATCTGACGTAAACCCTAACAGCTTTTTCTTTCTTTCAAAGAGTGTTCCATTGATATATTTAGCGACAAGTGTATAACTAGTTATTTAGAATTTGAAAAATAATATATATATGGATGTGTTACTGTTAACGATAATTTATTAATGTGTAGCCATTGAAGTATCTTTAGGAGGTCATTATTTATTGCCAACTTAGTAATTTTGTATAAATGTATTTCAAACAATTTATTGTGCTAAATAACTTAATATCGTCACCATACATAATACTGTTGAACACGATAACAGCTTTTGTGAAGTCATCAATACATTACAAATGACAGGGGACCAGGAATAGAACCTTAGTGTACGCCAATTGTGTTAGTTGAAATATATATATATATATATATATATATATTATTATTATTATTATTACTATATATATATATATATATATATATATATATATATATATATATATATGTGTTTTATTGTCTTTATTTCATTTATGGTTTTCTAGGTATTTATGATTTCATTTTCGTGTACATATGTTGGGCTGTGAGAATGGTTTCTTCTATGCCAAATGACAAGCTTTAAGGTTAGTGCCATAAGACCATATAAACGTCAATACATTGAAAGGAGGAGACCGATATGTCTACAATGAAACATCTATAAAGTACTCACGAACGTACTAACGAAAAGGCTAGAGAAGACACTCGACAAAAAACAGCCACGAGAGGAAGGATTCAGAAACAGATATTCAAAGATCGACCACATCCATGTCGTAAACCAAGTGTAGGAGAAATGCGGAGAATATATTATCTCCGGAAGGAAGCCTTCGACTCAGTGTAAACTCAACCATTACTGACTTCGCTTCAAGAACTCCAGAATGAAATCTACACCAATAGCTCGATGACAGCCCACCTACACAAAGAAAGCAACACCAGGAGAGGAGTACCACAGGGAAATACCATATCGCGCAAACTGTTTACGGCAGCCCTCGAAAGCATATTCCGAAGATTGACTTGAGAAACAAGAGGCTTGACGGTAGATTTCGAATATCTTAGTCTTTTTGGCTTTGCCGATGCCATATTCATATGCGCTAATACACCACCTTAGCTACAGCAAATTTTACAGAAATTAGCTTATTAAAGTGAAAATCTGGATCTTGACATGAGCAAGTCGAATAAAAAAGGTTATGATGGAAACCGACATATCAACATATGTCAACAACACTCAGATCGAGAACATTGACATCTACCTTAGACAGAGATACAACACCAGCGACAAAAACCAAGACATGGCGATTCAAAGAAGAATCACGGCCGGATGGACAGCATTCGCCAAGCACCGCGACATATTCAAGGGTAACACTGGAACATGCTTGAAGAGACAAGTCTACAACTCATGCGTACTTCCAGCAATGACATAATGCGAGGAAACATGGGCACTCGGCACCTAAGCAAAGAACAAGCTAGCAGCCGCACAAACAAAGATGGAAAGGAGTATGTTAAACATCACATACTGAGACAGAAAAACAAACATATGGGTAAGAAAAAAGACAAAGGTCACAGGCGTGATTGAACAAGTCAGAAGACGGAAGTAGACCTGAGCTGGGCACGTCAGCAGAGTACGAGATAACTGGTGGACATTGCGTACCACCACCTGGAAACCCTACGAAAAGGAGAAGACTTAGAGAGCGGCCGGCGAGACAGTGTAGAAACAAATTAGATGACTACTGGAAGGGTACCATCTGGCAGAGGATAACGCAAGATAGGCAGAAATGGAAGTAGCATGCTGAAACCGTCACCCAATCACGGGACACTATGGCTGCACAATGCCGCTGCTGCCGATGATGGTGATGACGGTTAGTGTGAATAAATTCGTAAATTTGAATTTGACATTCTTAGCTTTTTGTAAAGCGAATCGCAACATTTGATAGATTGTAGTAGACCATGAGAAATTCAAGCGAAGTGCGTTATGCTCGTATTTATTATAGATCCTGATTTTATTGTCATGTGCTTAATTTTCGCACGCATTATCTCATCAATTATTGTGCTGAAATTTATATTTCGATCAACCGTAGATCATGACATTTAGTTGAAATGAATGGCGTGAGTACATTTGTTTACCTTGTGCACAGGTCGTCCGATAAATACCTTTGGAGGACGTGTTGGATTTATGTTGAGAGCTGTAGTTAAGATGTTAATAATCAGAAAACCGTTTCGTAAAGTAAAGATTCCTGCAGTCGTTCTAATATTGTTTTATTTACGTTACAGAAATAATTGTATGTTAATGTTCTATTTGTTTCTGTGAAGCAACCAGGAAATCTAATGTCAGGGTAGAAACTGCATGATGTCATAATATAGCAGTAGTATAGTATGTGGTTATCGTTCCCCCTCTGGCGCGGCGCGGTGGAATACCACCGGTCAAGTGTCGCCACCATGCACTAGTGGCGAATTCGTGTCTTATTTTTTAAATTACGTCTAAATGGCGTTAGGGGTTATGTAGCGTCCCCTCGCGGATAGGTCACGAATTATAAACTTGGTGAAAGAAGAGGTGGAGTCACCTGCCGGATACGTATTCGGCTAATCGATCACGTGACTTAATATTATACCCGTCAACTGTGTGTGTGTGTGTGTGTGTGTGCGTATGTGCGTACGTTCGTATGTGTGTATGTGCGTATGTGCGTATGTTCGTATGTATGTATGTGTGCGTATGTGCGTATGTGCGTATGTGCGTATGCGCATATGTGCGTATGTGTGTATGTGTGCGTATGCGCGTATGTGCGTATGTGTGTATGTGTGCGTATGTGCGTATGTTCGTATGTATGTGTGTGTGTGTGTGTGTGTGTGTGTGTGTGTGTGTGCGTATGTGCGTATATGCATATGTGCGTATGTGTGTATGTGTTTATGTGCGTATGTGCGTATGCGCGTATGTGCGTTTGTCTGTTATCCATCTAGCGGATAACCCAATGCTACATGATCGATTTGAAATCAAACTCCGCGGAGTTTGATGTCAAATTTTCGATCAGTTAACCCCAACTTTTTTCTGTGTCTAACCCTAGTTAGTTGTTGTTTTGTCCGCTAGATGGCGCTGGCGTATAATGTAGTGTTGGGGTTATCCGCTAGATGGCGCTAGCGTATAATGTACCGTTAGGGTTATCCGCTAGATGGGGCTAGCGTCTAATGTAGCATTGGGTTATCCGCTAGATGGGGTTAGCGTCTAATGTAGCATTAGGGTTATCCGCTAGATCGGCTTAGCATCTAGCATGGTGAGGTCGCAACCGAATATTTTGTCGCAAACCAACATTTGTCTAGATTTGGTTGGAAATTTAAGATAATGACTTAGTAAAATACGAATACTTGACATAATTATCACATCAAAAGTTGTGTTTTACACGTGAGAGGAATCATACCTTTTATGGAAGTTATGTTTTTGGAACTAGCGTCTAACGTAGAGTTATCTGCTAGGTGGCATACGTTTTTAAAGAAGTGACGTCGCAACCCAAGATTTGTTGTTCTAGATTGTTCACGGTGTATGGTAGAAAGTGCCAAAGTTTTTCCACAGAAGGTTATGAAAGTACCAAGATGACTTAGAAAAATACATCAAATTGACAAAGTCATCGTGGTGAAACGCTGAAAAGTAGTGAAATGATACAAAGTTGGCACGGGGACATAGTAAAATATGAAAACATGACAAGTTTATCGCGTTGAAACACACAAATATTCCATTTTACTACAAGTTACAAGAATAACTTAGTTAAATTTGTGAAAACACCGCCTGTCTAACGTAATGAAACAGTGAAACGTTACGAAATGGAACGAGGTTAGCACATTGTTTTGTTTTATAAACATACGTTTGTAAACTCTTTGTTTGTTTTTGTATTGTAAATATAAATTGTATGTAAAACATTTGTTTTATAAACATAACGTGTTTGTTTTGCAAATATAACTGTAAGTCTGTCTTTGCTTTGTTTTGTTTTGTTTTATAAACATTTGTGTTGTAAACTTTTGTTTTGTAAACATTTGTGTTGTAAACATTTGTTTTGTTATGTAAACATAACGTGCTTGTAAACTTTTTGTTTTGTATTTTGTTTTGTAAACATAACGTGTTGGTAAACATTTGTTTTGTTTTGTAAACTTTCTGTTTTGTATTTTGTTTTGTAAACATAACGTGTTTGTATAAATTTTGGTTTTGTTTTGTAAACTTTCTGTTTTGTATTTTGTTTTGTAAACATTTATGTTGTAAACATTTGTTTTGTTTTGTAAACATAAAGTGTTTGTAAATTTTTGTTTTGTATTTTATTTTGTAAACATAACTTATTTTATAAACATAACTTGTATGTAAACTTAAGTTTTGTTTTGTATACATAACTTGTCTGTACATTTTTGTTTTGTAAATATAACTTGTTTTATAAACATAACTTGTATATAAACTTTAGTTTTGTTTTGTAAACATAACTTTAGTTTTGTTTTGTAAACTTTCTGTTTTGTATTTTGTTTTGTAAACATAAATTGTCTGTAAACATTTTGTTTTGTTTTGTAAACCTAACTTGTTTGTAAAACTTTTTGTTTATGTTATGTTACATTATTTTATTATGTTGTGTTATATTATTTTATATTATGTAATTTTATTGTGTTGCTTTGTTACATTATGTTATATTATATCACAATTATGACAGAATGATATGAAATGGCCAAGATTACTTAGAACAAATACGTGAAAGTGACAAAGCCATAACGGTGAAACGGTGAAAAGTTGTGAAATGGTACAAAGTTGGCACACCGACTTGACAAAGTTATGGCATGTAAACACTAAAAACACGTACAAATGACAAAGTGATGGGGTGAAACGCTGAAAAAGTGGTGAAATGGTACAAAGTTGGCACGCAGACTTACTAAAATATGAAAACTTGACAAAGTTACGGCGTGGAAACAGAAAATTATTGTATTTTACTTACAAGTTACAAGAATAACTTAGTTAATTTTGTAGAAACCCCACCTGTCTAACACAATGAAACGGTGAAACGTTACGAAATGGAACGAGGTTAGCACACACGGACATGCGCGAACAGACGCGAACACTTACGGACACGTGCGAACACGTGAGAACACTTACGGACACACGCGAATATACACGGACACACGCAAAACTTACGGACATTTACGGACACGTGCGAACACTTACAGATGCTTACGGACACATGCGAACATTTACAGTGACATATGAACACATACGTACACACGAGAACACTTACTGACATACGCGAACACATGCGCACACACGCAAACACATGCCCACACGCGAACACACACACACATACACACGCACGTACACGCCAACGCCCACGCCAGTAAACTTGCCTGGGCAGGAACACTACGTGAAAGATACAATGTGTTTCATTGTTTCATTGTTTTATTATTTACTGCTGGTTGCCTAACAACCTAAAGTTGAACCGGCGAGAGGTCTACCATGGGGTGATGTGTTAAGCTCTGTTTTTGGTATAGTTTAATACAATAATGTATAACCTTTTACCTTCCTCCGCTCCATGGTTTTTCATAAAGGCTTTTCACTAAAACAATAACTTATGGTTTGCGCATGACATAAAACTGTCCTACCGTTGTGTTTATTGGTGATCGGTGTGTGCTGCATACTGGACATGGTAGCGACGTGTGAACTACAATTTTATACTGAGAGAGAGAGAGAGAGAGAACACAATAATGCAATAAACGTTTGCACATGTTTATTAAAACACAACACATGTATTTACATGTCATTCCCAAAAGGTAACCTTAAACATTATTTTCACCGTCGCTCTGCACAACACATGTATTTATTTACAGGTGATCTTCCCAGGGGGCAAGTATCATACGTTTAACATCATTTCGCCATTGCTCTGAAGGATACTCCTCCAACCAACTCTTGACGGCGTTCAACTGTTCGAGTGCCACGTCGGATTGTGTAAGATTTACCTCGAGTAAAAGGGTCAACCAGTCTCTAATGAGTGCAGTGGAGTTAACTTTCTCCAAAGCCTCGTCAAAATACATGTCAATTAAAATGTACTCAGGCAAGAGACAATCGTGTTGGCGTTGACTAGGGTGATCTTTCTCGCAACCGTAACAGCGCAGTTTCGTAAGTAAGCTCATCGACACCGCATGTAATGTGACGTGCAAGCGTCTTCTTGATTGCGTTAACAGAATAGTCAATGGTAATGTTCGCCTTACACGCAGAAGTAGTAGTAGTTGTTGTGCCGTCGGACGGTTCCGTTGTGACATAGGTAGCAGAGTTCGACGAATTTGGAACAGGGGATGTAGAACGTGCGCAAGTCGATGCTTCGTCGCCGGTTTGAAGTTTGGCCTGAAACAGCACGCACGCACGCACGCATGCAGTCCAGTGAAGAACCTCTAGGTAAGTGACGTTTTAGTTGGCGTAACCGTTACGTTTACTTTTCTTAATGATGAGAGACACCCGTGTGCCTACCAAAGTGTTCAACTTGTGCATCGGTATGCTTTCGTGCATAACAGAAAAGTCTTTTGCACCAACGTGGTACATACGCTTGCGCCACCATATAGGCGGGTGATTTTGTTACGGACGGTATGTGAGGCGCTGCTTTTACGGAAGTTATGTTTTGTATGTGGTATGATGCGGGATTTTTAACGGAAACATACCACAGTATATCACTACAACGTTTAACTCACCACGACGGCGTCCAAGGTGTCGTCCGCCGAAGCCCTCTTGCGATGGGTGCAACACCCGCTGGACATATGTCTCTTCCTATTGCCCCGCCTCAAAAATGTCTTCCCGCAGTGCGGGCAATTGAGCCTTGTCGGCGATGATGGTAGTGATGGTGGTGGTGGTGGGACGGCGGGGACTTGCGACTACAAGTACGAACGAACGAACGAATGAGATTTTTAGTCATGTAATGTACATTAATATTTGTATTCGCGTTTTCGAAACTTGTTAACATGACATTTTTTAATCGAAATGTGTCATTGACAAATACTTACCATTTTAACTTCTTCCGAGTCTTTACCCGACGCTGTCGCCACTGGGACCCGCTCAATCGGAACACTAGTTGCCTCGTCGCTCTCGTTACTTGTGTTTTGCATGCCGAAAACCGGTTTGTAGTGGTAGTACTCTGGGTGGTTCAGCATAACGTTAGCCATGTCGATGTCGGAGAACGAATGACAACCTCGAAAACCGGCCGTCTCATATACGTTCACAAGAGGACGCTTGGGTCACGTGGGTGGATGTAAACGTTTCAACCAATCACAACTCGACAACCATGCACGGTGACGTTACAACCAATCACAACTCGACAAACACGCGCGGTGACACGACGACACATTGTTACAAGAATGTTATTTCTGGTATAAGCGCACCGCACGTTTTCGTAAGTGTTCCGTCACTTTGTCAATTTCACTTATTTTTAGGGTTTACATACCATAACTTTGTCAAGTTTGTCATATTTTACTCACACGGTGCACCAACTTTATACCATTTCACATATTGTTAGCGTTTCACCGCCATGACTTTGTCAATTTCATGTATTTTTAGTGTTTACATGCTATAACTTGTCGTTGCCCAATCCATACACACGAGACTAGGACAGTTTTATGTCATGCGCAGACCATAACTTCCGTTAAAATGACGCTTCCTGCCACGTGCAAAACACAACTTCCGTAAAAATGTCGGGTCACATCAGGACCATAACACAATTTCTTCAAAATTACACATTCAATCATAGTGATAACGTTAAAAACTAGTGCTATTTAAAGTTTCCACGTAATAACCCTGCCAACTATTCTTATTTCACTGAGCCATTGTGCTCATCTCGTTCCATTTCGTAACGTTTCACCGTTTCGTTGCGTTGCACAGGTGGTGTTTTCACAAATTTAACTAAGTTATTCTTGTAACTTGTAGTAAAACAGTATATTTTTCTATTCTACGCCAAACTTTGTCATGTTTTTCATATATATATTTTCCAACTTTGTACCACTTCACAAATTTGTCAGCGTTTCACCGCCACCACTTTGTCAATTTTACGTGTCTTTAGTGTTTACATGCCATTACTTTGTCATGTTTTTCATATTTTACTAACTCCGTGTGCCAACTTTATACCATTTCGCAAATCTTTAAGCGTTTCACCGCCATCACTTTGTCAATTGTACGTGTTTTTAGTGTTTACATGCCATAACTTTGTCATGTTTTTCATATTTTACTAACTCGGTGTGCTAACTTTGTACCATTTTGCAACTATTTCAGCGTTTCACCGCCATCACTTTTTCAGTTTTACGTGTTTTTAGTGTTTACATGCCATAACTTTGTCATGTTTTTCATATACACACATACGCACATACGCACATACACACATACGCACGTACGCACATACGCACATACGCACAAACGCACATACGCACATACGCACATACGCGCATACGCACATACGCACAAACGCACATACGCGCATACGCACATACGCACATATACACATACACACATACACACATACGCACATATACACATACGCATACACACACACATACATACGCACATACGCACATACCCACACATACACACATACGCACATACGCGCATACGCACACATACGCACATACGCGCATACGCACACATACATACTTACGAACATACGCACATACACACATACGAACGTACGCACATACGAACATACGCACACACACACACACACAGTTGACGGGTATAATATTAAGTCACGTGGTCGATTAGCCGAATACGTATCCGGCAGGTGACGCCACCTGTTCTTTCACCAAGTTTATAATTCGTGACCTATCCGCGAGGGGACGCTACATAACCCCTAACGCCATTTTGACGTAATTTTAAAAATAAGACATACGAATTTGGATAGTATTAGTTTGTGAACTATCCGTAAGGGGGCGACACTAATGCACGACCTATCCGCCAGAAGGCGCCACTTTAAATAATACGACGCACGAATTTGTGTGGTTTTAGTTCGTGACTTGTCCACCAGGCGGCGCCACTAGTGTATTATATGTCCGCCTGATCGCGCCACTAGTGCACGACCTATCCGCCAGATGGCGACACTTGACCGGTGGAATTCCACCGGTGGTATTCCACCGCGCCGCGCCAGAGGGGGAACGATAACCACATACTATACTACTTATAGCTGTATACCCTGCTTTCTTTCGCAAATGTTTGTTGAAGTCCCTTGCAATAATGAGGTTATTTCATAACGGACATCTAAATAACAGCGTTGCTGTTTTTCATAACCACTGGAATCTATTTGGAATTGTATTTCACCTAATGTACTTGTATTTGATAAATTAATGTTTCGAAATACTTGTTTTTTACTCATCTACTTATTGTTCTTAATAAAATGTGCTTATTCCAGTTTTGCCTGCTTGTGCGTATGCGATTTAGGCGTACCTGACCTTAGCGTGGCGTACGTGTGTGTAACTTGTTTAGTTATCATCAGAATAATGAGAATTGTTCAGTGTATTTATTTGTACTTGCCTGATCGAGTATGTTGACGCACCAAGAAAAATCCATAATTTATAGCTGTAGGGTAGCTTAGGAATGACGTTAACTTGAACATTAGCGGCTTTTTGCAACCATCATAGTATAATCCTGAAAGAGCTTCCAAGATAAAGACGTGTGCTCCTGCCAGTGATGCCCCTCGGCCGGCTACAATACAAGATAACAGCATACAGCATATTGCAATAATAGCTTCACATGTGTGCAATTAAAAATGCGCCCTATCAGTGGCTAAATGTAACGCGAATATGATCAAGTTGGATAATATGGTTATTGCTATATAACTAGATTTAAATCACAGGATCACCTCAGGGTTTTGAACACTGACAGTTGTGGAAGTGCTCGTGCTGAAAGGGTTTTGGGGAAACTTGCTGATGATAGTGGCTTGCTATGACATTTATCGAATACTTTTTGCACATTGACAAATAATAAGTAATGTAACGAATGTTTATTTTATTATTTATTGGGATAGGCCTATATTTAAATTTTAATAATTTATCCTCCAACTTTAACTACTATTTCTATGTACATGTTTGAAAAGCGTATGAGAGCAATGCTATTGATTCGGACCCTATACAGATATTGTTTTATTATTATTATTATTACTTTCATTTCTCTAAGATTTAGAACAATATCACGGTCCAGCACTACGAGATTATATGGAGTGGTGTGATGACGCCTGTTGAAACTTGAATATATGCAAGATCAAGGAGTTAGTAAGAGATTTCAGAAAATACAACCAAAGTCTTGAAAAAGCACCATTCATGATCAAGAGGTTGAACTTGTCACCAAGTACAAATATTGAGGTACAGTGTTTGATAACAAACTGTGTTGAGATGACAACACTTGAATCATTATCAACAAATGAAAGCAGCGCCTGTATTTACTTAGAAAACTAAACTCAGTTTCTTTGGATAAACCATTCAAAATCTGTTTTACAAGTCTTATCGAAGCAGGCATTTGGCTTTAATTTAGCTCCTGGTATTTCACCCTGAATGTTTAGAGTAAGAACGGCTTACAGAAGATTGTACGTGTCTGCTCCAAAATAATCACTCGATTCTGTGAACAATTAGTACTAAGACTTTGGAAGGCTCCTTCTATGTTAGTCAACAACAGTTTTGTTTTTATTCCATGTTTGAAACTTTGCCGTCCAGACATCGTATTAGGTGCTGCGAGCAAAATAACCCATAAGAAGATATTTTGTATTCCTGTTGCCATATGTCTTGTTAAGGATCTGAAAGGATTGTAGGCAGGGTTATGTTCTATAAACACAGAGGTTGCAATCTGAAGTAACGTACTCCATTTGTTCATGTAATTAACTATTTAATATTTGTTTGTGTGACTTCGATGACATTAGCCAATAACATGCTGTTACCAATATTATATTTTCTTACATTATATTCAAATATATCTTATAACACACAATTCCCGCCCAAGCGACAATGCAATTGCCCTTACAGGGTGAATTAAGTTGTATTGTATTGTATTGTATTGTATTGTATTGTATTGTATTGTATTGTATTGTATTGTATTGTATTGTATTGTATTGTATTGTATTGTATTGTATTGTATTGTATTGTATTGTATTGTATTGTATTGTATTGTATTGTATTGAATAATGCATTGTAAATAACATCCATACCTTTACTGCAAAAGGCGCTTATAAGGAAATTTGCGGCAATCGCTGGTAGTATGCAGATGAACAAGAAGAACATAAGGAACGACAAGTCGACGTTGTCAAGAATGGGTCGGTAATGAGATGTCGTTGTATGCACGCCATCCACGGTAACACTGTTAATTTTCACTGGACAACATATTATGAAAACAGTTGGGGCAAGTGTGATGAATATTACTGTGAAGTATTCGAGAAACCAGGCTGACCACTGAAGCCACGTCTTCACTCCCATTACTTGTAACATTCTCTGAAACAAAGTATCCGTGCCATTATGAAGGTCATGACCGTCTCAATGTAATATCTGGTATAGCAACTTAAATGTCATTATTTGCAGAAATGAGGGCTGATAATTAGTTCCATGTCCAGTGACTAACTGATTGTGACAGTTCTTCTTTTATCTTTTAGTTAATCGAACTACAGTGTCATTTTTTTGCAACAAGTAGTTGTTAAAACTCATAAATATACGTACCAGCCAAAAAGGAACTTCTATAAAATACGTTAACTGTATATTTTTTATTACTTTTTGACTGACAATTTAATGACTGACGATAAAATGTGCTTCTAGAAGCACATGTTTTGTTTATATTAGCTCTTTAAATTGCATGACACAGAACACTTTCCTTATATTTACCTCTACATGAAGACGAATGAAAATAATTGTTACATCCGATAATGTAATAATCGTTTTACATGTTACACGTTACGTGTTACATTTTACCTGTTACATGATATGTGTTACATATGACATGCTACCTGGTACGTGATATGCGTTACGTTTTACATGTTAGATGTTACGTGTTACATGTTACATGTTAAATGTTACATGTTACACGTTACAGGTTACAGGTTACATGTTACACGTAAATGTTACATGTTACACGTAAATGTTACATGTTACATGTTAAATGTTACACGGTACATGTTACACGTGGTGTGAGAATGAATAACTCAAAATCCTGACCTGCTGGGACAAATCTGACTTCCGATTTGGAACCACCATATTGGATATAATCTCAATTGATTCCACTAGCAACAGTTGTGGTATTGCGAAATAGACGAAGTCGACGAAATGAACTAAGTACAAGAAACCAACATGAAATTCACGAAAACGACTAAGTCCTACGAGAA
>OZ024854.1:58689497-58696997 GCA_964017155.1 Oasisia sp. SBJ-2009
CCTGTTGAGCAACGTTGTCTACGCTGGGTGAGTTTCTTAACATTGTACCAATTGCAGAAAAAGGAGGCCTACAATAAATTCTGATGCGTATAGAACTGTAGAAAATTGTTCGTAAATCGGATCATTGCTTACAGAGTTATACGACTTTGAACGATGATTCCCAAAAGTAGTCAGAGTGACAGTAACTATTTGACTTCAGCACATAAATCATCCGATTTACTCATTAATTTGTGTTTGTAATACACTATGTTTTTAACTATTTTACATGGAACACATATCATGTATATAGTTGTACTTTGAGAGTATTGTCATTTATAATTTATGGTTGGATTTAGTCAATGAATAAATCGAGAACATAATAATAATTAGATAAATTCTATTGCGCCAAAAACATTAGAAACCAAGCTCAGATGCGCATCAATACAAATCCAGTTGTCATCAGATTGTTTGATACGCCAGGGAGCTATGGTGGATAGGCAAGGTTGTAAAGGTATGTCTTTAACTGACTGTGAAATATGGCAATATTTTCAACTGGTTTAACACTAGAAGGAAGCATATTCAAAAAGGTAGGCACACCTACAGTAAAAGCCCTATTCCCAATACTAGTATTGCCTTTAGGCTCAAACAGTAAATTAGAACTCGATGGTAGAAGAAGCTGAACAAGAGCAGGAGTAATCAAATAATGTAAATACAACGGCTGCTTACCGGTGCGTGATAAGTAATTGTACACCTCTGCAATCGGACAGGAATCCACTGCAGATACTTTAGAAGCGGCTTAGAATGAATAATAAGTGGAGACCTAGTCACAACCCATGCTAAGCAATTTTGAACACGTTATTATTATTATTAATTTATTCAGTCTCCGTTGCCGGGGAAGAAACATTACATACATATTCATACGTACAATCACATATAAAAGACGAATAAGTGAAGAATAAAAACCTGATAACAGAAAATAAATAGCAACAATGCATACAGTGGCATGCTATAATATATAAAACGCAGTGTATATTGTGTGTATCAGTTAAAATGGGCTTTATACAACTGTCAGTAAAAAGGCTTTAATATGGTATGATTTGCGGTATCAAATGTATTTATATTGTATTTGTATGATGTTTTGCTGAGTTAATTGTAAACTATTGTAATGTCAATCCAACTCGGTTGAGTTGCTAATAAAACCTGTGTTATTATTATTATTATTAAAATAAAAAAGAGACCCGTAATACCTAGGTATGTTAGAGTGCAGCGAATAACAAATGAACTAAAAGATGTTCATGTGAATATGGCTTAGTAAAATGTCCAGTACATAAAAGGTGTCTAATCGAGTCAACAAGACCATCATTGTTTGTCACATTAGTTTCGGGTATATGTTGAGAATTAAAGGCTCGCTTAGTTAGTGACTTGCCGATAGATACCACCCTATCCAGCAGGGTTCCAGGTACCGTTTCACCATAAAACGAGACAATAAGTGCTGCATCATCAGTCGACGCGCTGGATTTTCAACTTTAAATAATCTATTATATAAGGATAACACATTTCTATTTACAATACCTTGTTCAATATTTAGTGATTTAACTAAGGCTGTGTTGTGTAGCTTTGTTTAATTAATCTACCCTGTACAGATTCAAGTTGACGCATTTGGATGGCGGTGCTGCTCATGCATTCTAAACCGTATTTTAACGTGGGTTGACATATGCATTTATACAGATACGCTTGAACATCAGGAGTGGCTCCTGGGTAGAACATATCGGCATTACCAAGTCCATAAAATTACTGTCTGCATTTTGTTAGTCTGTTGGTGACATGGCTGGTATTATTACCACCACGATTAAACACATTACCAAGTATATTAAGCGATTCTTCATTACATAGACATTTGTCACCAAGCCTCCACTTTGGGTCTTGGTATAACGAACACTTTCCAACAATCATGCATTTCCATTTTTCAACCCCAAATTTGAATCTCCACCTTTTACTATATGCAACACATACATCAATTAGGTTCTGTAGATCTTGAACATTTGTTGAGAATAAGGTAATATCGTGAGCATAAGCCATAGAATTGTACAGTGCATCACCTATTCTGCCGCCTGCGTCACAGTTATTCAAGTCTAGATATAGTTTTGTGATATCCCTAATATGATGAAAACGCGAATTGCAATAGTCTAATCTACTAGTGACAAGCGCATTTGCAATAGTTTTCTTTGCATCTGAAAGAGGTAAATACCGACGAATATGCCGCAAATCACGAATGTGGTAATAACATGTTCAACAAATTTGATAAATGTATTCTCTAAAATAAAATGTATAATAAGAAATGACTCCAAAATTCCGAGTTAAAACTGCAGGCATAAATATTGTAACAATCAATATTTTCTACCCTTGTCGATGCATTTTAATAGTGAAACATAAAATACAATTTGTTTCCTAATTCTCTACCATACCAACTTATGAAATACTGAAATTTCATCTTGCTTAAGCAAATAAATCTGCTGCATGGAGCCTGTATCAAACTGCCGATTTTTTGTAATGGACATGACGTTTTATTCAGTGCTACTGTTGGGTTTGTAGCACATTATATACGTCCCACGCCATGACATATATTTATTATGCATGAAAGTGCATGCCCTGGTTTAATTATATATATAACTGATTTCTTTATAGGATTAAGCTTAGTTACAGTGTAAAATTCAAAACAACTATCAGTACAGGCTACTGTAAAACTGCAAAACAATTAACACTAATAACATTTGTCAATACTATTTCCAAAATAGAATTACTATGCTGACAAAAACATGCTCATAATAGCATAAGCTACATTATTTTCACGTATGATTGAATGTAAATGTGGGGAAAAGATTTTGAAAATTCCCAATTTCACTGAACAAGTTATCGTTGCCTAGCAACTTGCACGTAAAACAACGAGTTTCGTTTCCAACGGTAATTCGCACATATCAAACATATCACTCAAAGGGAAATGTGCACATATCTAACGAAGCAAGTTCATCGTCACGGACGTTCGGCATTTACATATGTTGGCGGTCTGTAAACCTCGGTGTGCAAAAGCAATTCAGTGTTGGCCGGTCGCGCTGATCTCATCCCGTAGACGTCTGCAACGTCTTCGGTTAATGGTCATTGGAACAGATTTAGTTTCCCCCGACTGGGTGCAAGTAAGCCATGTCTTGGTCTTTGGACAACCATACCAATGCACCAATGTCGGCAGCCACGTAAGAACCAACCAGGAACTGCGGCTCGGAGTATGCTGTTTCCACCCTCTTCTTTGTCGGTCCTGAACTTTCCTGTTTGGGCTGTGCGTCCGACGCTGTTTCTGCATGATGTTATATTGCACGACTGTATATCGCCATTGCCAGGACACCATGTCTGATACACACTGCCGCGTGGTAAATTACTGTTCCCAGTGTAGAAATGGTCGTTTTCAATTGATCAACATACATCGTGCTGGTTTCATTGCTGGCTTTCGGTACGTCCAGGTACGACACCTTTCCGGGAGAATGTCCGTAGGCAACATAATCTGCTACAATCAGGATTGTGTGTTCGCACCGGACGTAGTCTTCAGCCATCCATTTGGACACGCCACCAATACCGTGGCACAGCCACCTTACCATAACCGGCTTCGAAATAGGGCCAAGAGTCACTAATGACGAGTAGCACTCGGTGCTTTGCTAGTACCGAATATATGTGCATATAAGAGCTCGACAGACGCAGCATTGTGTGACCAGTACATATGATTTATGCAGCTGGTGTCCTTGTTGCGTTAGTGGAACACGCCTTTAATCCTAAGCGAAGAATGCCGACTAAATGTCGTCACCGAGCAGTATATGTAATTAGTCACAGACGTGACAACGAATTATGGCACCTACTTATCCGAGTATGTAATATTACAATATGTGTTGCATGTGGATTATATAATGTGCGTTACATGATCCGGCGCTGCGACTTACAGACATGTAATATGGCAGAACGTTTTTGAACCACTTATCAGGTTCTTACAAGAAAGGACATAAGACTGCACACACTTTTCACACACACTAACGCTAAGGTTTGGTCTTTAGAACTTGTTTAATATATATATATATATATATATATATATATATATATATATATATATATATATATACGATATATATATATATATATACGATATATATATATATATATATACACACGATATATATATATATATATATACATATATACGATATATATATATATATATATATATATATATATATATATATATATATATATATATATATATATATATATATATATATATACGACATAACATTATTCTGATATTATTGTGAAAGTTGGATGTCATAAAATAAAAACGCAAGATATTCCTTTTGCCCAAATCACTGTAAAGAGCGGCATTGGCCTTACATATGTTAACACACTACGGCAGTCATATACGCACCATATTTGTCAGTCCCCCTCGGCATTGTGTTCTTAAACTTGGGGAACGTCTCCGTCGTTAGACTGACTTCACCACGGCCAACAACCCTTATCGTATACCGAATGGTTGAAGGCAATTCGTTTCCTTTTTGTGGTAGATTAGTAAAACCGATGCTGCCAATGATTGCGCAATTCGTTGAGTACGGGCATTTATCGCGTATCTCCTTGTACATATCTTCCTCCGCAGGAAATCCTTTTATGGCTGTAAAAAGTAATAGGAGTGTGTTTACGCGCGATTACATACATGCGCGCACACAATGTATTTTGTTACCATTCGTGATGGTTTTCCATTTAATGTCTCTTTTTGTTTGTTCAATTGTGTTTTCATTGTTGACAACGGTTCCTGCTCAGACTGTGTAATTATGTTGAACTATAGGGTCATTATCATGCGCGTGCTGTATTCTAGCATAAATAGTTTAACAACGTATCTAGATTTATTGTGGGTATTTTTGTATGCAATATAATAGCATACTATTGCTTCATATGTTGGCATGTATCCGGTGTGAGGTGCAAACATCATTTGCGTGATAAGGTTTTACGCCTTGGTATTGGAGTATAATGGGACTACTGAAGCCTATGGTGTACAAACGTCCTCCCTCTGGTATGACTTAGTTGTGTACTGTTTGACTAGTAAGCCAATTATATCTAAGAAGTAACTGATGAAAGGTTAAGTAACTATGCTGATTTAAACATAAGACACTTGTTTGAAAACGGAGTGTTTGAAGCAAATCCTTTTTATTTAGCTCATATAAATAATAATTACTAGCATATTCTCCCTGAAAATGTTTTGTCGTGCCCTTTTTCAGCATAACTTGGTCCATTTAAACATGCAAGGACTTACAAATGCTACTTTCACAGCTATCTGATGCAAATATTGAAATTTATTATATATTATTATGTGAAACATTTTTAAACGACAACAATGCGCATGGTTTTGAGTTACATAATTACAATTATACTTATAACAACAGGACATTTAAGTATAACGGTGTATGTACGTGGCGGTATTACGTTTAATCATCGTGAAGACATTTGTATTTTTAGAGGGGGATTTGAATCGATATTTATTCAAACCTGCATAGTTCGTGAAATATACCGGATACCTAATTCAAATGCCTTCGTCCATACAAAAATATTAGACGATGGTAAACAAGATTCGATGCACAAAGCATCACGTTATAATTGGCACTGATCAAAGTTTTGACTACCTTAAAATGAATTCATATACACCTTCTTCTGACTAACTTCACTTACTAGCTGCTAACACCATTCCTACAATTACCAAACCAAAGCGTATCAGGCATACATCTACCCTCACTGATAACATATAATTATATGTACGACATACAACCAAATTTGTACATTCTGGCATTACCTATATCTTCTTTCATTGGCAAACAGAAGCCTTGTAAAAATCAAATAAGCCGTCAATATTCAAACACAGACCCATGTCTGACCATTCCATTGGTCATATGACGCCTACATTCCGCGAAATTGATTATACATATATACACCAGTTAGATATTGATAATGCTTTCAGGGAAATAACTAAGAAACTTAACTATGTCATTCAGATATACTCACCAAAAAGAAATTCAAAGGTAATCCTATTACATGATACGGAATGAGTGGATGACTGAAGATATACTAAAGTAATCACGAACATCACATAAACTCTTTAAGAAATGCCTCATCACATTTTTAATGTATTCAGCAATGTTTTTACTAATGTTGGTTCAAACCACGCAACCGCAATACCTTAACCTAAAGAAAGTGTTCTCTAAATATATTCTGAATTGTTGCAAACACAATCCAAGAAGTCTCTTCATGAGTCCGACTGGTGTAAATTATATGAAGCATATTTGTATGTCTCTCCAACATAAGACTAGTAGTGGTTATGAAAATTTAACCCCCGCCTCATAACATTATTCGGCGAGCAAATAGCCTTATCAATAACTTTTTTAATAAATCAATAAGTGAACGAATAGTGGCTGACGAAACCAAGATAGCAAATATTATACCTGTCTATAAGTCTAAAGCTACTGATGATTTTAGATTATACACCAACATCGCTGTTGCCTTCAATTTCAAAAATATTTGGCTAAGTTATGTAGAAATACATATGATTTTATGCAGAAAAACAATATATTGAACAATAACCAATATGGTTAGCGTGAGAAACATTCAATAATCAATGTGATTACTGTTTTTACTAGTGACGTTATTAATGTACTTGAAAAGAACTCATCCTTAGTGTTTTTCTTAATTTCTATATATTAATGACCTTTCATCCTGTTTAAAACTATGTAAAGCGACATTGTTTGCTGATGTCGCTACTATATGCATAACAGTAAAACAAATTAGTGAAATATACAAAGATATGCATATTGAACTTGAACTATTAGCAAACTGGTTTCGTGCGTGTCTTTAAACATTCCTAAACCCAAATATATGTTAGTTTCTAGATCGCGTCCTCGACACAAAGAAGACTATTTTATATTATACTATTTATGATAGCAAATAACACAATTCAGTGAACCAAATGTATAAAATGCCTAGGACTTCATATAGACGACAAACGTGATTGGCAAGAACATAAACATGCAAGCAAATACAAACTAACTAGTGCCTAATACATAATTAATAAACTTAACCTACCCGTCGTTTAGCTGCACTTAACATAATTTACTACAACTTAGTTTATATCTACTTGACTTACGGAATATTTTTCTGGGGATCCACATACAAAACCTATATCGATAACACACACACACACACACACACACACACACACACACACACACACACACACACACACACACACACACACACACACACACACACACACACACACACACACACACACACACACACACACACACACACACACACACACACACACACACACACACACACACACACACACACACACACACACACACACACACACACACACACACACACACACACACACACACACACACACACACACACACACACACACACACACACACACACACACAC
>OZ024854.1:58699497-58771997 GCA_964017155.1 Oasisia sp. SBJ-2009
ATTTATATAAGTATATAGTGATTGTGTTTTTGCAATATATAAAATACCTAATTTAATATATAATATTATACATATTAAAAATAACAATGATAATATAATATATAAATATATATATATATTATTTAATATTATTTAATATGTAATATATATCAATTTTAATATATATGTATACATTATTATATACATTATATATATATATATATATAATTATATATATGTGTAATTATGTATATATATATATAGTATATAATTATTGTATACATGTATATTCAAATTCTTACACATTAGAAAAATAATCAAACAGTGTTCATGGCTAATGATTACTGATAGTTTTACTCGCAATAACATAATATCGGTTTGAGCATTTTAACAACACATTTGTATTTAATGATGATTATTTCCTGGTAGTATAAAATAATTAAAAGTTCATAACTATGTGCTCTTATCTTACTCGTTGTACCCGTAGGTCGCGCAAAATGAGCCGGTTGGTCGACTTTTCTATGTAGTTGGCGGTGGTGTTGCCATTGTCTAATGTCAAGCAAATGATGCGGCACATTTGTCCGCTTGGGACGCTGCGCTCCACGCGCTAAAATGGCGGCCCATTATAAATTGCGAAGTGACCCTTCTCTATTAGATCTTCTCTGCTAAGACCTCACGCAAGAGTAAATATAGACAACCTAAGCTTTAGGGTAAACACACATTATTAAAATATTATAGGCACATTAATCAATAATGTTGTGTTGATCTGCGTTTGGACTGCATGTTTTATAATGTTTTTACTTTGATGACTAATCGAATGCAGTTCACATTGGAATTACAATAACTATTTATACATTGACACACACATAATCTAAATAATTTTGTTATGTTGATGACACAGTTATAAACAGACATGATATTAAAGTGAAAAAAAAGTCAACAGTTTATTGTTATGCACCTAAAAGAGTTTACACTAGCTAATCATTTGCATCTACAATCAAATTTTTCACCTTAGTGGTTACCTCAGAAAGTGGTCTTAAAGTGGGAAAATCTAGCTAAATCACCGACACCATGAACCGGCCCATCTTGGACCTTGCAACCAATCACAACCCAGCAGTTTGGAAAAGTAATACGTCAGAGAGTCGTCTGCTGGTTCAGCTGTCATAACAGAGAGCCAAGCGGTACGCTAAAAGTTGCCTTACGTCGGTTTACAACGAAATCGCGACATCAATATGTCACACTGTTTCTCAAACGCTTATAGTAATAGTACAGTGAAAGACAGTATCAGTAAGATGTCTTCTTGTTAACCTATGAATCGAGCAGAACTGAAACAGTGGTTCGGTGGATTCGTTTGGACAGTCACAGACACAGCGCGGATCCTAGACGACCCGATTTGATTGACCTAACCATCAAAACGACCACCAACAGCCGCCAAACTTCTCCTCACATATCTTACATACATATGCATACACTATGTTATGTAATAAAATCTCTTGCATTCCTCTAACGAAGAAAATTCACACACAAAAACGCGCAGACCTCGAGTACAACTTGTTCGGCCGCCCAGCGGTACCGTAAAATCGCTTTTAAAAGCTTTACACAAAATACCGCTAGCCGCCACGTTTCTGACTGCGAATATTTAATTGTTTTACTTCACACGCGCGAAATGGTTTAATTACTTATAAATAATATAATAATAATAATTAATTATTATCATCACTATGATTTGCAGGAAATTATAAGTTTTATTATTTTTATATTGATATTTTATTTTTTTGTTTCTAGTATATTTATGTTTTTTTCTTCTGGTGTGTATTTGTTGTTTAGCATTTTAATATATGTAAAACGCCATGAACAAGTTTAAATTGGATGTGGCGCTATATTAAATAAACAAACAATTTTTTTTATTATAATATAATATTTTATTTATGTAGCGCCACATCCATAATTGTTTGTGGCGCTTTACAAAATAATGCTATTAAAAATACAATAAAGAGAAAACTACCCACAGATAATATTATTTAAAAATAAATAATGAAAATACATGTTTCTATATCATTAACTAAGCTGACTTATCAGTCATAAATAAACATACAAATTACATAACAATTGTAATAAATGAATATAAAAGTATGGTTAATAGTAATAAATAATTAAAGTAGTAAAATAAGTACGACGTAATAATAATTTTCATTCAGCACATACACAACCATTATGCATAAGAACATATTACTGAAGCTATTTGTTCTACTCATGAATGACATTTCCACCATCAGATATGTAATAATTATTATTTTTGAACAAGACACTTTATTAATTATCGGAACAATAAATCACTAAAATGTAAAAAGGAATATGAATATATGGGAAATATTATGGTGGTAGAAAAAGAAGGATTTAAAAACAGTAATATTAACATGTTATTGTTTTAGTTATTATTGTTAAAACATCGCTTATGCAATATAAGCTTGCATGCTCGCAGTACACGCGGGATGTTTATAGAAATATTGATAAAATAAACAATGTGACTTCATTGAAAAACACGTAATTTCCTTTTTCTTTTATAACTAATAAGGCAATTTTGGATAATTATGCAGACACATGTATTTTTAATATTTATTTTTAAATATTACCTGTGGGTAGCATTCTTATTATTGCATATACTTTAATAACAGTATGTTGAATAGAAGAGAATTGTGGATTTGGCGCTATATAAAATAAACTAATAACATTATATATTTGTATATTAAATTGTTATTTTTTATCAACTCTATTAGACCCATATCACCAAAGCGTTGCCTTAGTTTGCCGTTTAGCATTTTCTGCAGATCATAGTGATGCAGCTAATTATTATTATATTATTTATAATTAATTAAACTAATTCGCGCGTGCGAATGCAGTAAGGTTAATAAATATTCGCGCGCCATCTAGCGGTATTTTGTGTAAAGCTAACTTATAATAGCGAGTTTACGGTAGTCGAAGTTGTCGAGTTGCCGTTCGCCAAGATTTGCGTTTCTGTTGTGAATTTTCTTCGTTAGACGAATACAAGTGATTTTTTTGTAATGTAGTGTATGTATATGTATGTAAGAAATGTGGGGAGAAGTTTGGCGGCTGTTGGCGGTCGTTTTCGTGGTTAGGTTAGAAAGTAACAGATAATAATATGCATGCACAGTTCACGCCGACCAAGAAGACTCTCTGACGTCATTTTGTTTCTAAAATGGCGTAGTCTGTAGACTTTCTATGTCTAGGTGTTTTACATTTTTTTCCTGGTAAACCACTGACGTTAAAAATATGATTGTTGTTGGAAGTTGTTACTTTTTATTAACTCTGTTAATCCCATATCATCCAAACATTGACTTTGTTTTCCCTTTAAGCATAACCAACCACTTTCTGAACATGCACCCCAATGTCATGGCAATAATGTATGATTGTTTTGCATTGAAAAAAGATACGTTCTTATATAGCGCAGTCTCCAGGCTCAGGACCGCTCAAAGCGCTTTACACTTTTCTTCCCCGACAGACCAGGGGCCGAGGTTATAAAACCGTACTCAGTACTCCGTGCTCATATTCCATGCTCAAGCCTCGCTTTCACACCGTGCTCAATGCTCAACGTAGGTCACCAAACTTTCTGAGTACGGTTTCGTACTCAGACTTGAGCACGGAACGTCCAAATCCTGAGTATGCTCAAGACCATGCTCAACATCGTACTCAAGCAAACAAAGATGGCAGCTCACGCAGAAATTGGTCGATTTCATAGTCAAAGTTCGTCGTTTTTGACAAGATCTGCAGTCCGATTTCAGCGTCCGAGTCGCTTACGAGGTGTTATCGATCCATTTGAAGAGGTGGTGTAACAAGAATGATTTGACAGGCACTGTGTTGTGCCTAAAACGGCGGTGTTTACTGAACATTTGCTAATTTAAGCGGCAGCCGACGACAGTACGATACAGTGTTGCAATATTATGTTTTGGTGGCAGTTTTTCGGTGATGGGACCATTCCTTTACTGCTTGGCGACACAAGCTCACGGCCAATTGCCAGATGAAATTTCCCCAGCTGTGTGTTGTCGTTGGACGAGTAATGAAGTACAGTCGTGGACATTTAGCCATACCGATGGGACATATGTACTATTCTGACCTTCTCGAAATAAACAAGAACAACATGAACGAAGGACACTTTTAAACGCTCTAGTTAATAAAAAGAATAAGATTGTAAATATTATTATACTCCTTTTAAAAAGAACAAATAAAATCACTGCAGAAATAATATTGTAAATGTTTTAATTATTTTCAAATATAGGTCAAACACAAGCCAACAAAAATCCCAAATGCCCCAATAATTTTAACCATTACATGAAAGAAAGCATAGAATGGTCCCTATACCTGTTACTGTTAAGATATTTTGGCCTTAATAAACATTGCTAAATGTAAAAAGATCATGATGGTATTATGTTGCTATTGATGTATGCCTAATTATGATGGTAATGCCATATGTCAATATTCTACAATATCATGAACACATTCAACAAATAACTACAAAATGGAGATTTTTCGGGTAACGTGGAAATTGTGCGGGTAATCTCCATATTAAAAAAAAATGTATGTTGCACAAGAATTCTCTCTAACTACGAGCGAGTATCTGTTTTACCTCAGTTCTCGAAAATACTAGCAATTATATTCATAATTGATTAATGTATTTCTTAAATGTTAAGAACTACAATGGGCAGTATGGATTTAGAAAAGAAACACTCAACTGTAATAGTAATATTAGAAATGGTTGAGGTATTAACAACAACAACAACTAATAACTCATGATCCTCAATATAAATTTTTACATATTTAAAAAATAAGGCATTTAACACTGTTGGCAACATAATTTTGTTACATAAACTAGAACATTGTGCATTAGAATTGTAGTATAAACTTCGATACATAGCCAACTGAATATAAAAAAACACTATGTATCTATGAATGACACAAATCCAACTTACCAAAATATAACATGTGGTACCACAAGGTTTCATACTTGGTCCAATTTTATTTAGCCTATATTTTATAACGTGTAAAGTATCAACTGTTATGACACATATAATATTTGCTGATGGTACCAATCTCACAATTTGCATTAATGGAAATAATATCGAAACCTTTTATACTACAGATTGTACTGTCAGGTTGGAATGATCATAGTAAGAAGACCAAAAGTAAATATTCATGTATTATATTGTCTGTACTCATCATGCCTAAAATTAGCTTCATTACTGCTATGAAGTGTGGGGGAAATATATATGAGAACAAGATACCACCGTTATATGTTACAGAAAAACAAAACAATGACTATATGTAAACATGAAGGGTAATTGTCACAAACAACACCTATCATTAGTTATTAGCTGTGTGTGTACGATATGAATGATTTAAACAGTATGGTGTTTATGTTATAGTTAACAACAATTTGCTTCCAGATCATATATGTTAACTTACTTTGAGATAGTATGTGATAGTCACAATCATAATACATGCAACATAAATATTGATTACAATAGGTGTGAAATCGGGTACAGTCAGACCTGTAGAGTGGGTTATCAGTTTAAAAAACATTTAACAAGAATTCTTATATAAAAATATTAAAGGTACTAATAACAATGATCAATATGTTTATTGTTTATAATATAAAGTATAGGATGGTGTATTACTGTATCAAAATACATAGCAAAGAGTGTGTAATTTTTTAGTCAACATTGTGTTTATGTAATACTTGAAATTAGTTTAGAAACCTATACAAAAATACAAATAATAAGTATTTCGTTTTTTGCATTTCCTTTCAACACGCCTATAGATTGTGTTTCTTATGGAATATATACATAGCAAATAGATGCTGTGTCTAGATTCATGTTTATGTGTTACCTATGAATTACCTTGTACATTACATGCACATTGTATGTCATTGTTTGTTGAATACATTCAATTCAGTGTCTACATTCACAATTACATGACAGAATTGCACTACGGCTATGCTATGCCACATCTGGCACGGTTGCATGCCATAGTGTCATAGACCTCTCAAATCAGTGGATTCCTCCGGGTAGATAACAATTCTAAATCGTTTTGAGCTGTCTTGATAACTTGACGCAGCACTGTGAGAGGTTTTAGTTACTTAACGCAAAAGTGTTACACATGTATACGAACACGGATTCAGCTGTCAAATGACCCTTTGAACTAGTCTAAGCCTAAGGCATTGCAAATAATAATTCATCTATGATTCGATGTGGTGTGAAAAATTACGGCTGCTCCCTTACAACTACTTTGTCAAAATATGAGACTTGTTACAGTGTAACATATTTATATTTCAGTAGTATAAATAACATTTGCGCTATATTAGCATTGGAAAATTACGATTGATTTATTGCATGCAATATAAGCTGCAATACCAGCACGGATTCTAAGATATTTATTTATTTATTATAAACACCGACTAAAGCGTGACAAATGCAGGCTAATTCTGGTTTATGTACTATTTAATCTTTTGTGTGTATAATTGCTTTTCCGTTGTTCACTGCGAAGTAGGTTCCGTGACCAAGCAAAAGGTATTCTGTCGATATTCCCTTCGTTTTTCACCAAATAGAACCACATGTCACAACTGCGAAAGTCTTCGACGAAGACTTCGTCCATCATCGGTTTATAGTCGGAAGTTGATATTGTTTATAAATAGTTGCAAGTTTGTTATCTTCGTCAACCAGAGAGTTCCATCTGGCCGCTGCGTATTTGAATAAAACTGGGTCATCGCGTCAAACGAGCTCCCTCTTTAGCTCGCCGTTGAGCATATGTTCAAGGCAGCGTACTCAGTTGAGTACGTACTCAAGACGTTTTATAACCACCGTGAGCACGCATTCTCAGCTGAGCATGAGATCTGAGTCTGAGCACGGAGTTGAGCATGAGCACCGAGTACGGCTTTATAACCTCGGGCCCTGTTCAATCAGATACCATCTCGGCTTCTCTGGGAAGCATCCAGCCATATGCTACAATTAATGCGCGAAGGCTGCTCGTACACATATCCACCAATGTTTATAGCCATGTACTCATTTATGAGTTAACTGGAGCAATGTACAGTAAAAACAACTTGCCCAATGTTTTTACACAGCAACAGAGGATTCAAACAAGTCGAAAGTCCGAAGCTCTGTAATAAATACCATTTACCTATGATATATCTAACAAGACACCCGTGCAATATACGTCATATAAGTATCTCTACTCAAAGAACTTTGAACAGTCTATTATGTAAAGGTCCAGTCATCTGAAACGAAATTCCAACATTTATAAAAACAAAAATACATCCAATTAAAATTGGTTTACATTATCATTAAAGGCTAATGTGGTAAAGTAGTACAATATTGTAAATTAATTCCACCCAACGCCGAAACGTCTTACATATTATACGCTTTTGAAGTAGTACCATGATACTTAGAAATTAGCCAATTATGAAGCTTGACACAACAAAATGTTTTGCAATACTACAAATGTGAAGATTTGAGTCATTTATTATTATCTTTATTACGTAGCCATATAAGTTATATTATTTCATATAAATGGGACCAACACACTATATTCACTATATTGTTTACAATATAGTTCTTTTATTAGTAGCATAGTTCTTTTGAGGATGACGTTTACTTATCTTAATCATTATTATCTCATATTGAAATAAATGAAACAAACTGGTCACAGCCTTAATTGGCTCCGCTGTCACCCTGGAATTGTATACTATTTTATCGATATTTATGACCGTTTATGTTGCATGTGAATATACAATTCCAAATTAAGCTTACTTGCACACACGCACACACGTGCACGCACGCACGCACGCACGCACGCGCACGCACCCACACACACACACACACAAACACACACACACACACACACACACACACACACACACACACACACACACACACACACACACACACACACCCTGTGATCTCATATTAACAACTGAGCTAAACGAAAAGTGTGCGTGCGTGCGTGAATGGCACGCGGCGCGAGCATATAGTTACCGATATGTCCACGTTTACTGACGTTGCTTGTACTTGCACCTCTCCGTAGATGTGCCATCACTTTTCTTGAAATGTCCACATCTGGTGTGTAAAACACCTCTAGTTTCTTAGCGTCACAAAAAGCCGTTCTTAGTATGACATTCCTTGAATTTTGACACCAGTGAGGCTGTTCTGGTCCGTACGATACGGTCGTCACTATATCTAGATGTGAATTCATGTGCTTAAAGAGAACGTGTAGGTGATACACCGTCGGCAGAAGTGTCACTGCACACAGGAATAGTGGGCGCTTTTTTAGTATATGTGTGTTCCTCCATAACAAAATGACGAATCGATCCCAGTTGGAAACCATCACTACAAACTGAAACAAACGACAACTGGCTATGAAAAAAGGTTCCATGACCTTACGGCATACTGATTTAAAGTAAGAATTCGATAACATTGAATAAAATAAAATAAATCCACATACATACCATGTAAATACACTGCTCTCTATAATAAGTTTGTTCACAGGAAATACGTGTTGCTTGAATCAATAGTATAAGACACGCTGCTGTATAGCTCCATGTCCATAAAGCCCAAAACAATTTAAAATTAAATGACTTAGAAAACCGATCCACATGTTGTGCTATGCTACTAGACTTTTTCGAATATGCATATTTTGCCGCGCTTTCTGGATGTCCCGTTGTGACATATATACGAATACACGTCGTAGTCATAACAATAATGCCTCAGCCATAACGCTTTGTCTTAAAGGCTTAGCCATAAGACAAGTTAAACATTATTACTTTTTTATAATAATACAATACAGTACAAAGATTTATATTTATTATGATGTGTAACTCTCCTAAGTAATCATTTCATGTACCTAACTGTTGATCAGAGATGTTTATACCGAGTGCTGTGCATGCCATAACTATATCAAACTAATAACCAGGTCCAAGACCAGGTTATGTGACAAATCATATCCTGATATTCTGTGTCAGAGTAATTATGAAAATACCTTTATACTACATTTCTAATTTAATGTTCGAATGTTGTAATCGATGTAATTTAAAAATAGCATTATTTTACACATGTCACTTTAAAGTATGACATTGTTGTCGTATAACTAGCCTGCCCAGTCTCGTTACTTATGGCTATGCCTAGCCTAGGCTATGCCTATGGCTATGCCTATGCCTGGCTATGGCCTATGCCATGGTTCAGAGATGCGAAGATGCCATGGTAAGTCACTGTTTTCAAACGAACGCGTCGGCTAAGACTAAGTGTCAAATTAAACAATAGGCAAACAAATGCTTTAAAATGTATCGCTGAAAAATACACTTTAGTAAACTCATTAAGTCTTTACTGCAGAAATTAGAGTTGCTCATTTCGCTTAGCCTAGGCTTAGGCTTAGCATAAGCCTTAGCGAATACTGGTGTTATTCCATATAATGTATTCGTCTTGTATTGATAGTCACGCTGCCCCCATGCCATGGCATGATCCCAGGCACAGCCACAGCTTAGGGCCAGGCCAAGGGTAGGGTCAGAATTTCTAAAATGACTAAATCTAGCCTAGAGTTTAATCTAAAATGTTAGACTTTGTCGATATTTACTCACATAAATGGCGCTCGCTCGCCTCTTCCTGTAAATGTAACGTTGCGAATCATGGGAAGGGAGTAGTCCGTAGTTCGATTTGTCTACTTCTGTTCTGTTAGTAGTAGTAGCAAAGAGTTTATAAAATCAATTGATTTTAAACTCTTTGGTAGTAGTAGTTGTTGTTGTTGATGGTATTGTTATAGTAGCAGAAATAATACTTAGTAGTATTTACAGTTATTATAATATTATTATTATTATTATTATTATTATTATTATTATTATTATTATTATTATTATTATTATTATTATTATTATTAGTATTAGTATTATTATTATTATTATTATTATTATTATTATTATTATTATTATTATTATTATTATTATTATTATTATTATTATTATTATTATTATTATTATTATTATTATTATTATTATTAATATTATTATTATTAAAGCTGCGTGTCCTAGTCATATACTTCTTGGAAATAAGTCAAAGCAAAAGGTGAATCTTCGAGAGATATATCCCTGTATTGAATTACATTTTAACTTATAAAGATAACAACTAATATACCACCAGATGATAATACTTAGTGGGTGAGTGTAAATAACAAACTGACGGAATTCGAAAACCAGTGTCTCAATTTCATCACATAGGTTGACCCATTTCCGTTGGGGTGCCATAATTAAATCGTACGATTTTCGTAGGATGGCACCACAGTAAACAATATTTGTTTTTCAATATCCCAGATTACCGATAATATTCTTCTTCTTCGATGTGCCATGTCTGTTCCAGGCGACATGACAATCCAAACCGCACGAGCGTGTGTTGTTCTTAGACTTAGTTATGCTAGGCTAATTCCATATTATGTCGATATTGAGAGATTATCAGTTATCTTTATTTGCTAGCGTCCTCTTGATCTTTTCCCTTCAATCTTTCAAGTTGTCATTATATTATGAATTGTTACTATTATTATTTCATTAATTAATAATTTCTTTATTTTATTTATGTATTTCTAGTGTATAATAATTATAATGTTTTACTTTTTAATTTGCGTTAACTATTTTTACTTACGGAATTTTCTTAATATTCTAGAACAATGTAATACATGTATAACTTATTTGATATATACATGTATACATACATTTCTTAATTTTTTTAATATAATAACAAATTTACTATGATATGTATTTTTTCTATATTTGCTAAAAATGTTGTATCATTCCATGAACGTTTTATTGTGATGTGTGTACGCCCTTATGAACGGGCTGGTCCCGGAGATATGGCGCTCTAGACATGCTAGTAGTAATAATAATAATAATCCTCTAACTTATTCTTCGTTTTTTCGTTCTCATAAATCGTGCCCGTCTTGTTATATTTAAGGTAATATCATGTACCTTAAATTTACTGGCGGCGCGCTTCACCATATTAACTGTGCGGCGTTTCTCTTACTCATAATGCAGTATCCCCTGATTTCACCGACGAAAATGCCTCTGGTGGACAATAACTGAATTAGGATTTAGGAGGACCCATTGCTTCATAATTTAATAACGTCCAGAAAATGTTTTATAACAAGAATAACGGGTGGTGGTATAAACGAATACAGGAATTAGTATGTCTGTTTTGGGGGTGTATGTTTCGTTGGTATTATTCTTGATTAAGTGATACAAATTGTATTAGAAAACCACATAAAACGAAAGAAAACACCACAATAATATGCTCTGGCAGAGACGCAACATTTCGGGGATGAACATTTCTTGGCCACACCAGTCAAAAATTACTTGAAATGTTCATGTCAACTGGGAACCTGTTTTACGCTCAATAGTCTATACTGCAGTAAAATGTGCTAAATAGTGCTTTCTGGAAATTCTGATAAGGTAAGTCCTGCATGGTGACATTTGACTGTGAGGAAGGCTTGAGTGTTGTGAAATAGAGATAATTATACTTGGGTAATCTTTCAGTTAACTGGCCTAAATTATTAGGCCCTTTTCAAGACGTTTTACCACCTTTTTCGAGTTGACGTAAATAAGCCGATGTCACAGCCAACAGGGCGCGAGCGGTTGGCGCATGCCAAACGCATCAGAGCCACATAGCCAGACATAGCCATAGGCATAGGCGATGTGCTGCGTGTGCATTGCGAAGTCGAAATAAAAAAAAATTAGCAGTATTTTTGGATACATGTATGCTTAAAACAAATAAATCTGCATTACACAGAATCAAAATAAATTATGTAGCCTTAGTTTTGGGGACATATTCGCAAATCGCAAGACATCGCCTTGAGGCTTTGCGGTTGTGATGCGTCTGGGGTGCGGTAACCGCTCACGCTCTGTGACATCGGCTTGCCTTGTTTACCTCGATTCGACGCCTTTAAACTGATTAAAAACTCAATTTAATCAAATACTATCTGAATTCTTTGTAACTGAAATAATGTATAATGACATTCGGAACATATACATATCGAAAACAGGTGGTAAAACTGTTATAAAAGACCCTAATAATTTAGGCCAGTTAACTGGAAGATTACATCTTGATCTTGGACTTAGTTTTAGTCTTAGACTTAGACTTAGTCTTGGTTGTCGTGGCATACACAACTGCTCTATAGTATTATTACATTGTGGTTATTCTTAATCCAACAGGTCCACATGGCATTGAACCCAGGAAGGATACTGAACAATACATATAAAAATAAAACAATACAATATTGAAAACGGACTGTTTATAACTATTCTGTGTCATCAACATAATTAAATTACTTAGCATATGTGTGTGCGTGCGTGTGCGTGCGTGCGTGCGTGCGTGAGTGTGTGTGTCAATGACAATGTATACGTACTGGAATTTCAATGTGAACTGCATTAGATTAGTCATCAAAGGAAAAACATTATAAAACATGCAGTCTAAACACAGATCAACACAACATTATTGATATTGAGTGCCTATAATTTTGTAATAATCGTCTGGTGTTTACCCTAAGGCTTAGGTTGCCTTGCTTAGCCGGGCTTATAGTTACTCTGGCGTGATGTCTTAGCCTGTGAAATTATGCCTAGCCCTACGGAGAGGGTTTGTTTTATATTTGAAATGCGCGTCTGAAAATATCAACATGTCTTTAAACAAAATTGAAAGACAAAGTAGGCCCCCTTCTGAAACATTGTCACAAGTCATGCATTAGCGCACATTTCACAGGTAAATGCATCCACATTTTATCAAGGACAACCCTTATATGTCCATGCTTTGCATTCCCCATAAATGATCCCAACTTTTGCTGTTAGAAAACAGCTGGCAGCAATACAGGCATGATGTCATATACGGGGTCTATATATTTTGTAAGTGGATTTGCTGCTCGCGAAGTGTCGCATTGGCTTGGCGGCGGACTTCAACTTGCTTCCATGAGCTATTCCACTCATGCTGGGCGTCATTAGGCGACGTGTTGCTGGGTTTCTTCTTCAGCTCCAATTCCCGTTTGTATGGGCTGAATGTGTTGACGCAGTCTTTCCACGTCGTTGGCTTTTTCTGTGTGTTTGTTCCGTTGTGATTGGGACACCCGAGGTCCTCTGGCTTCTTTGTGGATATCCCACCCATACCGTTGCATCGAAACGCGTTGCAAAGTCCATGTCTAAACCTTTACTGGGTAAACCTACGTTTGTAAACCCTATTGTTGCTTTGCGTGAGATAATTATGTGTGCAGTATATAATTATACATGCCTAGTCGTCTGCCGTTCATGATTCATATTAATATGGTAGCATTATTATATGTGTAAATTACTTCACTTAATCATAATACATATTCTACCTACAACTATCCTAACGATGCCGCCATCATATTTCTAAATACGGATGATGAGGCCAAAGTGGGCCTTGTAGAAAATGTGTGACATCGGGGGCCCACTTTGTCTACACACTATCGCGTCAGCTTAACCGCCATAGACATTATGTATTGTCGCAGTATATTAAGCGGTTTACAACACTTAGCACATAATGAAAATATGTTAAGAAAACTGACAGATAGAGGCCCCGGTCAGGGGTGATAGGAAAAGAAGGAACATAAAACAAGCAGACACATTGTTACATGGACAGACAGACAGACAGACAGACAGAGACATGTGAGAGTTATGACGTCCTGCCATATATATAAGGCTTTTTGCGTGTGCACTGACTGATTCAGGAGCTAGTATTCCGTTGACGAGAGAGCAGCGTCAACAGAAGCAACGCTACCAACAGCAGCATCAACAGCAGCACCGACAGCAGCAGGCATTACAGCGGCAGCAGTGGTCAGTTACAGGAAGAATTTTACTAAATTAAATTTTCTATCATCATGCGCTAAAGTAGACTGAATGTTTATTTCCCATTGCTTTCATAATCACTCGGATAATGAAATAACTACGTATTTCGAATAGGTTTCATCGATTATGTGTAGCTAGTCCTTACCAAGTAAACTAACCACTTCAATGTTTGGTGTATATCTTTAGTCAATATTACGTTTTCGAATGGCAACATGCAGGCAGAGATACAGACGGACGGACGGACGGACGGACGGACGGACGGACGGACGGACGGACGGACGGACGGACGGACGGACGGACGGACGGACGGACGGACGGACGGACGGACGGACGGACGGACGGACGGACGGACGGACGGACGGACGGACGGACGGACGGGCGGGCGGGCGGGCGGGCGGGCGGGCGGGCGGGCGGGCGGAAGAACATATGAGAGGGAGGGATTTGAAACTGAGAGTGCCTCATTCTTGTAGATATGGCGTCGTGTGTGGCATTTGGCGCCCTCTTGTGGAGACATTACATTGTCGTACGGAGACGAAACTACGCCTGGACACTCATGAGGGTGATAATATCCGCCCTCTGGTCTGTGCAATTGATCTTAGAAAGGGCGCAACAGCCAGTCTACGTAATGAACCAGCCGTCCATACGTCACTCCGTCGACCCGTTGTCTAGTCTCCCTGTTAAGGATAAGTCCGAGAGGGATGACGACGTTATACGGACAATAGGCATATCCTACGCTCCTGATGTTAGCTTAGCAAACACCGTGATGAAAAACTTCAAAAACATATTGGATACGAAGCACCGTGGATTAGTAGGTATGGTACAGGGGTAATATATTACATGATGTACGTCTGTGCGCACAGATGCGTGCCTGCGTATGACTACCGAAAGCACGATTTGCTGCTGCCTTGTAACTAATGCAGCAATGACGTCATACAATTTGTTATTCCCTTTATGAAAGGGCAAGTAAATGAAATGTATAGCTGCGTTCCAATCACCTCGTGCAGATGGTAATCACCAGTGGTGAACTGGCAAGTGCTTGAGCTCTTCCAGTAGACGACTGGTAAATTTATGCAACTGGGAGACGAAGGGGTCATTCACGGTAAACACGGGGTGACTGAAACGCAGCATTATGTCTAGTGAGTGTCAACAATCAGTTTCGTGCGAATAGGGCACTGCGCGTCACTCCACTATAGTCAGTGTCCACTATAAGAAACGGTGATATAGACAGGCTAGACAGTTTGCCAAACAATAGGCGTTGAAAGCTGATAATTATGATATATCTCAATGTTGTTTAAATGGATATTATATCGTGTGGAAAATACGATTAATTATCATATCACTATATCAGGGAACTTTATTGTAAAAATATACTCTACTGTCACATAATATTTTTCACCGAGATACATTTCATGCACTATTTGTTCCCGCCAGCGATGGTACCTTGCTGTAACGAAAAGAGGCTTGTCGCCTCGTTGTTTTCGACTTGCCGAGGCGTGTGCACCATCGTCGGAGGTGTGCTGTTCCACAACTTGACTTCCGGTCATAACACGACGTTACCTATGAACGTCAAGTACACGATTCGAGTGGTGTCGAGCGGAGAAATCGGACAAACGGCATCGATGTTCGCTGACAGATTGTCCACAGCTCCCTGCACGATGAAACAAGGTTTGTTTCCGTTTATTCCACGGGTGGCCTCAACCTTTCGCGAAGTTCACGAAACCATATCATAATTTCAAAATGCCATCTACGGCAACCAATATTTGTGGCGATTTTTGAGCGACTCAAAAGTACTCCAAAAAGCAGAGACAATACTCACCGTATTATATTCATAATACCATCAGCATGCATTGATGTGTCTTACACCCAAAGGGTGGCACTAATAAAAGTATATATATATATATATATATATATATATATATATATATATATATACACATAGAGCTCAAGATGACATTTGAAATTGAAACGTGTTGCAGAGTACGTAGAGAGCGGATTCCTCTTCCTGCAACACGTAGTCGATCTGGCAATCATCAAGACGCTTCAGCCCAGTGCTAACATCAACGAAACGAAAGTGCAACTAAAACCGTTCCCCCGACCGCCCTACGTACAGGACGAGTTGACGAAGTCTGTCAAAGGCCACATTGCCCTCTTTGTCTGGCTCATGTTTTTATTTTACACATTCGACATCGCCACCAACCTTGTTGCAGACAGACAAAGTACGATGGAGGTATGGTGGTCTACGTCTGGATATGCATATTTGCAATACATCATTCTTACTCCACGATACTGAACAATACAATATACGTATATGGCAATATGTAACACTAAAGTTATTATGTTATTATTGTTATTATATTATTATTATTATTTACCTATAGCTTCTATTGTTATTTTTATATAACAAGTTTTACATAACTGACATTATATTTTAGCTAAATATATATGTATTAATATTATTTATTTGTATTACTACCATTTCAGTAAACCTTTTATAAGCGTTTTTTTTTAAATCACGTTTAATTATTTACATGTATTATACACACCCGAATTTGATAGTATTAAAATAAAGTGTTTTATGATTATTATCAATACACATTCATACGCACTTACACCCTCGCGCGCGCACACACACACACACACACTCACACACACACCACACACACACACCACACGCACAAACACACACTCACACACACCACACACACTCACACACGCGCGCGCGCGCACACACACCCTGACTCACTCACTCACACACACACACACACCACACACACACACCACACGCACAAACACACACTCACACACACACACACACCACACACACTCACACACGCGCGCGCACACACACACTCACTCACACACACACCACACACACCACACACACCACACACACTCACGCGCGCGCACACACACACACTCACTCACTCACACACACCCACACACACACACACACACACACACACACACACACACACACACACACACACACACTTACTCACTCACACATACACACACACACACACACACACACACACACACACACACACACCACACACACACCACACACACACACACACACACACACACACACACACACACACACACACACACACACACACACACACACACACACACATCCCTTGCTGCTCTACTTCAGGCCAACCTTCAGTTGACGGGAGTCAGCAGCACGGAGCTGTGGTTGACCTCCTTCGTAGTCTGCGGCGTGCAGATACTAATCACCATCGGCATCTTCGTGCTGATTGTTGGCCTCCCCGTGCGGGTGGCTGGTCGCGTCCACGACGAACACCTTCCGCTCCCTCGACGCACGGCCGGAAGTATCGACATGGGGCTCCTGGTTGTATTTCTCCTGTTATACGCCCTGGCGACAGTGACGTTCACTTGTGCGTTGAGCGCGTGCTACCATGACGGTTCGTCAGCAACATCGTTGTCTTCATTGCAATGCATATTTCCACTCACGATGCAAATACTTTACAAAGCTAGTTTAGTTAGTCACTGTTAGTTGTCGTTGTACGATGCCGTGTTGTAGAATCGATCAAAGACTAAGTGAGGCCAGACCTGTTACAGTGCTGCTCGTGGGCTTTGCGGGCGTTGTTATCAGCTCGTGTACCTACGCTATGGGCAAGCACTTGGTCGACGTCTACAAGACGGTGCCGTGGAGCATGAAGATACTTAGCTGTCTCAACTCTAACGTTGCCATGACGTTTGGTGTACTTCTGATGGAACTCCACGAAGGAAAAGGTGATGCTGACCGTTAGATAGGTCGTGTACATGTTTACAGTCACTTGGTTTCCCGTCAATGTGTTGAATTGGCGTGTCTCATAATATCAGTGTAATTCCAATAGCAAATGATCTATGGTTTTACGTAGACTGATACAAACTATTACCTTAAATAGATTGATGCTGCGGTTCTTGTAATGTAAGGGTCTACCTGGCATACATCTCTCATCTCTTGGATCCGATCATGTGAATCGACCTCAGGTGGCAGAACTAGTCGAGATACAGTCAATACTAACAGTTTACTTTTGAGAGGTGATTACAGTGTGAAATGTTCTTGATTTTTGTGAAATCGGTAGTTAGCCATTAATGTGTTTAATGTTGGCCTCAGAAAATCAACTAAAAAATTTATAATAATCTCGGTCATGCACGCATTTCTATGGTGATGTTTTCGACTTTCCAGTTGATCGATAGGTTCTGGGGATTAAACCATAATGTTAGCAGGCCGATACATTTTTGGCAAGTTACCAAATGTAATACAAACGTAATACTTAGCCGATTAAGCAACAGTAGTTAAAAACATAATTAAACAGAAGGCCGACATTACTTTAACAGTTCATACAAGAGAACCTGATTGACTAAACAAAGGTTCAGCCGTGTCATGGAGACATTCCGACGCTTACAGGTGGCGGAGTTCAGTGGAGCACGGTCAACGAGCCGGCGACTGTAGACGACGACTTCACCTTCCTGCACGCCCTCGTCATGCTGTGTGTAGACGCCGTCGTCTACAGCGTCATCGCCTGGTACGTTGGCTTCGTGTGGCCCGGCGAGATGGTCCAACCTCTGCCCTGGAACTTCCCATTTCGGGTACGAGAGTCGTCAGCTGGGGATATGTATACACATATGTATCTCTCTCTCTCTTTCTGTCCCTCTCTCAATCTATCACATTCACTCTTTCTTGCTCCCTATTCTCCCCCTTCTGTCTCTCTTTCTCTCTCTCTTTTTCTCTCTCTTTCTCTCTCTCTCTCTCTCTCTCTCTCTCTCTCTGTCTTTCTCTCTACACTTAGGATCACTTACGGAACGGGCCTGTGCTTTATCCACCTTCATCTGTGGCAGAGGATAAATTGCCAATAACATATGACCAGAAGCCAGCCGCTGTATGAAATCGATAACATATTATGCGTTTTGCCTGTCTATATCTGGTGTTTCTGCAATGAGTTACTATAATTGTTATTGACTTTATCCCGTCGTCTTCAAGACGTAAATCACCTGTTTTGTGCATCTTTTCACAGTGGTGTTGTAGCCGTTGTGTCAACAAAATATCAGTTGATAGTAAAAACACGCCACAGGGGCCGACTGAAAATACTATTCAAGCGAGTGGAGGAACTGGTTGTCTGAGGAAGGTTAGAACTTCGTAAATATTATTTCGCCAATATATAGACAACTGTTACATATTCTTTTTCCATTCAACTACACTCCAGAGCATTGTGGTATGTAACAAAAGTTGTTAATTATGTTTACACAACAAGAACATGGGGGAGGTAAAAAAAGGAGTGCAACAATATCAGCTAGGCCGTACTGGATGTGATACCCCTCTATTTGTTGTCAGTGTAGATGGGTGTAATAGATATAAGTGTGCGTGATGTGTGTGAGTGTAGTGTGTTTGTTTGTTTTGTTTGTGTGTGTTTGTGTGTGTGTGTGTGTGTGTGTGTGTGTGTGTGTGTGCGTGTGCGTGTGCGTGTGCGTGTGTATATAAACCATGTCTTCCCTGCACCTGTGCCGTCCCAGTGGTTGGCAGGTGCTCGCGTTCTTCCTGCCAGCATATACGAGGAGCGCGAGTTGATGGACATCAGAGACGACAGTTTGTTTGAGGAACAGCCGGTTAATAAGCCTGCATATGCGCAGATCAAGAATGTAGAAAAGGTAAATTATATTATTATCCGCAGATCAAGAATGTAGAAAAGGTCAATTATATTATATTTAAGTAAGGGTCGCATGTTATGGATTTGTATGACCATACATGCATTGATACACTATTTACATGTTCTTGTGACTGACCACATGTTAGTTCGTTCCTACCTTCCTTCCTTTCTTCCCCATCCCTTCCTTCCTGCCTTCCTCCCTTTCTTCTTTATTTCCTTCATTCCTTCTTTCCTTCCTTCCTTATTTCCTTCGTTCGGTCAGCCGTCCGTCGTCGTTCATTCGATGTTTGCTTGCTGATACTACACCATACCTTCGTCAGTTTTGCATGTATGGGGCTGAAATATCGAATTGTTGTCATGACTTCATGATAACTATTTATAATATCGACGTTTTCAACATTGTTCTTATGTTAGATCAAATCGAGCATTGTTCCACTATATTTTGTTGTGCGTTTGTCATAATTCAGGTGTTTGGACAAGGCAGTGGCATAGTGACAGCCGTCAAAGACCTCACACTGAACTTGTACGAGGGACAAATAACAGCTCTGGTTGGGCAGCAAGGATCTGGAAAAACGACTATTATAAATCTGTTAACAGGTACATTAGTCCTCATATCTCGAAGTGTAAATGTATATATATGTTAGCTGAATATATGTCCCTATTGTGACCTTCAGCCTATTTGTCATTAGTAAGTGTCGTTACTTGATTTGCCATTTAATTTTGTTCTTTTATCATTCCTTATAATATGTGCATGATTTTGTCAAATCCTTTCACCGTTTAAATAGAGCATTGCATATCCTTAGGTAATTTGTCTAGCGTTGTTAAATTCTTCTTAATAAACTGTATTCATTTCTTAATCCTGTGGTAATAAGTGAATGAAAGTTTATTCACAACACTGTACTCAAAACATTGTTAAAATATTAAAACACAATACAAACAAGCAAATGTAACTACAATACTACAAGTTACAACGTTTGTTAGGGGTAAATTTGAAGTCGAAGACTTTTGTGTCAATTTAAACCTGACACATTTAAATAATGATTACAACAATTGATGTAATGTAATTGAATATATATTCATATTCAAAAGTTAAATTATAACATAAGTAAACATCTTTTCACATATTAGAGTTTTTCAATGGCATAATTATATGTGTTGATTGTCCACAACCATATATGTCTTAATTAAAAAATTCTTGCGTTTACGCTTAAATGCAATAACAGTATTAACCGTTTTAAAAATAATCAAATAGTGAATTTCATACTTGCACTCCCTTTACACAAAGGGATATTGATTGCATGGTAGAACAGACACCTTCTCATTCTAATTCATGACTGGCTGGCATTGCGTAAGCTATTTTCCTTCTTTTAATCAAACGCTGAATATTTGATGGCAAATAACTATAGTATGCTATGTACATAAATAATAACGATTTCAATGTTATTATATCTGGACATTTTAATACATATAGTTGTTTGAAACATTAGTTTTGTTTGATCCAATCGTCTTGCACCAAATATAATTCGGATTACTCTTTTCTGCAGTAAAAATATATTGTTACTATTTGTTGAGTGTTTCCACATATTGTATAAAATACGTTTACTATTTCTATCAAGTTGATGACTGCATCTATGCATTATAGCAATACTTTTTGAAAACCTTGATTGCACATATTTCATTTGAGCTTTCCAATTTAGAAGTTCATCAATAAACACACCCAACAACTTTGTGACCCTCACTCTTTCGATATTAACATTTTTCATTTTTATATTATACATATCATCATTAATATCATAACATCATTAATATGTAGAATAAATAGTTTGGGGCTCAATATTGAACGCTGTGGGACATCACATGAAATATTTCGCACAGCAGAATTACATTTGTCAAAGGACACAAACTGCTTTCTGTTTTCCAGATAACTATTAATCCATTAAAATACTACACCACGGATAACAAGAAATTCCATTATTTTACATAACAGTTTGTGATTGACTGTGTCGGCTACATATTATGCTGTCCGCAATGTTGTGTTACATAGATTGTCACATGATGTTGTAGTGGTCCAAAGTGCACTAGACTGGTTTATGTCGTGTTTGAATGACAGAGTTCAATCTGTCCACATTAATGGTTGTACGTCACCTGCTTGCCCTCTTACATGTGCGGTCTCTCAAGGTTCTGTACTCGGTCCGCAGTTATCCTCTATTTATGCAGCACCATTATCGAAAAACATTCGGAACAACAACTTGATGTTACATTTTTATGCTGATGACGCGCACATTTACATCACAGTGAAACCCTGTCGCGGTTACTGAGTGCATTAAACGGTATGTAACAGAAATCAGGATACGGATGAAAACAAACTGCTTGAAGTTGAACGACTCAAAAAACAGAAGTTATAGTATTCGATTCAGCTCAACAGGTAAAGAAAATAAAGCTGCATGCGTTGCGTATTGGTGACTGTTTGGTCAGGGTGACTCACAGTGTCCGTAATCTTGGTGTCCGGTTTGATGCTGAGATGACGATGGCATCGCATGTGACCGCAACATCTCGAGAATCAGATGGTATCTGACAGCAGCAGCGACAGAGCAAATCATACGTGCATGTGTTACAAGCAGACTCGACACCAGCCTGTTAGGTCGCTGCGTTCCAGCGAACAAAATGTATTGTGTGTGCCACGCACAAGGCGTCACTGGGGTGACAAAGCCTTCAGCGTGGCAGCTCCAAGTCTGTGAAATCCGCTACCGCAGCATCTGACATTAACTGCTATGACCACTGCTGCATTAAAAGTAAAACTAAAGACTTATTTATGTTCAAGAACTTGTTGTACAGCGCTGTGAGCAACGAATGTTGGAACAGCGCTGGATAAATGTCACGATTATGCTGATAATGAAGTAGGCCTAAATAGTGCACATATAGTTATCCCCAGACTAATAGAGTGGGATAATTTTTGTAATTTCCATTTTTTCCGGGAATACATTATTGAGTATGTTGAGATTATCCCAGTGAGACATTTTACTCGTGAGCTTTGTGATGGACTAAACACATTAGTACATAAACGGCAATACCAAATTACAGTATGTCATAATTATTTCGGTACACTGCTGAGCTCTTACCACACAGTCCTTCGTCCTATTTGTATTGTAATACTTTTTCCTACATCGTCCGAATACCCCTGCATGTCAATATGTGCTGCCGGCAGGGTTTGACACGTTGACATCTGGCTCCATCATCGTCGACGGCAAGAACGTGCAAACGGACAGAGGATGGATTCGCTCCAACATCGGACTGTGTCCGCAGTATGACACATTCTACGACAACCTGACTCTTGTTGAACACATTGAATTCGTTGCTAAGGTAAAGTGCCGGTAGTCTTCACGTTTGAGTTGTTAACACCGCGTGAAAACAGCTATGTCGATTGATACTATAATACCCAATAGTGAATGTTACTTGGCTAAAATCAACCATTGCAAATGCAAAAATAAATACCAAATGGTACGTGTTTGCGATCTCCGTTTCGCTGTGCTCGTACACGGCGGTTGTCCAATCTGCGGACTTGTATGTGAACCATATCGCTACCGTCTCGTTTGATTATATGACCCACTTCCTCACTCTCTCGTCTGGTTATGTGAGCCACTCCGCCACTGTCTTGTCTGGTTATGTGAGCCACTCCGCCACTGTCTTGTCTGGTTATGTGAGCCACTCCGCCACTGTCTTGTCTGATTATGTGAGCCACTCCGCCACTGTCTTGTCTGGTTATGTGAGCCACTCCGCCACTGTCTGGTCTGATTATGTGAGCCACTCCGCCACTGTCTTGTCTGGTTATGTGAGCCACTCCGCCACTGTCTGGTCTGATTATGTGAGCCACTCCGCCACTCTCTGGTCTGATTATGTGAGCCACTCCGCCACTCTCTTGTCTGGTTATGTGAGCCACTCCGCCACTGTCTTGTCTGATTATGTGAGCCACTCCGCCACTGTCTTGTCTGATTATGTGAGCCACTCCGCCACTGTCTTGTCTGATTATGTGAGCCACTGCACCACTGTCTCATGTGATTATGTGAGCCACTCCACCACTGTCTTGTCTGATTATGTGAGCCACTGCACCACTGTCTCATGTGATTATGTGAGCCACTCCGCCACTGTCTTGTCTGATTATGTGAGCCACTGCACCACTGTCTCATGTGATTATGTGAGCCACTCCACCACTGTCTTGTCTAATTATGTGAGCCACTGCGCCCCTGTCTCGTGTAATTATGTGAGCCAATCCGCCACTGTCTTTTCTGATTATGTGAGCCACTCCGCCACTGTCTTGTCTGATTTTGTGCGCCACACCGAAAATACGATAACCGTTCAAAGTTACTTCCCCGACAATTAATGACCTAAATTCAAGCTACGAATACAATACTGGTCACGTGTCGTGTCTGTAGTTGAGAGGTTGTAGCAAGACGTGGCTACGGAAGGAAATGCCGGCGGTTCTCACTGCCTTCGACATGCTGCGTAAGAAACACCTACCAATGTGCTTGGTTGGAGAGAACACGAAGAGACAGCTGTCATTGCTGCTCGCTCTAGTGGGACATCGCAAGGTACGTCTTGCTGTCGTGCAGCCGTAAACTTAATCTCAAATCAAATTGTTATGTAACTGTTTAGAATAATGAATATAGTCCGAGTTTCTTTACCGATTCAAAGAAACTTCTCTTAAAATAATATTTACTGCATAAAATGCCCGGCCGACTAAAAAAATTATATGTCCGGACCGGCCCACTTAATAAATAATAGCGTTAAAAACATCGCTATGGTGCCCCAAACACTAGCCATGATGCTAACTGCAGTGCCCAAAACATATTCCTAATTGTAACTGGTATAATTAAAATGACTACAATAAGATAAAACGAACATTTTACTCTTTTTTATAACAGGAAAACACTGGAATGTTTCGTATTAAACATAGTATGTACGTTTTGGCAGAATTATATTCCAGGGACGTAGTATCCATGTTTTATATGTTCGCGATTTCGAACCGGTTATCAATGTAAAATGTGATGTCATGTCATCAGTCAGCGTACACTGCCATATATCCGTAGAGCTGGCTGTTTGAGGGAGTTTCCGGGCAACGGGAATTTTCTCATGGATACCTCCCTGTATCCTAGAAAATAAAATCAAGATAATTATAGGAAATGGCTGTGAAAATCTGCCAAAAGAGCGTTATTATATCATGAATAATAGGTAGGTAGTTACTGAGCTCAACGTCGGCGAGATTGGGGGCCATTTCCATATTGATTTGCCGTGTTACTTATCTTTTAACATGTGCATGTCACCTTTCTGAAAGAGGGCGACACTGTAACATTTTCCGACGGTTCAGTCCTACCACCGCCACTACGGGGCGCCACTACCGCCGCCGCGACCGTTAAAAGAACGGACATGCCGATGTCGCCGTGGGCTACACGAGATACTCGCGAGATCTCACAGTCAATCTCCTGGACGGACAACCTAGTTGAAAATAAGGCTACTTCGAATTATATCGAAATATTAAAACATATATTTTTATATTATACGCATATTTTATTCCGAACATGGGATTGATTAGTGTTATAAATACTCTGATTGGTCAGTTTTCACCGTCGACATCACCGTTGCCGCTAGAGGTCCCCTCTTTCGTGGCAGATCAGCCAAAAAGAACATATGACCAATGTTAAAATATATAAAACATGACAGTCGATAAGCAAAATAATATTTAATTAACCCAATCACGCTGATGTTGAACTCAATAACTACCTACTTGCTACTTGCCATTATCGTATACATAAATTGTGCGTTGTACGTCCAAACTAACTGAGTATTCTTCTGGCAACATAAGTAAAAAAAAACTGAAAATCAGGCGAGGATGCAGTTGTATAGCCTGCGCTAACATTCTCGGTACTTACACATACAGTCTTACGACTGTTCCCGTGAACTAGTCGACGCCGTATTTCAGCTGCTGCTACTGGACGAGCCGACGGCGGGCTTGGACGCCGCCTCACGACAAGACGTCTGGGACGTGTTGGAAAAGTACAGCAAGACGAAGGCTACTCTACTGGTCACCTCGCGGATGGACGAGGCTGAACGCCTTGCTGACTACATCGCTGTCATCGTGAATGGGCGACTGCAGTGCTACGGCACTCCGACGTTTCTGCAGAAGTATATCGGTGAGCGTCATTACCCAATAGCAGTGTAATGTAACTAAGTTATTAAGGCGTAGATTAGGTGTGAGAGCGAGAAATTAATAAAATACAATTTGACAGCGGTGTGCTGTAGGCTCGAAATACCGTCTTCGCATAAGACAACACGACACTTCTCACGCAGAACGTGTCGCCGACTTCGTCCAGTCACACGCCGTTGACGCGTCCCTGGAGTATCGCACTGACACCGAGTGGTGCTTCTCTCTACCCGTCAAACAAAGCGCCAGTTTTGGAAATATGCTCTCACAGATGGAGGAGCAGAAGAAAGAGTTGCACATTAAAGAGTACAGCCTGACTGTTCCCAAGATATTTCTATCACCTGCAATAAGAGACATGGCGGACAAGAGACTGTGAGCACACACAACAGGCATGCACAATAGGAGTGTGTGTGTTTGCGTGCGTGCGTGCGTGCGTGCGTGCGTGCGTGCGTGCGTATGTGGATACGTGTGGTGTGGTGTGATGTGGTGTGGTGTGTCGTGTCGTGTCGTGTCGTGTCGTGTCGTGTCGTGTCGTGTCGTGTCGTGTCGTGTCGTGTCGTGTCGTGTCGTGTCGTGTCGTGTCGTGTCGTGTCGTGTCGTGTCGTGGCGTGGCGTGGCGTGGCGTGGCGTGGCGTGAGTGTGTCTGTGTCTGTGTCTGTGTCTGTGTCTGTGTCTGTGTCTGTTTGTTCCTGTTCTTGTTCTTGTTCTTGTTCTTGTTCTTGTTCTTGTTCTTGTTCTTGTTCTTGTTCTTGTTCTTGTTCTTGTTCCTGTTGTTGTTGTTGTTGTTGTTGTTGTTGTTATTGTTTGTTTGTTTGTTTGTTTGCTTGCTTGCTTGCTTGCTTGCTGGCTGGCTTGCTGGCTTGCTGGCTTGCTGGCTTGCTGGCTTGCTGGCTTGCTGGCTTGCTGGCTTGCTTGCTTGCTTGCTTGTTTGTTTGTTTGTTTGTTTACATGTGTGGGTGCATATGTCCATCAGTGTATGCGTAAGTGCATTTTTTGGTGCGTGTAAATGCACCGTGTATGCGTGTGTGTGCCTGCTTGCATATGTGCTTGCATGCATACGTGCGTGCGTGTTTGTGCGCGACGTACGACGACGTGCATGCGAGTGTGCGTGCATACTTTCGTTCGTCTGAGCGTTTGTGTCGATGTAATGCGACGTCACTGTTTATTTTTGGTAACTTAATACTTATGTTTAGCGCGATTTAAAAAATTGATTTGTGCTGGGTATCATCCACGATTTTCAACGGGAATGGAAAACATGTTTTTAAATGAAATGTTGTTTTAGCTCCAACACGGAAGAGGACGTAATCTCTGAGTGTGGAGAGGTGGACAAAGAAAATCGTAGGTGATCAGTGGTTTCCACTAGTTATTCCAATACTGTGTACTACAATACTGGTTTCTTACAGTACCCATCGCAAACGTGTATAATCCGCTCCATTCTGGCTTTGTTATGCAGACATGAACTAGAGTTTTGTTAGAATTAGAGACAAAATACGTCAGTAAGTAATTTGTAAAATCGCTAGCTGCCTTCGTGTCAGTGTGAGAAGTTATAGGAGCAGATAGAAATATGTTGTCTGAATGACATACTGGTATCCTATGTTTTCTCATTAATTCCGAATAATTCATTGTTTCTATCTAAACAGATAATGGGAATTGTCATGTCAAATGTATCATTGCAATGCGTTTGACAATCCAATGGTTTAGCTATTAGTGACAACAAAACATTTTAATTAAAGACATATTCGTCTGTGTCCTACAGCAGAGAGATTGTCAACCTCAATCGATATTGCAAGTTCACCCGTACGTGTGCATCACCATCAATGGCGAGGTGCATTGATCAAACGGCTTCTGTACATGCGCAGTCGCCCGCTGGTGACACTCGTGCAAGTGACGGTGCCTCTCGCTTTCACCCTCCTCGTCCTGTACGTGACCGGCCGGGACCCAATCCGCCAAACTCCGCCTCTTGTTCTCAGTATGTCTCCCTTCGGCGGCAGTGTCGTTGCCGTGAGCACCAACGACCCTCCCGTGGGCGCCGTCCGCCGTCTCTCACAGCTCTACGCCCGTCAGTTCAACGGGTCGAGAGACAGTGTCGTCCACGTGAAGGGGTCTCCGTCCGGTCGCCCTCGGCTCGAGCAGTACTTGATGAGTGAAGCGAAGCGAGACTTGACCGCATACACGTACACACATTACGTCGCGGCCGAGTTCCTCAACTCGACGCAAGGTCCAGCGGCGTCGTTGGTCGACGTGATGGGCTTCTACAACTACAAGGCTCGTCACACGTCAGCCATCTGTCTCAGTCTCGTCGACAACGCCCTGCTCCGTTACCACGTCGGGTCCGGCTACTCCATCGAGACGACGAACCACCCACTGCGGGCGCCGGACGCCAAATCCCACCGGGTGACACAGCTGTTGACGACCGGCAACTACCTGCAGATGTCCTTCACGCTGGCCGTTGTCACCGGGCTCGCGCTGCTCATGAGCAGCTTCGTCGTCGCTCCTATCGAGGAGCGCGTGAGCGGGGCGAAGCAGTGTCAGCTGGTCGCCGGCCTTCGACCGTCGGTGTACTGGGGGGCGATGTTCCTCACCGACGGCGTCGTGTACCTGGCGCCCTGTGTCTCCATTGTCGTCACACTCTTGGTGTGGGGCGCCGTGCATGTCGGCACAGAACTCTGGCAGATCACCGCGCTCTTCACGCTCTACGGCTGGACCATGCTGTCGTTCATCTACTGCCTCTCCTTCTACTTCACCGACTCGTGCAAGGCGTTCGCCTGGCTCACCTTCTACAACGTCGGTTCAGGTAAGGAGGTACGCGTGCCTTGTCCGTGGAATCACAATGTTCTCGTTAGTGTTCCGTGTGGTAATGTCAGGGTTCTAATGAATGGAAATTTGGAAAGTAATGTGGCTGTTTATATTTCCTAGTCAGTGCTCGAAACTCGAAGTGACCGACTGAGCCAGCTAGTTGTATATGCTCACGGTGTGATTACTTAAATAGTTCCACTGACATCCTGTTGTCTATAGCATCAAAATCAAATGGGCTACCATCACATACCGTTTCCTTTCTATTCAATAACCATCTGGTTTTGTTAATCTCCAGCGTCGTTCTGCTATCGCAAGACCCCTAAGTCACCCGTTCCCCAACAACTTCGTCTTCCTACAAATAAGCACGATACTGACAAACACGCAAATCAAGACGTATGTATTTGTTTTATTTCCTCCAAGTACAAATACACACCTACACCAAGGTACTGACCAGGAATGTTCCAGAAGCATCACTGCCGTTGTCAGAGTGATTGTACGTGTCATTCTCTCGTGCTTCAGGTCTCATCTCGGTGGTCGGAGTGTCTCTACTACGTCGTGAGTCGGCCCAGCGAGCCATCCACCGCCTTTGCATGCTCACGATGCCGACCTACTGTCTCGGCCGCGGTCTCTACATCACTTACGGCAACATTGCGAAGCGTGTCGTCTGTGAGTGGGGCTTCGACAGCACGAGATGTGCAACTGGTGAAATACACCCATGTTGTCGAGGTACGGTAACACTGTAGACTGCAACTTAACAAGCTCGAATCCCTTTCATTGTGAATACGACGTGAAAGTGGACATGAAATCCTTCTGTTTAAGTCTCGAGAGTCAAGAGATTAATCATCTACATGTGTAACTAGTCCTCACGATCACACATACACACACACGCAACACACACGCACATACACACACATATGGGTGAGGTCTTAGAAAAACGTACAATTCACCATTTTCACAGTTTTTCAGCTTTACATGGGTATAGAGTAAAAACCTCTACACCAATCTAATTCTTCTTTGTATCATTCAATAGAGAATTGTTTGGGCTTTCAGAAAAAATGTAAATTTGTATAAGTCCGACAAGGATTTTTTGTGTTATTGGCCTATAAATTAGAAACAAAAGGGAACAAATGCATTTTTGAGCATTTCTTCATTTTTTAAATGTATCTTATTTCAAGTAATGTAAAGTTAGAATATCCCAAACTATTATTTGTCTAGTAAGTGGACACAGTTTACATTTCCATGACATTTTAACATGATTTGGGCCGGCAAAATATTTTCAATTCTCATTCAAATGAGAAATTTATTTAAACAAACGTCCGTGAATTATATTTCAATAGCCCAATTTGGATGTTAAGAAAGTGGGCACCATATTATTTTTACCACCTATGGACAAGGGTAAGTTGTTGCATTGTTGTGGGTGGAAAAAGTTTTAGCCACACCCACTTCCCTTGGCTAGGGTGGCACATGAACAGAATTATACTGATAAAAATCACGGACGTTTGTTCAATATGTTTACCTCTCCTGCATATAATTATAATTTTCTAGCTATTTCCTATAGCATTTCTCGTTTCTTGTACCACATTCTTCAATCGTGAACAAAAATTTCACTCCAGTTTGTGTATTGGCCTTACAACTGGTGTCGAAATGAAAACAAACGTCCGTGATTTTTATTTAAATATACTGAGAAGGTGACTGAAACTGGCAGAATGATCGTTTTCACTGTTGAAACTAATAGCAAACATGTTGGCCTTGTACATTTAGGGTATAGAAGAGGTTCTGTGATACATTTGTATAAGTGGGACCACACATAATCTGGAGAAAATAAAAAAAAAGGTTTTTATTTTTTTAAATCATAACACATACAGTGAATGGTAGAAATATATACTTGTATATAGCTGTATTCACAGATCAACCTCTTTTGTACATGTAGAAGACGTTTTGAGATGATATGAAGATGCTTAGTACTCATACAAGTTTCTTAAGTAAATGATACAAGTAACAAACGTCCGTGATTTTTACGCAAACGTCCGTGAATGTTATGTATATATGGTAAGCAGGCATACTGTTCACCTGCAAGTGTTAGAAAGTTCTTAATTACTGTTAAAACTAATAGTAAACATGTTGGCCTTGTACATTAAAGGCATAGAAGAGGTTCTGTGATATATTTGTATAAATGAGACGACACATAATCTGGGGAAAGTAACAAAAGTGTTTTTATATTTTTCAAAATCATAAAACATACAGTGAATGGTTGAAATATACACTTGTATATAGCTGTAAGCTCAGATCAACCTCTTTTGTACATGTAGAAGACGTTTTGAGATGATATGAAGATGCTTAGTACTCATACAAGTGTCTTAAGTAAATGATACAAGTAACAAACGTCCGTGATTTTTACGCAAACGTCGTGAGTTTTATGTATATATGGTAAGCAGGCATACTGTTCACCTGCAAGTGTTAGAAAGGTCTTTCTTACTGTTAAAACTAATAGCAAACATGTTGGCCTTGTACATTAAGGCTATAGAAGTGGTTCTGTTGTATTTGAAAGCACTTGTAACCTGGGGAAAGTTAAAAGAAAATGTTTTAATTGTCAAAGTCATGACACATACAGTGAATGGTCGAAATGGTCGAAATTTATATATTTGTATCGCTATAACCAAAGATCAACCACCTTTGTACATGTAGAAGACGTTTTGAGATGATATGAAGATGTTTAGTACAAGTGTCTTAAGTAAATGATACCAGTAACAAACGTCCGTGATTTCTAGGCAATATTATATGACTTTGTATATGTCGGCTATGAGACAACGGTGCTGTTTGTGAGTGTTCTGGACCACTTATTTTGTAAAGTTGATATGTCGTAGATTGTGTAGAGTGACTTTCACCTGTAAGAGAGCATTTTTGAGTATGCAAGGGTAAAGTAAAAAGTGTTTTCCAAAGATTTGCGCTATTTTCAGTCATCGGTGAAAGTTGATTAGCATATAATTTTAAAGATTCTTTAATGTGCTTATTCATTTTCTGTACTTTCAAACATACATATCATGGCTAGTTATAAACAAAATTTGCAGTTAATCTGAGATATTAAATGGTCTTTAATTGTTGTTCAATTTATTTCCATCACGGGCGTTTGCCGATCACATTACGTTTTCTTTGACAATCTCTAAAAACTGAACCGCTAGGATTAAGTCAGTATAAAAAATGAAGGGAATAACTTGTTCTTCAAGTGTAATAAAGTTGTTTAAAGTAATTGTGAGTTTTATTATTTTTGCCTGTCCAGCCCCAATTATACGTTTTTCTATGACCTGACCCATATACATATACATATATATATATATATATATATATATATATATATATATATATATATACATATACATATACAAAGATATATATGTATATATATATATATTTATATATATATATATATTCATATATATGTGTATATATATATATATATATATATATATATATATATATATATATTCATATATATATGTAGATATATAATAGATATATATATATCAGATATAATATATGTAAACATATATAAGCAGATAAGCACTTTTCTACATACGCTATCAAAACAGCTCACTACTTACGCTATCAAACTGCAGTAGTATAATTAGTTTATTCATCGTCGTAACTACTAGTATTCCCAAAACAATCTTGTGCACATTAATCTGCATGTTTCTATTGAACTACTGATAAAATATTATTACCTGCTATTGCGAATGGTTATGTTTTATTAATACGTTTCACAGACCTGGACAGTTGCGTTCTGGTTCCCAACATTCAGTAATCAACTCCCTATTATAATTAAATCTTCTCAAACTATACCAACCTTTCGTAAAAAAAAAGTCAATACATATTTGTTTGAAAATGCCTTTCCGTCGTATATGTTTTGCAAGAAGGTAGACCACACGCGGAGGATGCGTCTGACGTCGACTCAATGTTCGCCTGGCTGGCAATACACGGCTTCTTGTACACCTACCTCATCGCCTGCTTCGACAACCGCCAGATGCGCCACCTGTGCACCCTCCTCATGCTCCAAGTCAGCCCCCAGACGCCCACCCTCGTCCCCACAGCCACTCCGCAAAGGGTTGCGAAGGTGCGCCATAAAATAGTTGGCTTGTCGGAAGCGGAGAAGGCAGAACAGTACGTGCTGGTCGCGGAAGACCTCACCAAGTGGTACTTCGAGACGTGCAAGTTGACTCCGCATTACGCAGTGAAGGGGCTCACGTTCGGCGTGCGGCCCGGCCAGTGCTTCGGGCTGATCGGCCGCACGTCCGCCGGCAAGACGGCGTTGTTTCGCGTGCTGACGGGGGAAGACACGGCGACGTTCGGACGGGCGATAGTGGCTGGTGAGGTCGTCACGGATGGCATCGGAAACGTGAGTCCCACAGCTACGTTTGTATAACACGTATCTGTACATCCCGAATGCATACAGACAAAAACACGCTCACATGCACGGACACACGCACACACGCGCACACGCACACACGCGCACACGCACACACGCACACACGCACACAGACCCCCCCCCCCACACACAAACACACAGTGTCTCTCTCTCTCCCTCCCTCACACACACACACACACACACACACACGCATGCACGCACGCACGCACGCACACACACACACACACACACACACACACACACGTATGCGCACATACACATACCCGCACAAATAAAAAATATTATTCAACAGCAACAAATAATAACATAAACCCAATAACACATAACTAAGTGTACGGCACAGCTTCAAAGTGAATGATTGGATTGACATGTTTATTCTAGTTGCAAATATGTTGTTTGTGTTACATATTTTAGGTGTACAAGCCAAATAACTTTTTGTTTCCATTTAAAGGAGCTCGGATTGATTCATGGATTGTACTTGACTGTGTCGTGTCGTTCCGCTGTAGGCGTCCATGTACGTGGGGTACTGTCCACAGCGGTACTCACTGCTCGACTTTCTCACGGTCCGCCAGACTCTGACGTTTTACGCCCGAATCCGTGGCTTGTCCGTCAAAAGCGATACCTATCCTCTCCTGCAGGCTCTACAGTTGGCTGACTTTGAGAATACAACAGTCGGGTGCTTGACGTAAGAATCGAGACGTTATTGCGACTTAAATTTACCCGAGCCTTATGTTCTGTATTGTAAATATCCGATCACATGAGGTCATAGTAGATCGAAATTATGAAGCGCCTAAGTAATAGTACAAGTAAGTTTTATTGTGCATGTTTAATTATGAAATATTGCACTACCTTAAATATAATTACAATGGCATAACAATATGTATATGTAAGTATATGTGCTAGAACACGTGGATCGTTCGTGCATTTCATCTTATGTTTTGTTGAAATTTTGTTTTCAGACGATATTATTTATAACAGAAACATAAGGTGAATTGTTGAAGTGGAAAATACATGCACTATTATTTAATCTAGCAGCTGTCGTGCTGCATGTAAAATGTATTACATGTAACCATTATCAGCATTGTTGGCCAAATCAAAACATAATTGTAACTGTGACATAACCTGAATGGCACTGAGTACAACGATCGGGGTGTAAATCGGCCTGTGTTCTGTTTTTCCAGCCCCGCTTGCAAGAGAAAGTTGAACGTGGCCGTGGCGATGATGGGCAGCCCCCGGCTACTGCTGCTGGACGACCCGACCCGCGGCATGGACCCCGAGTCCAGAATGTGCACGTGTGAGCTGTTGAAGAAGTACACGGCAGGTGGCGGGACGATCGTGATGATCTCAACAAGGTACGACGAGGCACCTGTGCAACTACACGGGGTAGTCTCGTTTACCCATTAGGGGGTCGTTTCTTATTATACATATACATCCGTTTGTACTCATTCAAAGGAATGCCAACTCGCCGTCCATTTCGCGTTGCTATGTCATCTATGGTAGAATTGGAGTCATCGATTCGTAGGAGAGACAGAGAGACGGGGGAGGGAGAGAGAGCGACAGAGAGCGATATACAGACACACAGACAGAGAGGGGGAGAGAGAAAGACATAGAGAGAGAAACAGACAAAGCGACCGGCAGGCAGGCAGGCAGGCAGGCAGGCAGGCAGGCAGGCAGGCAGGCAGGCAGGCAGGCAGGCAGGCAGGCAGGCAGGCAGGCAGGCAGGCAGGCAGGCAGGCAGGCAGGCAGGCAGGCAGGCAGGCAGGCAGGCAGGCAGGCAGGCAGGCAGGCAGGCAGGCATAAATCGTGCGTATGCGCATGGGCGCGCGTCTGTGCGAGTGTGTAAGACTGGCTTGCATGTTGGTTGTTCACACTTGCTGCCCACCCTCACGTGTACTTTGTACCTTGCAGCATGTCCCTCTATGAAGAACTCTGTACCAAACTCGCCGTCATCGTCAAAGGACAGCTGACGTTTATCGGAACGCCGCACGAACTGAGGACGGTGTTTGGTAGGAACTATAAACTGACGATTCACGCCGGCGACCCAGCGCATGGCACACTCCTAGACATGGTCAATCTGCGGGAGTTTGTAGAAACGACATTCGTTGGCAGCGTGCTCAACGAGAGCCACAAGCGTCGACTGTCGTACTACATCCCACACGGGAACCTGACGCTGGCCATGTTGTACCGGCGCCTCGAGGCGGCCAAGGCTTTGTACAACATCGACCACTTCCTCGTGGAGGCGACGTCGCTCGAAGACGTCTTCATTCGCCTCACTGACAAGAAACCGCCCGACGGTCGTGTGACCAGCGCTGCGAAACAGACATAAATAACTGTGTGTGCGTGTGCGTGTGCGTGTGCGTGTGCGTGTGCGTGTGCGTGTGTGTAAACGTACTAAGTTTGTTTCATCCCGTTGATGTCCTGTTGCACAGTTAGCCAGTATGTTGTCATCACCCTCAAACGATGTGAACAAAGGTTCATGACCCAGGGTCGTGTTCACTTGATCCGGAGACAATGAATTAAGGTTGTGTCCACCATGAACATCCTTCTTTTGATCCACGTGTGATTCGACGGTCGGTCGAATTATTGTTTATTTAAGTATTATGCTGCTCCACAGTTTCCCGTCTGTTCAACCCGACCTCCTGCGTTTTGTTTATGGCAACTTCGAACAACGCAGACATTTCACACTGATCTGTCGCAGTTCTCGAGAGTCAACACCCAGCTCCGTGAGCACTGCGGCCCTCGTCCACGGCTAAATGCTCGGTTTTCTATATGGCGGCACTACTCACAATGAAAACAAAAATATTTATTTATTTTATTAAATTTGTTTGTATTTAAAATATAATAAATATCATTATGTAGTAATAAACATATCATTTTTACTACACCTGTCCTGTTCTCCCAGGTATTTTCATGTCCTGCTCATGTTCATATCCTATCCTATGTTATCCTGTCCTCTCCTATCCTATCCTATCCTTTCCTCTTCTGTCCTCTCCTGTCCCGTCCTGTTCTGTCAGGTTCTGTCATGTACTGTATCGTCCTGTCCCGTCCTGTTCTGTTGGAACCTAGCAGTGATTCGCTGTGACAATGACGTCTGTATTACTACGCAGGCAGTGACCAATTAACAACTGTTCTGCAATGCCAAATTATTTTGTATTTACTAAGTACGACCCAGTGTCAGCTGCTCCCAGAGATCTACACATACCGCGTGCTCTATACAATGTTATAACGGCAACAAGTCGTTTATGACTGAACAATTGCCAATTGGAGGGCTAACATCGATAAAAGCACGTCCGACGTTGGAAGTCATTGTTCCATTACGTCACTAACACGAGCTTAATGAATACGTCAAAGTCTGTTCGGCTGTAGTGGCAAGCCCATAACAGTGTGTGATCATTTGAACTCGTATTCTGTGTCGTTTTACACGAGTTGGATCCCGTTTAAATGCATATGATTTAACGTTGTTTTTGTGAAATACCCAGGTAGATGTTCTCAAAAACTCAGCAACTTCTGAAAGGATCAAAGATTAAGGATGATATCGCAAACCAATCATTTAGACTTATTCCAGACGGCTGTACGTTTCTAGCAGTAGCACACACCTTCTCTGGATGATATCATATATCGTGATTCGTACGCGTGAACTGGTCTTAGTACAAGTTCAGCAAGTGCCGAAGTTGAAATATTGGCGTAAATATTATTTAGTATATTTGTTACACTCACGTTTGACCGTATTGCATATCCGCCCACACGCCTATGTAGTGAATAGTGCGTACAGCGTGACGTAACCGTGTGTACAATGTGACCTAGCCGTGTGTGCAACGTGGCGTAACCGTGTGTACAATGTGACCTAGCCGTGTGTACAACATGACGTAACTGTGTATGCCATGTAATAAACTGTGTGTATAGCCAGAGCTAATACATCAGAGCTGGGTCTTTTCTTACATCAAGCGCCCTCACGGATGGGATTAAAACCTAAAACATATTTTTATACCGTATTAAACGACGAGACGTCCGAGATTGAGTGAGATCTGTGTGTGTATGGTCCCGTCGGGGGGTGCCCCAGCTCGTATCTAACAGCTCTTGTATAACGAGACGTAACCATGTGGACAACGTCACACGTAACCCTCTGTACGACGTGACGTAGCAGAGTGTATAATGTGACAAACAGTGTGTAACGTAACCGTGGGTACAAAGTAATATAACCGTGTGCACCCTGTGACGTAACCGCGTGAACAAGGTGGCGTAACCGTGTGCGCAATGCTGCAATGTTGCCGTGTGCACTGTGTGCACGACTTGACATCACATTGTGCACAGTTTGCACAATGTAAAGTGCACACTGTACACAGTGTGACGTAACCGTCCATACAATAGGTCGTAACCGTGTGTACAACAAGACGTCACCGTGTGTACAATGTGACGTCACCGTGTGTTCACTCCAGTCGTCGTGGTCTCCACAGCTACGACCAGTGACATCGACCGTCGACTCGGGCCGGCCGCCATCTTATCTGTGGCGGCCCTGTCGCCGTGCTCACTGCTCACTCCGTCTCGCTACGGCGGCAGCGGCTGGCATTGATTGCATTGTCTTGTCGAGTAACAGCGATAAGCGCTAGCACTCTAATCGCATTATAACACACACGGAGGAAGGCGCACGTGGCGCCACCTGTCGGCACGCAGTTCACGCAGCGACTAGAAATGGTCAGACTGCGCGCCGCGTCGGTACCAGTCTAACTAGAGTCATTGGAAGTAAGCGGGTGTTACGATGTTTTTTCCCATTGGAATTCACGTTGTTTCCTGCGAGTGAGACACCTTCGTCTGAGACGAGGCGTAGCTGTCTAAGTGGTCCTCGAAGTAGTACACTTCAGCCAGTCGATTGACTGCCACAATTAGTTTTAGGTTTACATTTTATAAATCTACGTCTTTCTGCAAATATTGGTAAAATCACTCGTGTCTTCAGCAAATGCAAATATGCCGCATATATATATATATATATATATATATATATATATATATATATATATATATATATATATATATATTTATATATATATATATACACGCACGCAGGCACCTACTACACTCACGCGCATACACACCACACGCACACACACCCCACATGCTTGTTAATAATCTTCCTTTTTATCCCAACCTGCGATCCGATTACAGATAGGCCTTTGTGAATCTCTCTCTATAATTTCTGGGCTGCACCTACTGTCGGCGCGGTTCCCACTGACTGGCGACGCGGCGTGTTAGGAGCATTTGTCTCTCGGTGCACGACGCTGCCTAAGTCAGTGGCTTAGAGACGGCGGGCCGGGTGAACAAAAGCCGACTGGCCGGTGGGTCGGTGCGGCGGCGGCGCGGCGTGCGGCGCTAGAGGCGTGCCAGGCAACACGGCAACAAAGAGCGTCTTTGTACGGCCGCAGTTACTTCGTCGGATCTCTGTTTACTTGCCGCTAATTCGTGTTTTGGCAGCGGCGCTCGACTCACACCGTGCCTCGACTCACTTCGTTCGTTCGTTCCTTCGGCCGTTACTCTTCCCCGACCCGTTCCCCGACGTAGGGTGACACGGACGCGCGAAGCTGGCGGAGTTTCCCCGCCGCGGTCTCACTGCTAGATCCCGTAACCATCGCCGGTGGATTGGCCCGCGTTACTACGACCGGTAGCCGGCGATGAGCCGTGAGAATGCGTAGGCCGACACGCGACGCCGGAGTGTAGGAGTGCACTGACCACTCCGGACAGCAGACGATGTCCGGTCCGCCCCTGCCCCCCATGGGGCCGTCCCCGCGCAGCCTGGGTGACTCGAGCCCCGAGTCGAAGCGAGCACGCCGGGGCGGCCGGGCCATCGACGCCGGCGCCACTGGAACCTTCCAGGCGATCGGTGAGTGACCAGTCAGTGACCAGTAGTGAGTTTTCTAGTGACCAGTGATATGTCTACTTGCTGTCGTTCACCACTGATGCTGCATACGTATGCACGATTAATAGTATTTCGATGAGATGATTTGTCGGTCGTCACAGTGACATATAGATGTACAAATGCCTGTGTTAGTTACAAATACATCGCTGAGTACGTATACATGTCGAGCCCCGCCTCCTTCTTTTGTGAGTTAATTAAGCCGTCGAGTCACTCTAATTAGCTGCCTAATGACTCGGCGGTTGTTTAATTTGATCTAACGTCATCAGACGGTGTCGTATGAGTACCGATAAGGTAATATGCTGAAATTAACGGAATGCCAACTTTATAGATGCAAACCTTCCTCTAATCGTAGCCAACCTATGCCTGTCGTCATTGCAGCGTCATTATTCCATAAATCCTGCCAAACTATGTACTCCACCCAACCATACCATCACTGTATTGTTGTCATTGCACACAACCATGACATCACTGTATTGTTGTCATTGCACACAACCATGACATCACTGTATTGGTGTCATTGCACACAACCATGCCATCACAGTATTGTTGTCATTGCACACAACCATGACATCACTGTATTGTTGTCATTGCACACAACCATGACATCACTGTATTGTTGTCATTGCACACAACCATGACATCACTGTATTGTTGTCATTCTACCCAACCACGACATCACTGTACCGTTGTCATTGCATCCAACCACGAAATTACTGTACTGTTGCCATTCTACCCAACCATGACATCACTGTATTGTCATTGCACACAACCATGACATCAATGTACTGTTGCCATTTTACCCAACCACGACATCACTGTATTGTCATTGCACACAACCATGACATCACTGTGCTTTTGCCATTCTACCCAACCACGACATCACTGTATTGTCATTGCACCCAACCATGACATCACTGTATTGTCGTCAGTGCATTCAACAACGATCTACAGTATATGCGCTGCTGTGCGTTGCTAAACAACGACATAACGGAACCACTGACATTGTATTTATCCACGTCCTCATTGCATTGTAGTCATTATACTCGACAACGACACAACACTGCCGCTGGCATTGTATAAAACCACGTCCTGATTTCATACACCTCATTGTGACCAAATACGACCTATGTACACCTAATAGAATTGCATCCAACCACGTCTCACGTGCGCTCTGACAGCTCATCGTAATCAGCCGAACAACCTGGTTAAAACGAAACAACATCTTCGCTGTGAACATCCCTGCGTAACTTTATTTAGCAACAAATGTATAGGTTTCCATGAACGTTTAGTTAAACATCGAATCCCCAATCGTGGCATAATAACTCGGCTCGTTCAACAATATACACTATAGATGTGATTTCGGGACATTCACAAATGCAGCCTTGCTGTGCCTCCCCGACACCAACGCACCTGATCCTTGCAATTAAAGTGACAACACTCTGATTGTCGGTGTTGCCTCTCATATCATGACGGTTGGCCTGGATCGCCGTGGCGTAGTCGGTAGAACACACAACTCTCTCGAGTAAATCCGAATTCCAATTCCTATTTTCATTCAAAAACTTGGGCAATTTCGTTCACTCCGGAATGCCAAGTGGACCGCAGCAGCAGGTGTGACGGACGCATTGGATTCACACGAGAGTTTCCCTTCATTCGTGTTGGAGCACATGAACAAATTCGCTTCAAGTAGTAATTGCAGCGGTGTTGAAAGGTTCCCAAAGAAGTCGAGATGACGTTCGACAGAACAGCAGAGCAGGTCAGCCTGCGATGAAGAGTAACGCATCTTGAGGAGCCGTAAGAATTGCGCTACGTAAACCATATATACAGTGCATCTATCTATGTGGTGTTTCGTTTGGTGACAGTGTGTTACTGCATGAAACAATACTATTCATTTACAACTTGTTACTCGATGTCCTGTCAATGACCAGCATTGGATGAGTTGACAACATGACGCGTGTGTTGCGTATGAAACAAGACCCGCGACAGCTTCCTCTCCGTTAGCATCATTATGCCCACAGTCAGCACTGTTTTGAATTGCGAGACGGACGCATTGGATGACAGTGAGGTAGTACGTGCATATATATATATATATATATATATATATATATATATATATATATATATATATATATATATATATATATATATATGGCGACTAGCGAAACAGTTACAACCCTCCAACCCACGAAAAATCAGGTTCGAACAGTTGCATATAGTGTTTTGAGACGGTTCTCGACGTTTGGAAGAGGCACGTTTCTCATACATATGTACACAACATTAACTATGCAACTATACGTGTACTTTGTGGAACCGCAGCGACTTATGCGCGACTGGAATCCGAATACAAACCCACTTCCTCGTCGCCCTATCTGCCGGTGATCGAGAGCATTGTCTGTCGTTGCTATGCCGAGTTGGCTCTTGTTTTGCCGAGTGAACGTCACCGCCAGCGGATCACACCTGCTGCTGCGGTCCACTTGCGACCAGAGTCGGTATAATGTCGACATGGAGTAGGGACAGCAAAACACAGGCGTACACGTATATGTAATCAAGAACATTATGTAGCAAACCACATGCACATTTGGCAATACAGAGAACATCAACGTGGCGGGTCTTCCTTGCAGTGTCCTATGTCTGAGCAAACTCGTAACTGGGCTTAGGATCAGAGAACTGCGTCAACATGAAATATCGCCAGCAGTATTGCACCGGCGCACCGGAACTAGGTGTGTATGTCCTAAGACGCGAGCAAGGTTGACATTGTCGAGGGTTATGACTGCGCTGTCGGCGCTCTCTCGTGTATTCCATTTCACCTGTCAAGAACACAAAGCTGTGGCCTATCCAGTTATGTTTTCTTCCAAGGACTTTCTCTGTCGCCTTCTGTGTCTTTGACCCTGTACTGTTCCCTGAATGATGGTCTTGGACAGAAAGTTGTGTCTGGAGACATGTCCGAACCAGGAGAGCTTCCGGCGCTTCATTGCAGCTAACAGGCCTCCTGATTTCCGGGGATCTGTTGTCTGACATAGTCTTCTGCTCTGTTGAGGAGATGCGCAGCAGCCTCTGATAACATTTCATTTCAAACGCTTGGCTCTTCTTCTCTGTGCCTGCCGCCAGTGTCCAACTGTCGCATCATTGAAGGAGTGCGGAGGCCACAAGTGCCGTGTACAGCCCGACTTGTACTGAGAAGGTGACGGTGTTGCTTGGAGTTGTTGACAAGGATGCTTTTCAGCGCTGACTTCCCTTGCGTTCAACAAGCCATACTCAACTTAACATGGTTAACACACCGATGTACATAAATACATGTGAGTTATCTACATCAGATTACAATTCACAATGTTTTAATACTACGCATACGTAGACTTCCTGCTTTAATCTGCTTTACTAATGTATGCTGTAAATACATTGCGATACTACTATATACGTCAACACAATTACTGATGGTTATGACAAGTTTGTTGCGTGTACTTCCAGATCTGCTGTCTCTGTGGTAGGGTTAGGTCGAGCTTCGGTCGTTGAGCACGTAGGCCACACACAACGTTACGGGCGGGTCGACAGGACATATAAATACACGCTAGTATCTGCTAGAGCCGTGCCACATTTATGTTCACGTCAGAAACATATCTACCATGTGCATCATGTACGCAAGAGATATACTACACTTATGTTCACAACATTTGGACGGGGCTATCCATGAAACATACAAGTGGTACACCACACTTACGTCTGCTCATGTCAATCAGAAGTGCACGGCGTTTATGTTCGTCGTTGCAAGATCTACACCAAGTCTACGTCAGTTGAGACAAGATATCAATGCATGTATATTCATGACGAAAACAATTGTTCGTACATCAAATCTATAATGTGCAACTCACTGTCTGTGGGTGCATAGCTGGGACACTATCTTTATGTCAGCCGTGTCTTGTTATCTTTATGTCGAAAACGTATGCTACACCTTTACGTTCGTGTCGATATAGTGTATGTTCATGACAATCAACGGTACAAAACATTCTGAATATTCCCGTCGTGCATCATATTTATGTTCGTGATGATTACAGAAGCTTTACCCCCACATTTGTGATCCACTCGATAGGTAATGGTGATACGAATACGTAACCTTCTGGGTTCATACAAATAACATAAAATACCACGAGACCATTGGTTTACGTTCAGGATACATCACAATATAATATACCATGTACATGATATACATTTCGCATCGAGGTATGTTAGCGCCTTAGTCAAACCCGGGCGTGGAAGGGCTGCGGCAAGTGGAGTGTCTTCAGATAATGGGACTTTGTCGGAGGGTGGGACAAAGGCGTACTGCAGCATCAACAGACCGTATACGTGCTGACATTGGCCGCTGACAACACTAAATGGCTGGGACAATGAGGAATACACATTGGTGTACGACTTGCCCAGTGTGTACCTGGTGATGTGTCCTGACAACGGAGAAGCGTGCTTTGCTTCTTATCCCTCGCCGGTTTTGCTTGACCTGTCCTGTCCATTCAACTTGTCTTCTAATATGGTGTTTTCCTTCTACGCGCTAAACAGGAAGTGGTGAGTCTACTGCACAGTCACGGTGATAACAACTCATGTCGTTCGTTCTATCCAGACCCTTTATGAATGTATGGAAAATCCAACTGAAACCTTGGTAGCTAATAAATTTATTCTTAATTATAGTCTATGCTATTCTATTAGTCAAACCCTGGGCCTGGAGGGTCTCTGGTGCTGATGTTTATGTTTGGAACTGGACATAAAATGTTTAGCTTCCCACCTTTTATGACTGTTGGAATTATATTTGACCCTCATGGGTAGTGGAGTCGAATGTTGTGTAACACACAGTTTTGTATTCACCACATTCCGACGTCTGTTTGGAGCCAAGAGGCTCTCGGATCATGGCTTCCGGATAACACTGTAAGGCTTCTATTTTGTATCGATCGGACTAATTCAATATGTTAAACTGACTAAAAAGTGTGATAAATGGAATCTGGTCGCCTTTGAAATGTACAAAGGCCATATTCACCGCATCCTTATTAGTTTATTGTGAGTTTTGTATGAAGGTGCGCTGAGCACAACTTGGACTGATATGCGATAATATTACACAATCACAAAGCACATATCTAAGTTGCTATCTACAGAAATATAATTGTTATGATTTACCGCGAAACTTATGTCGGCGATGTCTGTCTGTACTATTCATTATAATAATTATGAGTCTTGGTAGTCGTGGGATTGTCTTGTTGCCACAGCCAGTTTCCACTCTGCACGCTCTCGAAGTTAGCTTATTGAAACATCCAACGGCACATGAGTTAACGCCAGTCTTCAGTCGATAACGACACAATCACCATAGTTGCAACTCGAGAGCATTGACTACATCATAATACAGTTGTCTGTGCGCGACGCCTGCACGTAACTGTCAGCGACTCACGAGCCAGTCCTGCTCGGCGGTGAGCGGTTAATCTGGCGGCGACTGGAGCCTTTGTCGCGCGGTCAATGACGCGTTTACGAGGCGTTTTCAATACGCGCCGCTATTTGTGAACAATGATTATTACCGGCAGTGCCACCTAGAACGCGTCACGCTCGAGTGCCCAGGCGTGGCGATTACGCGTGCCTTTTGCACCGGTTCTCGCGGCGTCTGGCGGCTGTTTGCACTGCGGCGGCCATTATACGGCGCGAGCTCATTAATCCGCCACTACTTACGGTCGAGTTCTTGATTGAAGTATCGCTCTACCAGATTAGGATATTGTCACGAGTTCGCGCTTCGGTTGGCGTAGGTGTCACACGAAATGTTGACCTTTTGGAGGGAGTATAGACCACATGTTCACATTTGGTTGGTGTGTGTTATCGCCAGATCCAGATTTTACAACATAAATATTGTTATAGGAAAATTATCGTCGGTGCGAAAGCCAATGAGATTCAGTGATTCTGGGCGTCATGTATGAGACGCAACAGTGGTCTACTGTAAGGGTCTTGGCAAACTTGTTCTGTATTGGGAAACACCGTTTTATAATCAGCAAAGTCTAATTATGCGTAGATCACGATAATAAATCTACATTTTAATATAGTTGTATATATATATATATATATATATATATATATATATATATATATATATATATATATATATATATATATATATATAGTAATATGTTTAATAGTTAGATATATTAGCCTGCTTTCTCTGTGGATACTCCAGTGTTTCTATGGACGACACAGCAGCGTCCCCTGGGGGCAGACAGGGTTCTTCCTCTGCAGACTGTGTAGAGTCCACATATCCTGTCGCCTGCAACTCAGTGGGGTCCCATCCACCTTTCTTGTGCGTTGTCTCACTGTAGGTCTATGTATAATTGGTCTCATCCACCAGTTCCATTGGACGAGGAGCTGCTTCAACTTAAAAGAATTTAGGCCAAACGCCAGACGATACTGTCTGAATGAGAACATGTGCGAGGAATGGATGATCACACATGTTCTCATTCAGATGTTACATACCGTGTTATTTCTACTCAACAACCGACATACTTAGTTAATCTGCTATATTTCTCTGATATCTCTGGGACCCTTAAATCATCCGTTTCCAAACAACGTTTTGTTCCTAAAACAAAGCTGAATATTGGCAAACGTGCTTTCTCTGTAACTGCGCCAACAATTTGAAATCAACTTCCTATTGCGATTAAATCTTCTGAAAATATAGACACCTTTCATAAGAAATTTAAAAGCAGATTATTTTGAAATTGCCTTTCTACCATAGATTTTTGCAAGTTCCATGCTCCAATGACGACTTCCCCGTGTATGACTAGCTGAACGATTTTGTTTGCTTCGCCTCTTGGCTTGAATATTTTAAAGGATATAGGCGCTATGGAAGTGTTACAATTCTTATGAGTACGTCATTATTCATGAGGGCGAGAGGCGCCAGTGTACGGAGGTCGGCGAACCTTTAGAAAGATTTCATCTACAATAGTAAATATCCTTGTTTGTGTTTGGCAGTGGCTGAGGTCTACATCTAGGAAACTACTAGAGTGGATAAGCCACTGTGACTTACTCTCACTTGAGGAGATTTAGTAGAATGATTAAGCAAGCAGGCGACATGACGCTGCGTTTCCTGCCAATAACATCAACTCTGTGCTTCTGCTGAGCTGATGCACGGCACAGCTTCGTTGGTGTCTGTCTAGCTTCGTGCTGCAATGAGCCGTTGACCCTCGACGTGCTTTCTGGGGGGTGAGGGTGGGAGGGGGCTGTGACTAGCATTCTCCCCTTCATTGGTGCAGGGAGGGGGTTTCGTTTTGTGTGTAATTTTTGTCGTTTGGTGAGTGTCCGGGCCGTGCACTTTGCATTCTTGGTGACAGTGAATGTAAATAAAGTTGTCAAAGTATACCGTTGGAAGGTTTTTATGTGCCTCATTCGCCGAATATTCACCAGTTTCGCAGTCTTGTGAAAGTTAAATAAGGATATGTATTGTTGAACTTACAGAAAATTCCAAGTTTAAAGAAATTGAGTTCGATCCGTGTGTGGCTGAGTAACGTTATTGCAGATCTGCGCTTTCTAACAGTCACGACCGCAACTTTGCTGGGTTGTTCCCGACATGCCAAGGTCGTGACAGAACTTAACACATTGGCGTATTTATTAAGACTAACGAAAACCACCGTCACTCTTGTATAGTAACATCTTTTCTAAACGTCCCGTTTCTCTTTCCACAGATCCACGATCTTCACGTTCCAACCCGTCCCGTCTGCCGCCATTGCAACAGAAAAAAAAGAAACCGCGGGAAGATTCGGTAAACTTCCTTGTTGACATTCCCAGACGTAGGCTGTTTTCATTCAGTTTAATGATGATGACCCTATACTTATTCATAGTAAGATTCATTTGTCGTCGTAATGGTGGTTGTTGTTGTATTTTTGTTTAATTCAGGGTCCTATTGGTAATCTGTATAGTTGTATATAGAGATGTATCGCATCTCACCTACTGATCTTTGTTTCACCGCATGTATTCCATGAGATTTAATTCTGCGGTTACGTTGATTTGTTGATCATAAGAAGTGGCTCTTTGCCATTAGTGTAATTAAACTCCATTGCCGACACGTTACGTATTTACGGACGTCTAAACATAGAACGCAACATTTAATCTCATGTCTCATTTAAGACCATAGTACAACTTACAGCACACGCGTTCATAAATTTAACATGTTATATACAGGCTGAACGCCAAAAAGTTTGTTTTTTCACAAGATAAGTAATGTGCATGTTTTCAACTTTACCTTGTCTATTTTGGTAAATTAGTTAAGCAGTTCATCTTCATCCCTACTTTACTATGTGCACCGTATCGTAACATGTTATTTACGTATGGTGTGTTATTTACACATGGTGTGTTATTTACGTATGGTGTGTTATTTACGTATGGTGTGTTATTTACGTATGGTGTGTTATTTACGTATGGTGTGTTATTTACGTATGGTGTGTTATTTACGTATGGTGTGTTATTTACGTATGGTGTGTTATTTACGTATGGTGTGTTATTCCGTCTTTACAGCCGAGTGCGTTAATTGCCAAGTTGACGGGGCGAAAGGACGCGTCTACTCCAGAAGGGTTTGTCAAGCGGGTGAGTCGTTAATGATATATTTTCACCCCGTAATACCCGCGTCTGTAGAAACTTTATTTTTGTTTTAAAGCACAGATTTGACAGTGCGATCAGAATGTTATATCCCTTGTAGTTATTTATGTTTGCTGTGATACTGTACGCTGATGATCTGTACTCCATATATGTGCTCACAATATCGCTGTTATCACACTTTGAATTATTAAATTCAAATGGGCGTTTCGCGGTGGGGTATAAACGATTGGTAGGTGGTCGTTCACGACCTTATACGTCATTGCAGTCCTCACTGAGGTGAGAGGCGAACATGTTGTTACAATAACATTAGTTCGTTGTGTATATTGTAAACACACCATTTACCAAATGAAATACACACGTACATTTTAAAATAAATGTTAGTTCCGGCAAGAGGCAACCATTAGCCATGCACGTATTTGTGTAGAAATATACACCATGGCGGGTCAATGTTACTCGACGACCTAATGCGGATGAATCGAATAGTTTGACGCATGCATTTAGCTCGCAGCTGTTCCAAAACACGAGCCGAACGTGTCTGGATATTATTACGTATACCGTAGAGCCCGGCCAGCTGTGTCAGTGATTACTTCTGTAACAAATAGCTTGATACCACAACACATTTGATAGTTCGTGAAGCATTTAAACATCGGTACAATTCGTCGTAGATCATAACGGGAAAGTGAACCCTTGGAAAAAGCAACAATCTCCATACGTATCAAATGTCTTCTCCGATCGCCATTTTACCTGGAGCCTACCAGTCGTCGTCACTTGTTCCGGTCCGTCACATCTTCCTCCTTCAGTCCCCTCAACTCCGTGTCTTTCTTTACGTTGTCATTCCATCTGTTTTGTTCGTCTTTTTCTCTTCTCAGGAACTGGCAATTGTGCAGCTCTTCTCAGGTAGTGGCCTTCTCTCTCCTCTGCAATGTGCCGGGCGTCGCTCAATTTCTCCTGTATTCCCTCATCTCAAGCTACCTGTCGAACTTCCTTGTTTGTTTTATATTTCCTCAGCGAGATGTTCATTGCCCATCTTATCATTCTCATGTCAATTCTCGTGAGGAGGAGTTCTTTTCTCTCCGGGACCCGTGTCTCCGCTCAATACATCACCTATTGGCTGGATGACTTTGCAAACGTTGGATCAACAAAATTAAACTTGGATTTTTTGCTGACCTTCGTATGCAGCTTTAAGTGTTGTGAGATAGTTGCTAACTGTTTGTTTTGCTCTACGTTGTTTCCGTTGAATACCTTTTGATAATTAATGTTGTCTAGTCGAGCTCTCGCCTTTGTAGACACACCATTGCTGTACACAGTATTGACTAGATATAGAATTGTCGTAGTTGTCGTATAGCATCAGAATGGAGTTGTGTGCATGTCGCTATGTTGGGTTATAATCAGTTATGTGCATGTAGTATACGACAACTTTGTTATGACGATATTACACGTATTTCCATTTTGTAACATGTAACGTCTGATCTGATCTGATTTGAAGTTATGCCAGCGAAATTCGTGTTTTAATCTAGACAGTATAGTATATTTTGAACATAACAATACAAAGAATATATTGCAATACGTTTTGTATTTTTTGTAATTTGTATAACATACGTTATACTGACAAATCTTCGCATGACGTATTGCAAAGTGTTCTTCTTCTTGGGTGTTCGTCATTATTTATTCCCATTCATGATGTGTCGTATAGACACGATGGTCAAATGTGAGCCCAGCGTGTACATGCCTCTACTTGTTTGTCAGACTAGAGATTAATGATTGTCAGTTGATAAAGGACGCCGTCACTTTGTAGCAGTTAACTTGAAGTACTATATTTGTGTCATTCGTAGACAGAATCGGTCGTCTCTTACACATGCACTACTTCTAATTTACCATGACATTACATACAGAGGAAGGTCGCAATTTATAAGTGACAGTTTTCCACCGGAAACTGCACGTGATAACATAATATTTCTTTTGAACGCAACGTGTAATTTTCAAAGCATTCACGGAGCTCATTGTCGGCGCTGTGCAGTGTGAGCTCATTTAAATAACAACACATAAGGAGTTGCCTGGGTCGTTGTGTGTCATTTAGTTGACGGCATAAACAGTCACTGTTCGTTGTTTATCGTTGTTCGCATTCCTGCCCGCGTTCAGATTACCAGTGGTGTTTGAACGACTCACTCTCCTCTCCGTAATTCATTTCAATGCAAAATACGAATTCTCTGGCTGCGGTATGTTCACGGTGACAAAACTTGCGAGATAAATCACGTGCAGAACAAACGCATACACAATAAATAAGTCATAGGAGAAGTCGCCAGACAACAGATCGTGTGACCTTTGAGGTCACCCGCTTAGTAGTGATAATCTAGTCAACGACATGACACATCGTAACCAGTGGAAAGAAGGTGTCAGATCCCCAATTTAGTCAATCCATAATTAATTCAGAACGTTTATATCCAGTATGTAGTATGTGAATAGTTTAACTATTATCCGCGAAAAATATAAAAAGTCGATATATCTAACAATGTGCCGAGAATTAGCCATCAATCAACTTAAATAAGTGGTCACATTGATTCCTTAGAGACGAGAGTTACAATTGGATCTGGATCTGGCTAATTTGATCTATATTGTTCAATCGTACTTATTGAGAATTTTAGTCAATACAGTTTTCAGACAAACGCGATCCTAGACACCTGGAAAAGGTGGATATCGCTAGTAGGTATATGAGTGGACTAAATAGAACTTGATTGTATTCTACATCCAGTCTTGGTGTAGACTATATACAGGCGTAAGCACGCGAAGAGGTGAACTAGTCACGCAGCCTTTCCAAGGCCGACTCGGGGATTTCGGCACAGCGTAAGAAGATACGGCCGCTATTCACGAGCGATACAATAATGCTTACAATAATAAGCAGGTAATCAGCGCGCATAATAAACGACAGAACGTGTTCTGCCGACAATGCAAGCTACCTAAATAAGTTGTATTCGAACACGACTAAAGCTGTATCTTAATAACAATATCTTACATGGAGTGGACACTTTACACGAGCACTTCGTTGTCGGCACTAAAGCTCAATCATGTCGGGCTTTGCCGTGTTTTTCACAAATGTCGCACCTCATCATACGTTGCCATTCATCATACTTGTTAGTCGTATTGCCACTCGACTAGGCTTTGGGGGTCGTCGTATGCTGTATTAAATCGGTCGCATGATGGATCGTTGTTTGGATCCCTTCCAGCGCCACCTGGAAGGAATCCAAACATCGAGTCGCTGAGGCTGTTATTTTTGGGTCGTCTATTGTACCTATGTAACTTCGTGAATACGAGATAACATCGGAACATGTGGTTGATCATAGCAATTGTATCCTTGAAGGACACTGGTGCTTGCTTGCAAGATATGCAACTGTGTGTTTGTGATCTTGGTAATGTTCCCTCTAGTAGTCGATTCATATATTCCTTAGTGTATTGTGGAGATATGCACCTAACAATGTTATCGCGATGCTAATGCCCACGATAATTGAGTGGTATAGAGACACGAGTCAACACGCGGGAAAGCATAAATGACTGCCCTATATTTATTTTCCTCACTTTGTTAGTTCCTATCATGATAGTGTGTACGTGAGAGGTCGTGGGAGTTTGAAAGGCTTGTGTTTCTCTCCGTAATCCGCAGTAATGCGGTGTCGCAGTCGCAACGCTTCGGACTCTCGACTAAGAGAACCCGGGTTTGTATCATGTCGAACCTAGGGCAAGGTTATTCACTCTACGTGACCCGAGTAAACTGTGTGAATGAATACCTGGCTATAGACAGTGGTGGGTATTTGTGCATGAATAGTCTTCGCACAATAATAGCAACGTGCTAAATGCTTTCCATAAAAGTCGCGATGATGTTCGATTGAACGGGTGTGTACAGCGTGTAAATCGCTTTGAGCAATCCTGAAGATTTTATACTTACGCTGTCGCGCTAACATTTATCCGTGCGTTATTTTTGATCCGGGTGATGATTCTGCACATGCGCATATCTATGTGAATGTATATTTAGCATCAACTAAGACTGTCGCTCTTCTATTTATCTGGTGTTATACTTTATATGGCTGGTGTTGATGTGCATGACGTCATTATAAAATGTATGTGTTGTGGGAGCATAAATAAATTCTGTCGTAAAGCTGTATCCTCTCCACGAATAGTCACGTGACGTCACCACTATCAATCTGAAATCTGAAAACAACTCGAATTATAACGCTCGAGTTCACGCCTCGTCGCCATCTGTGTCTGACGGCAACGGCTCTTTCATGTCGGGAACTCGTCTGTCTGATTTCTAAAGAAGTTATGTTTGTGTGTCGAGTGTCTGTGGTCTCCCTGGACATCGCCGTGGTTGTAAAGTAACAAATTCTATCACCACATTTTCACACCGGGATTAGTTAGTTATCTGTACATTACATGCATACGACGAAGTTATGTATTTACACGCTCGGGAGAACATAAACAGGGCCATATTCTCCATGACGAAAATGTGTTATTATTAATGAGTGTGCTTAAATCTTTAGACAGTTATACAATGACACTGTGCTGTTGCGTGACGTAATGTATGCTGTACTGATATGATCACTACATGTGCACTGCTGTACCGTTGTTGGTGTCATTGTTCTGTGGAACATATTCATGTAACTGACCCAATTACTGTTTCATGGAATGGCCCGCTCCCCAATTACATGTCGTCTCCATGCGTCTGTGAACGGTTTCTCGGAGCTACTCATTATCAGAGTTCTCAATTGACCGTCGTACAAGGCATAGCAATCGGTAACACACAATAGCCGTCCGTAACGTGTTTAGAACTAATCTACGATTGCGTCGTTGAACGAAGCGAAGGATACAAAAGCCGACGAGTCTCAGACGCTAAATCAATGCGTTCCCCTATTTGGACTCGTGTTTAGTATGTATGTTTTCATTAAATAGTATTGTATTTCTATTGTTGAACATATGTCGGTACATGCATGCAAACGTGCTCATATGCGCCCACAGACATACAAACACACATAAATACATACAAACAAAGACCCGTATCTACGTTGGTATGCAAGCAAACACACATGCTCACGTGTACACATGTACGCACATGTACGCACATATATACATGTGCACACACATATGTATGCACGTATATAGACCCTACACTTTTCGTTACGTTTATTAAAGTGTTTGAGTAAAGTGAATGCAGAGCTTAATAATACTGTTACGCTGATTTCAGGTTTACCATATTTTCACTATATGTTGACGATGCTTATTTTTCAGTCATCTTCGGAGGAATGTTTCAAATGCATGTTAAAGATTCCGCACAAGAAATGCCAGGCGGTAAGTGAATAAACGAAATGCACTCTACTGCTCTTGAACGTGTTCCTATCATATGAATTATGTTTACTTAATAATACTTGTTACAGGCTAGTTATCTAAAGCTGTGCAAATTTATACAAATACGGCATCCAAATAAACTATGCGTTTTCTATGTTTTCTAAGTATGAATACAATAGTTAACCATAGTCACGGTTTTTAGAGATGAAATATCATTTTACTGGACCTCACAAATGTGTCCAAATGCCACATTAAACTGCCACTGTTGTTCAACGTGAACACTATAATCATGTGTTGTCGCAACAGCGTGAAGTCGTTGTATTTATCTCAAATGAATCAAGCGAAAAATATGCATAGACATAACCGACGCATGGGCAGAGTCTTGCACTGTCTTAACACTAATGCAATTGACTGTGAAGTTTCCATCTTTTCCAATATGTTGTATCGTATCGACAATTCAAATATTTTTTAATGAACCACTTTTGTCGATGAAAACTTATGTTTCCCCACAGAATAGCCATCGACGTGAACGGCGAAAAACATATTGATTGCATGTAGCTTCGCCCCCGTTAGGTAGCGTCCTTCCTGATAACTACCCGTGTTCGTTATTCGGGAATTTGAGTGACAACGCGGTGATTTGAATGACAGCGCTGCGATTATTATCTAAAACATTGGAAGGTTGAATTATAAAGTTAGTTCTGCTTCGTTAAAATATATTTGTGTTTTCGGTACCTTATAATAGATTTAATTAATACTGTACAACATAACTGCACAATAAAAAAATGAATACAAGAGCCACCTTCCCTTTAAGTGGCACACACTGCACAATATTCCATACAATCGACAGAGAGAGCCAGACTCACTATATTAAAGGAGGGGTCTAATTACGCCGCACATCAAGTTAAAGAATTTGAATGCCCCAGTAAATCCAATCTAATCCAAACCCACAAAATCAGCCGCGCATGACATACGCCGAATGGATTCAAGTCACCGTATATCTTAAAACCTTGTCTTGTCTTTCAGCACAAATTCATCCGCATTGGCGGTGGATACAGACACAGTTACTGGATGGTGAAGGCAATGCTAGAAGCCATAGAACTAGAGGTAAGTAATGCAATGTGTTCGAGTACATCGAAGAGAGCAGACAATCACCTTTCCCGAGTCTAACACTCTCAAGTCAATTCAAATATTGTCGTTTGTATGAATCAAATAGCAACATTACATTTGATGCTAAGCAGTACATTCCGATTTATCAAGATGGTATTGCATAAAGAGAGTAATTCGCTTTTGAGGAACGAGCCACCACGGATGTAAACAGTCAGTATGAAAGCGTTTGCTGCCGTCGAGGACTGAACAACGTCCGCTACTCTTGTAACTTGTATCTCGTGTAGATCTGATTAAAGGCCGATATAAGTAACATCACACAATATTTATTTATCGATTAACTGTTTTCCAAAGTTAGATAAAATGATCAACTTATAATATCCAGAATGGCCATGCATGCCTTTGTTATTTTTGTAGCGACAACGACAACTTATAATACAGCAGCGATTGGACGCAATTCAAGAAAAAAGTAAGTTTGATGATTGTTTGCAGGATCGCTGTAGATTACAGTAATGTGTCACTGTAGAAGAGTAAGTAGAATATTGCAAGGCTGTGTCGAAATGAATGGACTTGTCCATGTTCTCATTGTTTCATGGCATACACAAATGTTTTTTTAAGAATATAATAAAAAATATATTCAGCAGATGGGGATATTATAATGTGCGTATTAATAGTATTGCTATAGGATTAATTGATTCTTACCTAAGATGGTACTTACGTGTCTCAAAACTACGTCAGATGAATCCATTGTTTGCGCGCGCCGCCTGTCGGACTTAGAATAATTCACCTGGCGGTTTATACGGCATTACGCCTACTGAATGTATTGCACTGGTTTCCTAGTGACACATAGAACGACACTAGCAACATGTCTGTAGGTACACCACCTCTATGGAAATCACAAACGAACCAGTGTCCATCGATGAATAAATAATAGTAGTGGCTCCACATTAAACTACCTTCAACTATCATTGTTTTAGTAATTTGGTGATGGAATATAAATGTCTAGGGTTGAATACTCGCATCAGACGCTGTAACTTTGCACAACATTTCGTCCGCGAACCGTTCAAGGCGGTGGCGGGGTAACACAAATGATCGGGTGCGCCGTACGGACTTATCCGATTATTTGACTACACCGCCACCGTCTCGCACGATCAGCGCGCGGTGATTTCCGCAGAGGATCCATCTGACATAGCATCCCACCTGCCTTTCGAGTACTTTGTTTACTTGGTTGACATTGTTTTCTTTACTGTATTTATTTTGTCTATTTTCTACGTTGTTTGTTTTGCTTACTTTGTTGATTTTTTTACTTTGTTTGCATTGTTTACTTTATTTATTTATTGTTCAGATGTTTTATGTATGTAATTAAGCAATTATAAGGGTAAACATGATAAGTATTGTACTTTTTTGTACCCTTTTTTTTCAACAAATGGTATTGTATGCACTGTCTGTATAATGTAGTAATTGTTATTGTTGTTGAAAATAAATTTCAATTCAATTCAATTTGCTTGGTTTATTCGCCTCCACACAGACTTACGCGCTATCAAGACGTACATCCGCACGAAGAGCGGCCGCCTCATCGAGCGGATCGTGTTCCTGACGGAGGAGGACTACCAGGCCTTCCTGGCGGGCGGCGACGCGGCCAGGGACATCCTCGGCAAGTACCTGTCGAAGGACGAGGCGGCCAACCTCGACTCGTGGGATAAGACGGAGCAGCACGCCATCACCGTGTACGTGCGCACGAAGAGTGGCCGCAGGATCGCCAAGGTCAGTTCTTCAGCGTTGTGTGTATACTAGGGCGTTCCGACTCGGCACCACAAGGTCAACCTTTGATGAGGTTTTTAAAACAAATATTCAGTGCTCCATAAGAATATCTGTGGACATTCGGATGCTTTGGTAATTTGTGTCGCAATTTGTTCCTTAAAAAAATTGTCGAGTTGCGTCAAGTTCGCGCACATCACGTCAAATGACAACGAAGCTTGTTGGCAAAATGATCTTCACAGATCGTGTTGGGAAGGATCTGCATGAACATTCTATATCGATAGACGACAATTTACTGTTCTGTCTGTTCGGTGTGTTTGGTTTTTATGACTATTCCTAAGTTGCAGACACACACAAGCTACATATACAGTTCATCTGTTTGACCTGTTGGAACCTTCTCTGTCGATGCTGTTGTGTGGTTGGTTTGGACAACCACAACGTTGCTGTTGCTATACTATTATTATGTCTACATGTCGTCATCATGTAGTGTTGTTTAATGGTGTCATTACACCTGATTCGTTTACACTGTGTGCACGTGCGTGAACGTGTATGCATGTGTGTGGGGAGTGTGTGTGCATGCGTGCGAGCCTGCGTGTGTGCGAGTGTGTCGATAAGAATACGATACAGGCTGTGTTCGTGCGACGACATGAGACGTGTCCTGTAACTGTCCCGTGTGTCCGACTATAGCTGCCCCGTGTGTCCCACTGTAACTGCCACGTGTGTCCCACTGTAACTGCCCCGTGTGTCCCACTGTAACTGCCACGTGTGTCCCACTATAACTGCCCCGTGTGTCCGACTGTAACTGCCCCGTGTGTCCCACTGTAACTGCCCCGTGTGTCCCACTGTAACTGCCCCGTGTGTCCCACTGTAACTGCCCCGTGTGTCCCACTGTAACTGCCACGAGTGTCCCATTGTAACTGCCCCGTGTGTCCCACTGTAACTGCCACGAGTGTCCCACTGTAACTGCCACGTGTGTCCCACTGTAACTGCCACGAGTGTCCCACTGTAACTGCCCCGTGTGTCCCACTGTAACTGCCACGTGTGTCCGACTGTAACTCCCCCGTGTGTCCGACTGTAACTGCCCCGTGTGTCCCACTGTAACTGCCACGTGTGTCCCACTGTAACTGCCACGTGTGTCCCACTATAACTGCCCCGTGTGTCCCACTGTAACTGTCCCGTGTGTCCCACTGTAACTGCCCCGTGTGTCCCACTGTAACTGCCACGAGTGTCCCATTGTAACTGCCCCGTGTGTCCCACTGTAACTGCCACGAGTGTCCCACTGTAACTGCCACGTGTGTCCCACTGTAACTGCCACGAGTGTCCCACTGTAACTGCCCCGTGTGTCCCACTGTAACTGCCACGTGTGTCCGACTGTAACTCCCCCGTGTGTCCGACTGTAACTGCCCCGTGTGTCCCACTGTAACTGCCACGTGTGTCCCACTGTAACTGCCACGTGTGTCCCACTGTAACTGCCCCGTGTGTCCCACTGTAACTGCCCCGTGTGCCCGACTGTAACTGCCACGTGTGTGCGACTGTAACTGCCCCGTGTGCCCGACTGTAACTGACACGTGTGTCCCACTGTAACTGACACGTGTGTCCGACTGTAACTGCCCCGTGTGTCCGACTGTAACTGCCCCGTGTGTCCCACTGTAACTGCCACGTGTGTTCCACTGTAACTGCCCCGTGTGTCCGACTGTAACTGCCCCGTGTGTCCCACTGTAACTGACACGTGTGTCCCACTGTAACTGCCACGTGTGTCCCACTGTAACTGCCACGTGTGTCCGACTGTAACTGCCCCGTGTGTCCCACTGTAACTGCCACGTGTGTCCCACTGTAACTTCCCCGTGTGTCCCACTGTAACTTCCCCGTGTGTCCCACTGTAACTGCCATGTGTGTCCCACTGTAACTGCCACGTGTGTCCGACTGTAATTGCCCCGTGTGTCCGACTGTAACTGCCACGTGTGTGCGACTGTAACTGCCCCGTGTGTCCGACTGTAACTGCCACGTGTGTCCCACTGTAACTGCCCCGTGTGTCCGACTGTAACTGCCACGTGTGTCCCACTGTAACTGCCCCGTGTGTCCCACTGTAACTGCCCCGTGTGTCCCACTGTAACTGCCCCGTGTGTCCCACTGTAACTGCCCCGTGTGTCCCACTGTAACTGCCCCGTGTGTCCCACTGTAACTGACACGTGTGTCCGACTGTAACTGCCACGTGTGTCCCACTGTAACTGCCCCGTGTGTCCCACTGTAACTGCCCCGTGTGTCCCACTGTAACTGCCCCGTGTGTCCCACTGTAACTGCCCCGTGTGTCCCACTGTAACTGCCCCGTGTGTCCCACTGTAACTGCCCCGTGTGTCCCACTGTAACTGACACGTGTGTCCCACTGTAACTGACACGTGTGTCCCACTGTAACTGCCACGTGTGTCCCACTGTAACTGCCCCGTGTGTCCGACTGTAACTGCCCCGTGTGTCCCACTGTAACTGCCCCGTGTGTCCCACTGTAACTGCCATGTGTGTCCCACTGTAACTGCCACGTGTGTCCGACTGTAACTGCCCCGTGTGTCCGACTGTAACTGCCCCGTGTGTCCGACTGTAACTGCCCCGTGTGTCCGACTGTAACTGCCCCGTGTGTCCCACTGTAACTGCCACGTGTGTCCCATTGTAACTGCCCCGTGTGTCCCACTGTAATTGCCCCGTGTGTCCCACAGACCATCTACATCTCGAAGGAGGAGTACGAGCTGATGAAGGCGGGCAAGCTGGACACGGACACGCTGCTGAAGAAGTACGCGAAGCTGGAGGAGGGCGAGACGCTTGACGGGTGGGGCGAGGCGGAGATGAAGGCCGTCAAGATGTTCGTGCGCACGAAGAGCGGCCGCCTCGTCGAGCGCATCATCATGATGTCGAAGGAGGACTTCGAGAAGTTGGAACAGATGAAGCGTGATGGACTCGACACGTCCGCCCTGCTCGGCAAGTACATGTCGCTGAATGAGGGTGAGCAACTGGAGGGGTGGAAGGCGACGACGGGCCAACCCATGAAGACCGTGAAGGTGATGGTGCGGACGAAGAGCGGGCGCCTGGTGGAGCGGACCATCCTGATGACGGAAGAGGAGTACGCGCAGTTCCAGGCGACCGGCGGCGACCTCAACTTCCTCAAGAAGTTCCTGCCGCTCGGCAAGGATGACGTCATCGAGGGCTGGGAGAAGGCGTCGACCGTGTACTCGTGTGACGACGAGGAGATGAAGAACGGTGAGATGGGGACACGGCGGGACAAATACGGGTGGATGTTGTCTTTGGAGGGACGGGTGGGGACAAACACGGGTGAATGGTATCTCTCAGCAATAAAGCAGGAGTAGAACAGTGACTTTCAGGTGGAGGGTGGCGGAGAGAGGATATATACACGAGTATGACGGGTCATTTAAATGGACAGTGGGAGGGACAGGGAGAACCGTACATATAGTGTATATTTGAATTGACACGAGTAAACCAATATGGCGGTTTTTACAACGTTTTTAACAAAGACCAATGGCTTGAGGCCAGGCTCTTTGCCGTGTGTTAATTTATTTGTTTTCTATTTTCAATACGGTTATTGACTATAAAATCCTCGACTAGCGAATCGGCGGCAAATATCTTTACACCTGTTTGACATCATTCTTGTCGCGTTCCAGCGAAACCCGGCACCCGGTTCATAGGGAAGGATGGCCACGAATACGAAATAGTCATCGACCCGCTGACGGGGAAGAAATACATGAAGTACGATATTGTTGTGTTTTGATTTTGACTTCACTATCAAGTTAAAGTAACACTATAATAGTCAACCATGATAATGGGATATGTTGTAATTTAAATCTCTAAAACAGAATTTTGTTAAAACAGAGTAATATTTGTTTATATAAAATGGCATATAAAAACCATAATCATAGACCCTAAATAGACACTAAATAACAACAACAAAGGAACCGTCACAATATATAATGGCGCCTTCTGTTGCCAACAGGAAGATTGTCAAGAAGGGCGACCCGTCATTACAAAAGGGCAAGATCAAAAAAGGCTTCATTCCCGGAGCTGACATGGAGGATCCGAACGAGAAGGGGATGACGAAGGCGCAGAAGGAAGATTACAGGGCGGGGAAGAGGAGGGACGGTAGGGACGCGGCTCACTAACGCAGTGGGCTATGTAGATATGTGTAGAACGAATAGTATTCCCAGTAATTTCAGCGTGGCTGAATGCTTTCCGATTGCCGTTCAGCTTGTGCTAGAACCAGCATGGGGGGCGATGTCTATAGTTCATTGAATGGTTTCAAGAACTAAACATCTCACCACATAACTACTTACCTCTCTCATACCAGTTCCCGTCCCCGTGTTGTGCCTTACATGCATGTGCCAATACCCAATACCAGGATATGACGTCAAAATGCCAAAGCTTGATCAAGCCTGAAAAGCAAAAACATGACAATCAGTCAATTGTATTCATACGAATTATAACGTGTTTAATTTAGCTTGGCATTTTGTCTCCATCTCCCGTCTTTGCATGCAAACAGTAGAAACATGCCAACAAAAATTAACGGTGTTGTCATTTTGTTAGAATTCGTTTATTGTTGTTGTTGTTGTTGTTGTTGTTTTTGTTGATGTCGTGTTCTGCATGAAACTTAGTTGCTCACAATGTGTATATACGTATACAGTAGTTTGAGTAACATGTATTATTCCTGTGGTGCCGTTCTATAATTTAAAAGAAAGTTACTTAGCTTCCGGTTGCACAAAATCCCACACATTTTTGGATCTGTTAAGCAAATAATTCTGACCTAAATTTTATAAAAACAAAGGTTCAATTGTAGTTAATGTGACACCTTAAACTAAACAAATCCAGCTTGGACGACAAGAAGGATTACATGTGTTTTTGTGTTTGAACATTTGAGCGGCACCAGTTGTGAATATTAAATGTTATCGTAGTCAAGTAACGCGAGATTAACACTGTGCCGTGAGAGCGACGAGATGCCCACGTGGTCTGTAGGTGTGCGTGTGTGTCTTGTGTGCAGGCAGCGAGAGCGACTATAGTTACCACAGTTTCGTCTCGGCTGGCGGCACACGTCACGTGACCCGGCGCCGGAAGCGCGCCGACGGCACGTACAGCGCGGCGCACTCGTACCACAGCAGTCAGGACGCCGAGGGCAAGGCGAGGAGGCAGAAGCGGCGTGCAGCTCGCAAGGCTGAAGCGGTCAGGGAGCTGGTGGCGCGTAACAAGCGCGGGGAACGGAACCCCGACAGCGAGAGCGAGTACAGCTATAAGAGTTTCGTGTCTGCGGGCGGCACGCGTCACGTGACACGCCGCCGGAAGAAAGCCGACGGCACGTACAGCGCGGCGCACTCGTACCACAGCAGCCAGGACGCGGAGGGCCGGGCGAGGAGGAAGAAACGACGCCAGCTGCGGGAGGTTGCGTACAAGAAGGAGATGGACGCGCGGTTTAAGAAGGGGAAGCGCAACGCGGACAGCGACAGCGAGTATAGCTATAAAAGTTTCGTGTCGGCGGGAGGTACGCGTCACGTGACCCGCCGACGGAAGAGAGCCGACGGTACGTACAGCGCCGCGCATTCGTACCACAGCAGCCAGGACCCCGAGGGCATGGCGCGCCGGAAGAAACGACGCAATATACGCGCGGCTGCAGAGAAGTTAGGGAAACGGAGGGACGGTGAGTAAGCAGCTGCTATCGTTATCTAGCTGAACCCGATGCAACGATACTTGACTGCCAGAGCACCGGACGAACAGTCAGAGTCACTTTACTCTTTTGTTACATGGAAGTGTCCACTAGTGGAAATGGCGCATTTCAAAATTATACGGGCGTTCCTTGTAGCAGCCCGTCTTCCGGAACAAATTTTGATATGATGAGCCGTTTTACGAAAGAAATATTTATGTAATATGTATGTTTCGAATATAATATAATTATGAACTGCTAGTATGCTAGCTAGGTATACTGCTAGTATATATTGATAAACTGCTTTCTAGTACGCATGGTCTAAATGTCCCGTCACATTACATACATTTCAAAACGTGTTCCCCGTACCTCCCCTGCGTGTGCCTCGTTAACTGTCCAGTTTTGAGTTTGCACTAACTTGTTTCTTACACAACGACCACCAGAGGCTAAATAACAGGTGGCGCCTCTTGTGGATAATATAAAACTAATGCGTTGTTATTAAAGCTAACTACTAGCAACATAGTATTGTTTGTTACCGCTAGCAGTTAGTTTTGACTAATTCGTTGATATATTTTACCCCAAGCAAATTCCGTTTGTTTCACTTATGTCCCCTGAACAACGTTCTGTCCTGAACATCACGAAAGACAACATTTAATAGTTAATGAATGATTAATGAACATTTCAGTAATAATAATAATACACCGTACTTATATTTTGGTTGGTCTGCAGTGAGGCTAATCTTCAGCAAACACCAGAGCTTACAGCTTTGTGTTTACGTTAGCGCAACATCCACCAGTGTTCCAGTTACGTGTACCTCACTTGTAAGAGGAAAATAAAAAGTAGTTAAACGAACTGGTTTGGTTATTAAGATAACTGAACAACAATTATTAACCAACTAGACATTTAAACTGATTCTTGGTCTGACCATCTTGTATGTTGTTACATGAAAATTCATTCCAAGCCTACCTAGCAGAGATCGTCACTAAACAGACGTTTTAGTAAAACTGTATGAATAAAACTACACTAAATAAATATATATAATAACATTAATTAAATAAATAAATAAGCAGTTACGGACCGTTTGACACGACCATGTTTTGGGTTTCTCCCTCGTAGGTAGTGAGAGTGACTACAGTTACAAGAGTTTCGTCTCGGCTGGTGGGACACGTCACGTGACTCGGCGCCGGAAGCGCGCCGACGGCACGTACAGCGCGGCGCACTCGTACCACAGCAGTCAGGACGCCGAGGGCAAGGCGAGGAGGCAGAAGCGGCGTGCCGTCAGGAAGGCAGTCGCCGTCAAAGAGGAGAAGGCGCGCATGGCGAAGGTCTGTTAGGTCACTCCTTGTGTAGTTGCCGTGTTGTTAAGTCGCCTCTGATTGGTTGTCATGTTGTTAACTCGTTTCCAATTGGCTGCTGCTGTCGGGGTCTAACCGTGAACAATGTGCCGTGTTGGAGAAGTAATTTCAACAAAATATTCTGATTAACGAAAACGTTACGAAGAATGTCATTGGAATCTTTTTGTCGACGTGACGGATAAAACCTGTTGCTATTCGTATATGACGGTATTGTTGCCTGTAGATCAGTCATGCGTGACTGACTGCTCGTGTGTGTGCCGTACTATTACACCCAATGTCCGCAAACGGTGACTGTGCTTGAAACGGTCTATAGACTCGTCAACTAATAGTCCCGAAGTCTAGTAAAGCAAAACTCCTACATGCACAAGTTAGATTTACTTTGAAATGCTATCAAAGAGCGATGGTGCCATCTAGTGGACAACTAAGAAACTAATTTATTATTCAGTCTCACGTCTCTGTAGCTATTAGTTTGTGCCTTTTCAGTGCAAATAGAAACTGAATGAATAAAATATAGTAAAACAAAATAATACAAAAAACTTTTTTACGGCATACTATGAAGTAATTAATTTGCTTAGTCAAGTTTGGAGAACTTGTTTAATGTTTTTATAATATCAATTTTATTGCGCTGCAATATTCCGCAATGTCGTCGCTACACAAACATACTGTGTGTACGGGATTAGTAATGTTACTGATTTAACTCTCATACTATGATTATGATATGGATTGTAAATGTTTGACTGAAAACCTGAATGCTGAACATTCATCCTGCATGCTTGCGTGTAAAACTAATGCTTGTCTGCGCAGGGTAAACGCAACCCCGGAAGCGACAGCGACTTCAGCTATCGAAGTTTCGTGTCTGAGGGCGGCACACGTCACGTGAAGCGTCGACGTAAGCGTGCGGACGGCACGTACAGCGCCGAGCACTCGTACCACAGCAGTCAGGACCGCGACGGTGAGAAGCGGCGCAAGAAGCGACGCAAGGAGCGCGAGAAGGCGATGGCGAAGGGCAAGCGCAACGCGGGCAGCGACAGCGACTTCAGCTACCGCAGTTTCGTGAGCGCCGGCGGCACGCGGCACGTGAAACGGCGGCGCAAACGCGGCGACGGCACGTACAGCGCCGAGCACTCGTACAATAGCGCCGACGACGAGGACGGGATGGCGAGGCGGCGGGCGCGGCGCAAGGAACGACAGAAGGCGTTCAAGGGCGGCAAGCGACGGGAAGGCAGCGACAGCGACTACAGCTACCGGAGCTTCGTGTCGGCTGGCGGCACGCGGCACGTCAAACGTAAGCGGAAGCGCGCCGACGGCACGTACAGCGCCGAGGAGTCGTACCACAGCAGCAAGGACGGCGAGGGCGAGGCCCGCCGTCGGCGCAGGCGCAGAGATCGCAAACACGCCGGAAGCTCGCACAGCTACTACAGCGTCGTGAGCGCCGGCGGAACTAGGCACGTGCGGCGCAGGCGCAGAAACGCCGACGGCACGTACGGGGCGAGCGAGTCGTACCACAGCTCCGACAGCGGCATTTTCGACAAGGGCAAGAAGAAGAAGAAGAAGCACGGCAGTGACAGCGAGTACAGCTACTTCAGCGAGGTGAGTGCGGGAGGCACGCGCCGCAAGAAGAAGGTGAAGAGGATTCGAGACGCCCACGGCAACGTCATCGGGCACGGGGCCGCCGAGAGCGCCAGCTCCAGCGGTGAGTGCACGGCGTGTCTGCCGACGTCTCGGCCCGGCCACGAGTGTGCCGTTCTACTCTGTCTGTATCACGTGAAGCTCCGAATAATATCACTTGACCCCGAGTAGCATCTCTTGCAATTGTAGCATTCATATTCCTCCAGAGGTATTTAGGCATGCTCTCGGTTGCAATTATTTTGGCGTTCCATTTGATACATGAGTGTACGCATAAAAACAAGGATGTTTTTATCACGATTTATCTCTGTCACTATATAGTAAAGCTTCACGGCCTACTAGATATCTATACGATGTGTCATATCTATGCTTTATTTGTATGTTAGTTTTTTTTGTAATTTATAATTATAAATTCGTCCACATTTAAAATGGCCTTGCCAGAATATAAACATTCAAGTTGTGTTTACGTATCTTATCTGACAAATATTTCTTTATTTATCAGCATATAGTACGGCAACGAAATAGTCTCTTCTTGAATGTATTGATAAAATTCCTCCTATTTGGGCACGTCTACTGTAGAAGTGTATATGTACGAAAAAGCAAATAGTTTACACTGTTATTGTATGATTTGTTTCAGATTCAAGTTCGAGGTGAGTGTTTACAGCTGCTAAGTTTAGTTAATTTGGTTGATATCAGATGTTACACAAGTCTTTCCTACGACAAAATCACAACGGTGAATATTGTAGATTGCACACATTTGATGTGTTTGGTTCGGTTTGAACATGTGCGTAACGTTGCATTTTTGGTAAGTTTTATAGAGTTATGTTCGCGCTGCACGATAAACAGAATAAATAACGCCAAGTAAACAAATGAGTGTTCCTCCCCTGGTGAACATTTGTAACACTAAAATCATCGATGTTCCCTAACCTGGCGATTGGCTAATGAACTAACGAACCAATTCTCCTTGAGTGTCATCTACACCTTCAGCTGTGTGGTAGCGTTCTTTAATACATAAAAATATTACTTCCGGTCGCATGCAAATACATACATTTTGGTATCTGGTAAACAAATAATTCTGACTTAACTTTAAAAACGTAAACGCTCAATTTTAATTAATGTGACAACTTAAACTGAAAACATTCCAGCATGGAAGACTAGAAGGTTTTCGACGTTTTTTTTACCCATTGTGAATATTAAATGTTATCTTAGTCAAGTAACGCGAGATTAATACCGTGACATGAGGTCGACAAAATGCTGACCGCGTGGTCTGTGCGTGTGTGTGTGTGCGCGCGCGCGCGCGTGCGTGCGTGCGTGCGTGCGTGTGTTCGTGCATGCGTGCGTGCGTGCGTGCGTGCGTGCGTGCGTGCGTGCGTGCGTGCGTGCGTGCGTGCGTGCGTGCGTGCGTGCGTGCGTGTGTCTTGTGTGTTACCACAGTTTCGTGTCGTCGGTGCAGACTATTTATTGTGTACTTGACCTAGTGTATAATAATTACTTGGTGTATCCCGGTATAATATGGACTGTGAACGTGTCCCTCACGTGAGTTGAACGTTGACATAATTCTCGTGTCGTTTTCCCAGTTACGAGTCTCGCTCGGATGGCAAGGGTGGCCGTATCAAGGTGAAGAAGGAGAAGAAGGGTAAGAAAGGGAAGAAGAAGCCTGGCGGCGGCCCGGATGGAAACATGACAGACTTCAGCGGCAGTCTGCTGTCAACAGACCCCGACGACGAGCCAGATCTGTCAAAGATGACGGAGGCGGAGAAGGCGAAATATTGGGAGGACAAGAAGAAACGTCAGGAGGCGAGGGAGAAGAAACGACGAGAGAAATTCGGCGACAAGTACGACGAGATGATGGCGAAACATCAAATGTGCGTGAGAAACACCTTATTCGCGACGTATGCGAAGCATTATCGCTAAACAAAGAAAACGAAATAAATAATCAGTTTGCATGCCTTTACTATTTAGTGCACCTCATCGTTTATATCACGTGTTTAAGTTTTATCGGATACTCAAGAAGTTTACTGAAGCATTTGTAATTTGTCGCCATTGCTGTCCTTCGAAAACGAGGCCGGTGTTGCTCAAATTCCAGGAACCTGCGGTTAGCTCGCCTAGGTATTACAGCAACTATGTATACTACTGCAGATCTTGGTCCATCTTTCATTTGTGCAACATTTAAACTGCAAACAGTGTCTCAGGTTCATTAAATTGAAAGCAAGTAAGCGGGCTGTTTGCGTTTATTCTAGTACTAAGAAAACTGGTTTACCTATATGTACCTATATTATACTATGGGGTCGGCCTAAATATTTGTTTCACCAAAATAAAACACATACAATAACGTGTTAGTTTAATCAGATTGAATCGTCTTTAATTCAGCGAAGCGTTGTATCCATGGCGGTTGACTTCTTGATGAGATGTCTGACTTGCTCCGCGCAGGGCCAAGGACGCGACGAAGAAGGCGAAGAAGGGCAAGAAAGGCGGCGGTCCGACGGGCAGCATGACGGACTTCAGCGACAGTCTGCTGTCCACGGACCCCGACGACGAGCCAGACCTGTCGAAGATGACGGAGGCGGAGAAGGCGCAGTACTGGGCGGCGAAGAAGAAACGTCAGGATGAGAGGGAGAAGAAACGACGGGAGAAGTACGGCGACAAGTACGACGAGATGATGGAGAAACACCAGCTGTGAGTATTGGTGACATTGTGCACGTGTACGCCGCTGTTGTCGTTAACATATGACGTCAATAAGGCGTGGTGATTCAAACACGCGTGCGAAAGACGGGATGCAGAAGATTTCCAATACGTTTCTGTTATCCGGGGCTTGTTCACATCGTCAATAATTCATTTAGTAGCATACATGTGCAGGGCTTGTATGCCAGTTGCGTTCAATTACAATGATGTATATATTATGTGATATTTAAAAAGTGTTCTTCTATATTAAGAAACGAATATGTTATCACATTCTTTAATTATAACACTTGTTAACACTTTGAAATAATAAACAAAGGTAATATGTCGCAGTAGAGCAGTTAATAATGTCATGTATTGTAGGGGCTGCGCACAGTCACCTACGTCCTAGTCTGTGTGTGTTTGATGTGCATGCCTTGTGACCGTCTTACAGGGCGAAGGAGGCCCAGAAAGCAGCCAAGAGCATGGTCCACTACATGAAAGGCGGCGACCGCTTCAAGGACGGCAAGATGGACGAGCGAGGAATAGGACTCGGCCAGGACGAGTACGTATGAGACACGGCACCACTCGGTCATGTCTGGTGTTTGAGACACGACACTCGGTCATGTCTGGTGTATGACACACGACACCACTCAGTCATGTCTGGTGTATGAGACACGACACCACTCGGTCATGTCTGGTGTATGAGACACGATACCACTCAGTCATGTCTGGTGTATGATACACAACACCACACGTCATGTCTGGTGTATGAGACACGACACCACTCAGTCATGTCTGGTGTATGAAACACGACACCACTCAGTCATGTCTGGTGTATGAGACACGACACCACTCAGTCATGTCTGGTGTATGAAACACGACACCACTCGGTCATGTCTGGTGTATGAGACACGACACCACTCGGTCATGTCTGGTGTATGAGACACGACACCACTCGGTCATGTCTGATGTATGAGACACGACACCACTCGGTCATGTCTGGTGTATGAGAGACAACACCACTCGGTCATGTCTGGTGTATGAGACACGACACCACTCAGTCATGTCTGGTGTATGAGACACGACACCACTCGGTCATGTCTGGTGTATGAGACACGACACCACTCGGTCATGTCTGATGTATGAGACACGACACCACTCGGTCATGTCTTGTGTATGAAACACGACACCACTCAGTCATGTCTGGTGTATGAGACACGACACCACTCAGTCATGTCTGGTGTATGAGACACGACACCACTCAGTCATGTCTGGTGTATGAAACACGACACCACTCGTCATGTCTTGTGTATGAGAGACGACACCACTCGGTCATGTCTGGTGTATGAGACACGACACCACTCAGTCATGTCTGGTGTATGAAACACGACACCACTCGTCATGTCTGGTGTATGAGACACGACACCACTCAGTCATGTCTGGTGTATGAAACACGACACCACTCGTCATGTCTGATGTGTGAGACACGTCACCACTCAGTCATGTCTGGTGTATGAAACACGACACCACTCGTCATGTCTGGTGTATGAGACACGACACCACTCAGTCATGTCTGATGTATGATACACGTCACCACTCGTCATGTCTGGTGTATGAGACACGACACCACTCAGTCATGTCTGGTGTATGAGACACGTCACCACTCGTCATGTCTGGTGTATGAGACACGTCACCACTCAGTCATGTCTGATGTGTGAGACACGACACCATTCGTCATGTCTGGTGTATGAGACACGACACCATTCGGTCATGTCTGGTGGAAAAGTATTGTTAGTGTGTGGTAGCGAAAGTAAAACTATGATAGTGGCCTAATGCTGAGGAACGAGGAGAGCGACGACAATGACAGTGACGCTGATTGCGATGTTTTGATGTTGATCATGTTGTGGTTGTGGTTGATGATGTTGTTGATTATATGGATGAGTGATGATAACGATGATGATGAGAATAATAATGTAACAACGTTATTATAATATTCAATACAGCACTATCGTTCGTGTTTATGCCGATGTCTAGAATAGATTATGATGATGTATAGAATAAAATTACATCATTGGCTCTATTGTGTTCACTCCTGGACCAGTACAGAGGCAATGGATTTGTCATCAAGTGACGTTGTAGCTGCTAGTAGTAAAAAAACTCTTTCGTGTCCGTGAATGGAATTGTGCCGAGTCGATGATGATATCGAGCCGAGCGTATCGAGCCTTAGACGAAATGAGTGAGTCGAACTGTTTCGTTAACGACTTGGTCTGGTGCCGACAGGTGGGGCAAGAAGGGGAAGAAGAAGGGCGGCAAGGACAGTGACGAGGAGAGCATCTATGAATATGTGAGTACATCTACATCACTCAGCGACCAGAAGGGATTGGGGATGTAGGAAGTAGGATTCCCGTCATAAAACGTACAGCAAGTAAAGAAAATAACAATGTTTGAATATCTGAGATAATCAGACGTTTGGGTTGATGACGATAATTATAGCGTAACAGGAACAAGCGTTGGACTGTGAGAAACCAACAGATAGAGACATCGGTATAGATTCCGTAGATCCAAGGCGATATGTTAGTAACAGCGTAGATAAGCTGGAAAGGTTTATTTCAGGCTCGTGACAAGGACGGCAACATTCTACGCGACAAAGACGGCAAACCAATCATGAAGAAGATCGGCACGCGCAAGAAAGGCGAAAAGGTGGGTTAATGCGAATTATATTGTCCCCTTTTGTGTGTGTGTGTGTGTGTGTGTGTGTGTGCGTGTGCGTGTGCGTGTGCGTGTGCGTGTGCGTGTGCGTGTGCGTGTGCGTGTGCGTCTGCGTGTGCGTGTGAGTGCGTGTGCGTGTGTGTGGCGTACGTGCGTGTGTGTGTTATGTGTGTGTGTGTGTGTGTGGGGGTGCGTACGTGTGTGTCTGTATGCACATGTGCGGACATGCATGCGTATCTGGTCGTGTATGTTCATGTGCGTGAAAGATAATACTTTGCTTTACTGTTAACATTACTAGCGAAATTAAAATAGACATGACGATTGAATACCGGTATAATCTAGTAAGATATGCTTACCTTAGAATTATCACTAGTAATTATGTAATTAAACATGTGCTTATTATTATAAATATTATTGTTAGTGGTAGAGGTAGCGGCAACTGTAGCTGCAGTAGCAGTAACAACAACAGCAGCAGCAGTAACAGCAGCAGCAGTAACAACAGCAGCAGCAGTAACATTAGCAGCAGCAGCAGTAACATTAGCAGCAGCAGCAGCAGTAACATTAGCAGCAGCAGCAGTAACAACAGCAGCAGCAGTAGTACCCGTAATAATATTTAATATTGGAACTATTATAATACGTTAGTAGGGAATAACATGTTCTAATTTATAATAGATTCCTATTTGTTTCAACATATAACAAATAGTGTGATGTTTATGTTTTATGCTGAGATTGCTAGGTGTTTCTTGGCTACTTATCATTGATACCATCTAATCAATATTTATTAATTATAAATACAATACAGTTAGGTTGATAACTATCCAATAATGTATGCACATGTTATTGTACTATTGGCTCACATTATATTTTCTTAACAGGAAGACGATGATCCTAACTATGAATATAAACGAGGTGAGTTTTCTCATTTATTTGTTTATACGACAATTTCCTATTTTTATGCTCAAAAAAGTGTTCGTCATATTGCGTGTTGGAGTGTTTTGTTTGCATTGTAACCAATAATCGTTATAAATACAGTACAATACAATACAATACAATACAGTAACCTTTAATGGCCTCACATTGGATATTCATGTGGTAGAAATTCACGTTAACGCAACGCAATGATATTAGTATCTTTACATACCAATGTTAATAATAGCAGTGGTGGTCGAAATCATAAATGCTGCACAGTTCATACTCGTTCCCCACTGTAGTCGCCCCTCCTCCCCAATGTTATATGCCTGCACGAATAATTACTAATACATACATTTTAACGGAATTCTCACTTCTTTGCAGATCAACATGGAAATCTCGTCCGCGTGAAGAAAGGAGAAGATGGTAAATCTACCTTCAGCTTGCTAATACAAATTTCCCTCTTTCGCCGGATATGATTTCCCGATTTGGTTGATTGTCATGTTTGCTTGATTGTGTTTATATCTATACGAATGTGCGATTCAGTTTAATGAGTTGTGTCTATAAATAAGTTCTGCAATGCTACGGACGTGACACTATTATTCTTGCAAAATATTCCCGTTTCCCGGGTGATGGCCAGGTATAGAAACAAGCCAAACTTGACGAGGACTTAGACTTAGAGCTCATGTCGGGGCATCAGTGTACGTGGCACAGCACGCACTGTCGCCTGGATGTGACGCTGTCAACGCCGTCTTCTCGGCTTATGCAGGTGTCAATCCTGGGCCATTTAGATGTCGCTTGGTACTATCATTCCATCTTCGGCGAGTGCGACCACAAAGCCGTGTCCAGGCAGGTTACAAGGAGGGATCTGGTCGCTTGAGGTGCCGGCTACAGACCAAGTGTCGATATAATTCAAGTAAAAGATATCTGACTAGTGCCACCAATAGAAACATAGTTCATACTTCTTCATACATCCTTGTATGGATCTCACAACCTTAGCGTGGTGTGTCACATTGTTCACACGATGAATTTGCTGATGTAGTTGAGTCTGACGGCGACTACTTCGAGGTGATGCCTGACGGAACGATCAGACTGAAGGCGGGCAAGAAGAAGATCGACATCAACAAGTTGACGGACGACGACCTGCGTCGTCTCGGCATCGACCCACGCAACATGACCAAGGAGGAAATAGCACGCAGACTCAAGGTACGCTACGCTTATGCTTAACACGAACAGTGTTATATTCAATCTGTTTAAATTAACAAAATGTTGCTTGCTAGCGAGTTTGAGAAGGGTTATTTATACGGAAATTGCGGGTACCAGTATAGTTTTTGGTAAAGAGAAAATGTCTTCTGTCGATTGCAGGAAATGTTTGGCGACCAGATTGAGATCACGCGTGGAGGTCAAAAGGTCGGCCTGAAACACATCGACGATTACGGCTCTGATGTCGACACGGATGACCTTGCCAACGATAGTGACCTCGACACGTCTACATGTAAGTCAACCTAGCCAGTTGTATACAGGTCGCGTGTACTTGAGTTCGCGCGGGCGTGCGTGCATGCGTGTGCGTGTGTGTTCGACATCATCTCCAATATAGTCTATGCCCCTGTAGTTCCCACGCAGTTGATTATTATTACAAAATACCTAGGTATGTATTGTTTGTTTTACATAATTTTCAACAGTGCTGTTATCAATTCCTACATTTCTCTCCTGTATGTGTAGACAATTCGTTTCCTAGCGAGTCCACGCTGCGGCTACGGGAGAGGTGGTGATCAATACGTCCGCACTGGCTCTCACAGTTATTAAAGTGGTCCACCGCAGCTCCTCGACGTGTCTCTGTGCGAAGATTAAACGTAATCTTAAATTACTCTTCTAAATCTGCGCCAATGTCCGGTAGTGCCACAGTGGCACGGGTTTGG
>OZ024854.1:58776997-58794497 GCA_964017155.1 Oasisia sp. SBJ-2009
GACATTACTTTAATATTCCCCAGGAGCAGTTCGTTTGTGTCAGTCTGTCAGCAGTCAAATAAATGCAATACAGTGTTTAATAAACAGTTCATTACACACGTTCCAGTGTTATAATATACGTTATAATTTGCACACAAAAAAATTGGAAATAATAATAATAAGTTATATATTATAAATAAGTTTGAACAAATGAAACAAATAAGTAAATAGGTAACATAATACATTAAATACATTATGAAAAATTACATATCATCTCTGGCACACTTGTTATTACAAATGGAGTAACCACATCTCCCGCCTCTTTCAGACTACCTGATATCGGTCAGAGCGGCGACAAGACTGAGAAACCTGACAAACTGGGAACGAGCAAGAGGGAGAAGCATGGTAAGCCGAAAATGTGCGACAAGAAAATATAAAGATAACCTGTTGGCGTGGTGCTGATGTATTTGTTCAATGTGTGTTTACTATGCCCTAGTCAGACTCAAGTCGAATCCGTATGTACTTGGATCTATCTAACGGCGAACATGGCGGCATTCCATGTTGAATGTACTTAACGAATCTCGTGCAAGTCACATTCGCCGCGAGAATCGACGTAATTGACTCTACGAACGTTGTTTACTAATAATTGTCAGCGAAATTTCAATAGTTTTCTTTGTCCATCGGAGGAACTAAAGTGACACTTAATGTAATTATAACCAAATATTATTAATGATATTATCATCTTATTATTTAATAATAATGTTTTTCTTTGTCAGAACGTTTCACTACTGGGAAGGATACAAGAAATTAGCTTCCAAATAGTGCATTGTGTAAACTGTTTATATTTCATGTTACTATGTATACATTTTGTACAATCTGGAACATGAGGAATCGAATTATTGCACATTCCATTTGAATGTGAAAACATGTTAATGTAGTTAGGATGCAAAAATAATTAACAAACACAATTTTGGCTGTTTCTGTGATTTCGAAGTCAGGGAATGTCAATGATCATACTACTAATATACTATGATCTTATAATCGAACGTTGCCTGTATATCGTGGAGCATTAATGTTAGTTGACAATAACATTTGTTTATTATTGCTTATTGTCAGTTGCTTATGAGAATGAGAAGAACGTACTCTCGTGATGGTTGTCAAAAAGACTTACTTCGCGACAGTTCGTGTTTTACTAATTACAAACCATTGAGTATTAAACGAGGTATGCGTACAACGGAAGGAAGAGGTCATTGTAAATAAGCACATATGATTTGCAACATTTTAAATGAATGTACCACTTGGCAAGCTGTGCTAGACTCTTTCGATTGTTCCTTCCATGCGATGCCAATCACGTAGCTCTGTAAATACTATGTTTATATCACGCATTATGTCTTCCCAGTTCTGTTTTCGTAATAACTTCTGTATTAAAACTGCTAAGTCACCTGTTGTGTTCGGATGCATTGGTGCGTGTTTGGAAGGTTTACTGCATGGTGTGTGCGTGCGTGCGTGCCTGCGTGCGTACCTGCGTGGAGTGTGTTTATCATGTTCAATTATTTTTTCAGAAACAATTTACATCGTCCACATAGCTGCATTTAGCACCAGATGTTTATGACATACTTTGTAACGGGCAATAATTAAATAGGTATTACGTCATCAAGTTTAGGGCGCTGCTGCTTTTCCTGCTCACAAATCCGACTCATTTAGAGATGGTCAACTTCGGACAGCAACTGTTTTTACAATGGACACCAATGATGCTTGTTTTTGTTTAGCGTTTGCATCTCCGCAGTATGTTTTTATCATCTGTGCGCTCTTCGGTGACAGTGTCTCTCCCTGCCGGAAATATATGAAACTAAATCTTCTTGCAGCAGCACTTGAATCGCCTCTTGTAATTTCTCTTCTCTCCCTGGTACGATGTAATCCAGGCCGTGTTTCCGTCCGTTACTAATACAAGACAACCATTAGTTGTGATAAACTGTCGCCGTGCTATCTGAATAGTCGTAATGAGAAGATTATCTTCGATCATTAGCTTTCTGATTTCGTCGCTGTCTCGCAGGATAGCGAGGTGGGCCGGAGCGTTGTCGTCCTGTGGCAATGTTTGATCCTTTCACGTGTAGCTCTAGCATGACTTGTTTACCCGATTAACCATTTGTTGCATGAATATCATTAATATGTTTTCAGCAGTAGATAACCTACTAAAATATATATTGTGATATATATTGGTTTCTCCCGTAGTAATTACCTTACATTAGTCGTATAAATGCACCTATTACCGCACGCTGTTGCATCGTGTTACTCGCGTTCCGTTGTGATCGTTGTGTTCATGTGGGATTGCTATCAACGTATCCATGCTTTATTCTTATCACGATATTATTTTGTCACTCCTTGCATGTATTGATTATCGTGTTCATGTGTTGACGTGATCACCGTAAGTAAACATGTGTTATTCCCATCACCATATTAATTTATTGTGATCACCGCGTTTACCTGTTGTATTGATCAACATATTAATTACTTATTGTGTGATTATCTTCTTAGAGCCGATTGGTGCGTTTTGTTCAGTTTGTGTTATTATTTAAACACAATAATATTGTGTTTTATGTTTGTGCGTTGATCAAACAAAACCTGTACATAACGGAAACATGTATCTGTATTTTGACTGGCAAACTGTCCTACGGCACATCACTCCAGTGCGCATTGTGGTTCGTTTGACTTAATTTATAAAATATTGCACTAGATTATTTTGGAATGAATTCTATGGAATCTGTGGACATATGCAGAATGTATATGGAACACTGTTGTGGAATCGAAACAAAAATAATGTTAGAAATGGTTGTCCGTTATGTAAGGTTTTCTGTACTAATCCATCCCCATTCACTCGAATGGTGTGTTTATGTTGTTTTCGTTGTCCGCCAGGTGCCGCATAACCTCCGACCTACTTCTACGTGTGTGCGCGGCGTAAAGTATGTGTAATGTCGACAGAGACCAGGGCGTCTTTCTATTAACTCGGGTGTGTGCAACACACGGCGGTCTCGTGTACAGAGACAGAATGAGACTGCGCGGCAGTGGCAGTGACGTCACCAGCGGCGGTTACTACGACAACTTGTTCTTGTGCTTAGTCCGGAGAGACTGCTTAGCAACCGGTAGCGGTGCCTAGCAACCGACAGCGGTGCCTAGCAACTAGGAAAACACGGTTGAAGCAACGCAGCAGCACAGCAACGGATTACAGATCTTAATGAACTTTGAGAAATATCACACACGACATCTGATATTAGTATATAACAAACAAATAAAGAGTTATCACATAGTGACTTATCACAATACACAACATACATAGCCAAACACACCCGCTGAGTGCATTGCAGATACAAATATGGACATATTACACAGCAAGCTTTCAGTGATTGGCAAATGTGTTAACTACGGTGCTTATAGTAATAATAATACCAGTATTTACCGATTGTTGGCAATGCACTGTGATATTAGTGATAAGGTTAAACAGTATTGTCGAAGGTTGGTATTCAATCACTTAATGCGTAATCAGTAGGTAGAAATGATATGTAAAACTATTAAATATTTTCATTCGAAACAAAATCGACGTAATTGTCCTTCATTCACACTAGTCTGGCGCAATCTGTCTTATTGACTGCTGCTTCTACCTCACTGGTTGTTTCATTTGCCTCAGTGCTGCTTTTTCTACGTCACCGGTTGCTACTTCTAGCTCATTGGTTGTTTCTTCTATCTCACAGGATGCCTCTTCTACTTCATTGGTTGCTTCGTATGGCTCATTGGTTTCTTCTACATTATTGGTTGTTTCTTGGATACCTTTTCTACCTCATTTGTTGTTTCTTCAACCTCACTGATTGCTTCTCATACCTCACTGATTGCTTCTTGTACCTCACTGATTGCTTCTCCTAACTCTTTGATTGCTTCTTCTACAAAATCAGTTGCTTCTTCTTCTCTTGTTTGTTTCTACCAAAACAATACATCTGGAGATGTCCGTTCACTTCTGCTTTCATGGTGAGTACTTTGTCTGTGATATCGCGTTGATTATTTCCTTGCTACCAACTTTAGCCCGATGTTGCGTCTTCTCAAGCCTCGCTCTCAGTGAGGAATTGTTTTTACGTAACTCGTTACAATGGAAGATTACTGGATAATAGTAGCGTTGAATGTCGCCAAGGTGGGTACCATTGTGCAAAGCATAATTTACCGTATGCTAAAATCAAACGGCTGGAACTAAGTCATATACTCCTGACGATCACAGTGTGTTTAAAAAGTAAAGCTGTGTACCATATACTGGTATGTCGTTGAACCGACGCCTTCGTGCTATCGTCAAACCTTTGTTTTAACCATCAAAACCATTACTTCATACGGTATGTTACATGTCTAAGTTAAAATACTTTCGAATTTTCCATACCCATTTAAAATTCATGACCAGAACAAAAACACGACGCTTCACATCACTGCGTTCCTTTCCGTCATAAATGCGCGTTTCCTGAAGAGCTGGTGGTCCAAGTCGAGCAATGGTGTTGTTGCATCAAGCCTAGACTCGTCCGACCGACTGTCGCTCGGCTGCGCAACTTCGCCGAGAAGACCGTCTGGCCACTGCCGGATGTTTATGTTATTCGTGTAAAGTGCTGCCACCTCACGTATCCTCGGTAATCGAGGTTAATCCTGTCATAATTCCTGCTTCATAAACAACTGCAAATTTGTATTTCTATTTATTTTTGTGTTAAAATAAGTTTAATTTTGATTAGTTTTTATAATGTAGTATCATCTGATAAAATGTATCCTTAGTTAATTTCTAATTTCAAGTTACGCCTGAGAACCAATCAGAGTATCTACCCTATTCAATGGTAAGAATGCCCTGGTGATTACTTCGACACAGCATAAATCTACCAGGCGGAATTGGGAGGGGTTGAAAAGTGTCCTGCCACCACACGGAGTCTGGTTAGTCGAGCTAAACCAAGTCGCGGTGTGGCGCCACTCCTGCATGACTACGATTCCTGAGCATAGCATGCGGCACGCCCCGATTGACAACACCTTGCACTACAAGGTGGATTATAAAATGCAGAACATGATTGCGTGTTGACTACAGATAACCAATTACTGAACACGAATAAATAACAAGTGATTGTCTCTACACTGAGCAACTGTTTCTATGCTGTCATTGGAAATAGTGATGTATGTGTATGTTAAAGACACGAACTCAGGCTGTACGGCTGTATCCGACATTTGCTTCCGAGTTAATACTATGCACTATAACAATAAATGGGCTGTAGCGTGTCGTATACCGTGTACACTATATGCTATACGGTACAAATCGTACACGCATACAGTCATACGTTGTCTTATATATATATATATATATATATATATATATATATATATATATATATATATATATATATATATATATATATATATATATATATATACGACGCGACCGTAAATGATATTAAAAATAAGACATTAGTTCAAAGTTCGATTCTTAAAACCCTGGGGATACACATACTCCTGTAGTGGCACCGGTCAGCTCAGTGAGCACAAACGCTGCCGTAGTGGGAACGATCCAGAACCAAAATTTAGCGGAGCGCCTCTCTGTTGGCCCGTCCCCGACCCCTGGGACGAGTTCACAGCACCACTTGATGTCAACTGTCGACTGGGCCGCCGACTGGTCATACATGATTCACATACAGTAGCACGCGCATATGCACACATGCGCACAAGAAAGAAATGTGAAAACTGCACAAAAACATTTAACAACCGGCTGTCTTTACCTGTCGATGCGTGACGATGGCGGTGTTGACGGAAACCAAGACGATATCCTGTGACGTAAGAGAACGTTTGGCCAGTTCCGGTACAGCTGACGTCATCTCGCAGGCACGTTAATCGAACCAAATGTTAAGACGTTGACACACACAGGCACACGCGCACGCACGCACACGCGCGCACGCACGCACGCACACGCACGCACACACACACAAACACACACACACACACACACACACACACACACACGTCCTTAAGTACCTCTGTCATATGTAACATTGCACTTCTTATGAATAAAAAAGTAAAGGCAAGTTCTTATATAACGCAGTATCCAGTACTCAGGACCGTTCAAAGCGCTTTACACTTTACTTCCGTGTTCACTCAGACACCGTTTTGGCTTCTCTTGGAAGCATCCAGCCAATTAATGCGCGAAGGCTGCTCGTACACATATCCACCACTGCCTATTGTTAGGTACTCATTTATACAGCAGAGAGAACTGGAGCAATGTAGAGAGAAAAACTTGTCAAATGTTTTAACACCGCAGCACAGGATTAGAAGCCGGTTTCCTGTAGTCGAGAGTCCGAAGCTCTACCCCATTGCGTATTACAAGTGCAATCAACCTGGTCCGCAGACAGCACTGCTGCAGCTTCTGGAATTGATCACAAATAACACAGGATCTTGAGACCGGGAGGGCACGTGACGCTCCATGAGAAATTGCTAAGAGAGTTCTCTTGGAAACACGGGTGTTCGTCTAGGAAAGGACGCGGAACGTGACAATGAGAGATTATTATTCAGAGGGACACCGAACTCGGTTTGACCTCAACGTCAGACAGAAACCGTCGACAGAACTCATAACGCCTGCAGTGTAAGAGGGTAACCTGGGGCAAAACGGCCCCTGGGGGTAATACGGCCCCCCGTCGTATCTGCCAAACGAGTGAACACAAACTAACGTTGAATAGTGGAACATGATACTGCTACCTACCGAATACGCTTAGCGACTGCAAGGCTAAACGCTACCAAACGTAAGTTCACAAACCTTTTGTAAAGGTTTGCATACCCTGTGATACAAACAGTACCGTCAAATACTGAAGACATTGCTTGACAAACATGCACCCGCTAAATCCAAATCTGTGTCACAAAAGCCGCCAGCTCCTTGGATGACCCCGGAAATAATCCAATCTAAACGGCGCCGTCGCTATCTGGAACGTGTTTGGCGTAAATCTCGGTCATCCTTAGACAGGTCACGCTACACACGGCAATGTCATCTATGTAACCAACAAATGTCAAAAGCAAAGTCGTATTATTACGAAAACATGGTCGCAAATAACTCCGCTACACCAAAACAACTATGGAAATGCATCAATCAGATTTTACACAGGCGGCCTGCTCCTTCTCTACCAACCCATGCATCAATCAAGTCACTGTGTAACTCTTTCTCAAGTCATTTTAAAGACAAAATCAGCCTGATACATTCAGCCTTCACAGATCACACCTCAGACACTATAAATGCCGACTCTCCACAACTAAATTCTAAACTCACATCGTTTGAACCAGCCACAACTACTGAAGTGAAAAAAATAATCATGTCATCCCCAAATAAATCTTGTGATCTTGACCCACTTCCGACCATACTACTGAAAGCATGCCTTGACGTTTTAATTAAACCAATAACAGATATAATAAATGCATCACTCTGCTCCGGCTTATTCCCTGAAGACTTTAAATGTGCACATGTAAATCCAATTCTTAAGAAGACAACTCTGTCAAAAGAAGATCTAAACAGCTACAGGCCTATTTCTAACCTTAGCTTCATTTCCAAAATACTCGAAAAGGTTGTTGCAAATCGACTTACTTCTCACATCAACATAAATGGTTTAACCAATGCATCACAGTCTGCGTACAAACAATTTCACTCAACAGAAACTGCTCTTTTAAAAGTACACAATGACATAAACCTTAACATTGATAATGGCAATGTTACTGCACTGACCCTGCTTGACCTATCCGCCGCTTTCGACACCATTGACCACGACATTCTCATTACACGCTTATCAACGTGGTATGGGATATCTGGCACAGCCTTGAGCTGGTTTACTTCATACCTTACTGACAGACGGCAAGCCATTAAAATAGGTAACTGCTTCTCAGACATGCTGCCCACCTCTTGTGGTGTCCCCCAGGGTTCTGTTTTGGGTCCGTTGCTTTTCACTCTGTACACAACACCATTAAGCTCAGTTATCCAGAGTCATAACCTGGATCATCACCTTTATGCAGATGACACACAAATCTATGTTTCTCTGACCACACCAGATACTTGTCGCTCCCTAAACCAGCTCAGGGATTGTCTCCAAGATGTCTCCCTCTGGATGAAAAATAGTAAATTAAAACTAAATGGAGATAAGACTGAATTTCTCATCATTGGTACCTCAACGCAGCGGGCAAAACTCAATGGCTTTTTCCCGACACATATTCTGAGTCAGAGTATCACACCAGCCACCTCAGTTTTAAATCTCGGAGTAACGTTTGATGAAAACTTCAATTTCAAAAAACATATCTCGAAAACATGCCGTTGCTGTTTTTACCATATCCGTGATCTTCGCCGTATCCGCCGGTTTTTATCACTTTCCGTTGCTAAAACCATCGCCACAGCTCTAGTAAGCAGCAGACTCGACTACTGCAATTCCCTCCTTTACAATACCGCAAACAAGGACATAGCCAAACTTCAGCGTGTCCAAAATTGTTTAGCAAGGGTAGTCACGCGTTCTCCACGTTTTTCTCGCTCAGTGCCGCTTCTAAAATCACTGCATTGGCTACCTGTGCACTATCGCATCATTTTCAAAATGTGTACAATAGCCTATCAAGCACTCTCATCTACACAACCAGCATATCTAAATTCAATGCTAACTCCAACAAGAAATTCCAGACAGCTACGCTCAACCAGTAGTAACCCTCTTCACATCCCTCGGGTGAAAACGAAAGCCGGGACCCGAGCTTTCTCGGTTGCCGCACCAGCGGTGTGGAATTCGCTTCCTGCCAGTGTTAAATCACAAGGTAATATAGTTTCATTCCGCCGACATCTAAAAACCTATCTCTTTAATGCTGCCTATCCTCCTTAGCCTCCTAGCTTTTCCATCCATCCGTTGACGACTCACGCATTGCTTTCGATTATGAGATTGATTAATCCCCTGGTTTTGTCGCGCCACTGAGCTTGATTTTCGAGGATATTGGCGCAAAAGAAGTTACTATTATTATTATTATTATTATTATTATAATCACTCTTCGGTCAAATCGATGCTAACATGTTCACCGTGTGATGATAAGCCAGCGACTGGTACTAATGCACTCGCATGTATACACGTTTTCGATGACTTTCATCGAAATGGGAGCGATATTAAAAGATGACATGTGAAGGTGAAAAAGACAGCACTGTTGTGTATGGGGTAAGACGGCCCTGTTAGAACGGGGCAAAACGGTCCCGGGAGCCGTCTTGCCCTGCCATGCAGTACGAATATGGCATGTAAACGCAATATAGCTGTGATGTATTTATAGCATACACAATATTTTAAATAAAAAGTGAAAGAAAGTCGACGAAAGCAGCGATGAAGAGGAATGGCCTTGTTTTGGTGTGCGGAGAACCATTCAGTTGCAGTCGGCCACGATATGTCTGGGTTCAATTCCAAGAATGCAAGAATTTGACTCACAGTGAGTGCAAACCAGCCAGGGCTCCCTCTCCCGTATTTCGTGTGTCCCAACCGCGAGTCAGAGTGTGATTAGATAGTAGAGTGTCTGCATGCCATTCGTTAATATAATATGTTAATGATTGTTTTCCCATTGGATGCCATATTAACGTTTTGTCGATTATAAAGAAACTGTACCAGAGAAATGTTATGTCATGCTCATCGCATTTCGCCAAAATCACATACCTCTAGCTCTTTTGAAATGCAAGCATGTGCGTTGCCCGTCAATATTGATCAAATTTACCACGTATTTCTACATCCGCAGGGTCGTATATAAAAAGGTTAAACATCGCTATGGTAATTAAAGACTGCCTAACATGCGTCATTACATTGCAGATACATCGTAGCAATTAATATACTGGTGTGTCTGCTTTATTGTACTCATTTCACTTGATAATGGCTATTCAAAATGTTAAGTAACACAATTCTTTTGGGTAGGCCTGACACTTTCACATGAGTCAGACCAGGAAGTCTAAATCTCTTCTGACCCCTCGTCGTAGTCGGTCAATGGGGTGCAACCATGTCACGGTGCCCGACACATTTCTCGCATCTAGGAGAAACTTGGCAGGAAATCAAAGAATAGCTAGTAAGGTCCTCGGACGGACGACACCTGCAATTCGCTACAGGCATCACTTGGCTCAATGCTATTTCCAAACATATTTTGGTGACAGTTATTTATTTATTCCAATATGTGATTAAATAAACTTATAATGGGCAAGGGGAAATTATAAGACGATCGAGGGAGCACACGTGTCCCTGACGTCGCGTGTCTACACTGCGCTGCCGATGTGGTGCTCTGTTGGGGTGAAGTAATTCCGCTGTGACACGTCGCAAATAGTCAGCGGGCCTTGTCGCCAGCCAGCTATGACGGATATAGCCACACTCTCGATCTGTTTCTCGTCCAACACTTGCTTATAAAATATGGCTGCTTAGAAGTGTTGTTACAACCGATAATGTAATAATCGCCTGTTAATATAATAACTGCCCGATAATGTCATAAAATCGCCCGTTAATGTAATAACCGCCTGATAATGTAATAACATAACCGATAATGTAATAAATTTGCTAACCGATAATGTAATAATTTCCAACCGATAATGTAATAAACTCATCTTGCCTGATAATGTAATAACTTTCGCCTGATAATGTAATAACGTACACATTTCTCGTAGGACTTAGTCGTTTTCGTGGATTTAATGTTGATTTCTTGCACTTAGTCCAATTCGTTTATTTCGTTTCTTTCGCAATACACCGTTTGCTAGTAGTGGAATCTTTTTAGATTAAATCCAATATGCTGGTTCCAAATCGGAAGTCAGATTTGTCCCAGCAGGTCAGGATTTTGAGTTATGCATTCTCACACCATTTATTAATGGCGGGTTGGTGTAATATGCTACTTTACAACTGTGGGCTTCATTGATAACGAAATTGTAGCCCAAATCCTGGTATCGATGATCTCACAAGTGTTCCCTTTCCATGCTATAATGTCAGGATATCAAATGCCCACAGGCGTGGGGTTTGCCGGTTCAATCCTAGTGTGAAACGCAGTTGAAGGAATGGTTTATTAAGGAATGTGTTATATAGGTTTTAGTACGATGTTTGTCGACACTTTCGTGTCTGACTATGCTCCCGTGATGTGCTCAAGATACATACATACATACATACATACATACATACATACATACATACATACATACATACATACATACATACATACATACATACATACATACATACATACAAACATACATACATGCATACATGCATACATGCATACATACATACATACACACACACACACACACACACACACACACACACACACACACACACACACACACACACACACACACACACACACATATATATATATATATATATATATATATATAATTTACGCGATGAAAAGCCGAACTAATCGGCGGCAGAATGCGCAAACAAATAAACATGTAATACAGGAATATATTGCAAATATTGGTACTTTATTGGTACAGTTATTATTGATACTGTTTGGTGGTTAATTTTTATTTCGCGCTATATAGATGAACGCCTACTTACCTAGGATACATTACGCATAGCCTAAATGAACCGATTTCGAACAGGTGAAACGGTGTTTTTGCGGGTGACTGCTTTTTGTTCCCAAGCATGGCGGGGTAACTCGGCTGGTGTGTGTGCGTACATATATATATATATATATATATATATATATATATATATATATATATATATATATATATATATATATATATATATATATATATATATATATATATATATATATATATATATATATATATATCGCCCCTGGAATTTCGTTGGTTTTGTCCCTCAGTAAATGAGACGTTAGTACATATGTGAAATATTTTATTTGAATTATATATTATATAATACATGATATTCAGTATGAAATATAATGTTAATATGCAAGAAAAAACATGTAATGTTTACATGAAACATGTAACATGTAACATGTCACATATATCACGTAACACGTAGCATATAGTACTTAACACGTAACATGTAATAATAATAATAATAATTTTATTTAAACACCTAATTTCTTTACATAGTAAATTCAGGGGTGTGTACAAGTAAAATAGCTTAAAAATTTAAATACATTACAACATTTCAGCAAATTATAAGTACACATTTTGATAAAATAATGCACACAAAAAGTAAAAAAGTAAAAAAGTAAATATACGCTCATTTAAAATATAAAGCGTTCATGTTCTTTCTAAAATGTCTAGAATAAATTACGAAGGTGCCTGTTTAAAGAAAAACGTTTTTAGGTCTTTCTTAAAATGTCCGGAATCTTGTTGTTTCCTGAGATAAAAAGGAAGCGAGTTCCAGAGTGTAGGTCCCGCACATGAAAAGGCTCGTCGCCCGAAACGTTTTAGGTTGACCCTTGGAACGCAGACGAGAGCCTGGTCAGCCGAACGAAGACTGCGATGGGGAACGTACGGCGTGATTCGATCAGCCAGAGAGCGTGGAATGTTAGCATGCACGGCGCTGTACATAAAAGTCAGCAGTTTGAAATCAATACGCTGTGTCACGGGTAGCCAGTGCAACTCTCGCAGTGCCTTCGTCATGCTGTGTTGGTCACGGCGATGTAAACGTAGGATGACGCGCGCTGCTGAACGCTGGACCATTTCAAGTCTATACAACAGCGTTCCAGTAATGCCGTACAGGGCAGCATTACCAAAATCTAGTCGCGACGTGACTAACGCATGAACAAGTGTCTTGCATGCTCGAAGAGTTAGCGCAGATCGTATTTGCGCTATACAACGAAGTTGGGCGTAGGCCGTCCGGCAGGTACGGCTTACGTGTGCGGTCATCGCCAAAGTTGAATCGAGGTGCACGCCAAGGTCGCGAATGCTGGCCGAAGTGGTAACGTTGCGTCCACAGATGTCGATGACAAGAGGACGTGGCTGCGGAGTGCGGTGGTTCGGTGTGGTAAAGAGAATTGTCTCTGTTTTTGCTTCGTTCAAAAGTAGGTAGCGCGACGCTAGCCAAGCTTTCACGTCGATGACACACCGGGATATCTGGTCGGCTGCAGACGCCGAATCGTTAGGTGGAAAGTCAACATAGAGTTGTGTGTCGTCAGCGTACACATGGTAACGAACACCATGCGTTTCGAAGATATATGACAGGCCAGCGCAGTAAACAGTGAAAAGTAGAGGGCTCAACACACTGCCCTGTGGAACTCCGTGTCACAGTCGGGTTCTGTGAGACGAGTGACCGTCGACACTGACGCATTGTGTGCGGTCGGTAAGATACGATGCGAGCCAGCAGAGTGCGTCGCCTCGTACTCCGATTCGATGTAGATCTATTAACAGTATGTCATGGTCGATAGTGTCAAACGCAGCGCTGAGGTCCAGCAGTACAAGTGCTACGTGCTTATACATATCCAGAGATCGCAGAATGTCGTCTTGAATGCACACAATCGCGAATGTAACAGGTAACATGCAATGCGTAACGTGTAGTATGTAACACATATCACGTAACAGGTAAAATGTAACATGTAACGTGTTGCACGTAACATAGCATGTAACATATAACTATATATATATATATATATATAATATATATATATATATATATATATATATATATATATATATATATATATACACACACACATTATATACATCAAAGAAACACACACACACACACACACACACACACACACACACACACACACACACACAGACACACACACACACACACACACACACACACACACACACACACACACACACACACACACACACACTATATCACGGGAAGGGAACACGTCATTCGTAATTAGGGCGATAATGCTTAACACATGGTGCGAGCATGTATAACCCAAAATCCTGATTTGCTTGGACATATCTGACTTCAGATTCTGAACCAGCATATTGGATTTAATCTAAAAAGATTCCACTACTAGCAAAAAGTGTATTGCGAAAGAAACGAAATATACGAATTGGAATAAGTGCAAGAAATCAACATGAAGTCCACGAAAACGACTAAGTCCTACGAGAAATGTGTACGTTATTACATTATCAGGCGAACGTTATTACATTATCAGGCAAGAGGAGTTTATTACATTATCGGTTGAAAATTATTACATTATCGGTTAGCAAGTTTATTACATTATCGGTTATGTTATTACATTATCAGGCGGTTATTAACGGGCGATTTTATTACATTATCGGGCAGTTATTACATTAACAGGCGATTATTACATTATCGGTTGTAACAAGTGTTCGTGATTGTCATTGTAACAACTGGCTGCGGGAAACAATGGGCTTCCCTACCACCGACATACTGAACTGGTCCTATGTGGCGTCTTCGTCGTCAACAATCTGCATCCCAAACCGAAAATGAAAGAAGTCTCAATCGCCACACGGAAGATCGTCAACCATCTTGAAGTATTGTATGCATGTGGTGATGAACCGTCTCATATGCTTGTTTGGCCCGATTATAACTGCCAAAAAAATTATTATTATATAGCAGCTTATAAAGTATCGTATAGTTTATTTTTATAAGTTGTTCGATAATAAATAGTTTCAATGATATCTAATAGTGCGATCGTCTCATCTTTGATAATTTTAATTTTCGTTGGGAGTACCTGAACGCACTAACTATGCATACATTTTCGTAAATGATCTATTTAAAGGCTATTTTGGGTAAAATAGCGCAGTTGTAATAACATATGTGCACAATTTATTATATATATATATATTACGAATATATATATATATATATATATATATATATATATATATATATATATATATATATATATATATATATATATATATATATATATATATATATATATATATATATATATATATATATATATATATATATATATATATATATATATACGCATGGTTATATCAGCGTTCGGCGTGTTTGTAAACACGATCCGTTTGAATGAGTGTGGTGTGAATAGATGCGGCCGGTCGAAACAAGAGACAACTTGCTGCGCTGATTGAAGCGACATCGGTCGCTGGCGCTCCAGTACATGTTGCGTAATTTTGTACCGGGCGACGGTCATGGGGCGCGGCAGAGACTGGCTGTCCACGCACGTGTGATGTCTGTCGAACGATCATGGGATGTGCCGATTATGTTGCGGGGAGCAAGTCAAACTCGAAAGAAGCGCATTTAACATGTTCTAAGCTGATACAGTTCTAAGCAATGGTTTAATTTGAAAGAAATGAGATTACTAATAACATTGAAAGTTTTCGAAAAGGCATCGATTGGCGGCTTGTCTCTCCGACTAGATTACCCGGACGTGAACCAGCACCATGACATTTAAGGTGGGTAAAGGCGGTGCAGAACTACACACTCTTTAAGGTGTATACCCAGCCAATACACTGCTAAGAAGGTCCACTTGGCTCTATGCTCTTTAATCAATTGCAGAACTTGTTTGACAGATAGAGATTATATTTTAGTTTTTATATCTACAATGTTAAGACTTCCGTCAGCACAATGTGTTTAATAGTGATTCTCTTTTCAAAGCTTCGGGTTTACTATTCCAAAGAAATGGATATGCCATTGTTTTCAATTTTTCAACCTTTTTTTAATTGTTTGGTAATGAGGTAAGATTCCCTGTGTACCAAATGGAGCCGCACAGCACAGATTGCAGGGTGATACTTTATAAGTGGACACATTTTTCTGAGGAATTGATACTGCGCTATATAAGAAGTTACCTTTTCCCTTTGTTAACTGAACACCCACGCCAACGTCTGAGCCACACCCTAAAGGTTTTCCGTTTTTGAGTTTGGCGAACTGTTAACCCCACATATCGCTCAACCCAGGTAGGCAAAATTGTCTCTTTGCTTAAGCTTCTTCCCATCCAAGAGTCGTATTCATGTCGAGCAGATAAACTACCCAGAGGTAAATGACGTAACCGCCGATAGTAAAAGAATATAGAATCACGTGCCGTTATCCGGCGGATAGCGTTAAATCCGGGTAGGAAGGCTTAACCGGGCGACGTGAATACGGCTCCTGGTTTATTTATAGCTCTTTCCTTCTATATCCCTCTCACATTACCTCCGTCTTAACCAAGCGTACTCTCAATCCATGTCTGCTGAAAATATCTTTCCACTCAATCAACTGTTATTGGCGATTTGCTTCCCCATCCTCTACCACTGCCAGGCCACCTGCGTACAATAGTTTTTGGAGTACGACTTTTATACAAATCTTTCTGCTTATCAGTTCCACAACAGCGATAAACAACAATGGGCTCAAGGCGCTCCCCTGTGTCAGACCAACATTTACTTTGGACTCTCCTGACACTCCCGGTCCACACAGCTCCCTGATCTTCGTGTCCCCTCCACCAATCTGACCCCCCCCCGGGACCCCCATCCACATCAGTGTTCCCATTGTCATTTCTCTTGGGATTGTGGCTTAGGCATTTTCCTGGTCTATGAATCTAATTGCCATATTCTCGTGCCCTTCCAGTTTCTAACTCAGGGCAAACATACCATCCGTTGTTCCTCTTCCTTTTCTAATCTCCAGCAGTTCTTCAACGATTCCCCTTACACTACTGCTCTTATTCTGCCATCCACGATTCTTTCCAGAAACTTCAACACATGACTTAGCAACGCAGTGCCTCTATTTTTCATGGGCCATGCACATCTCCGTTTCGTTTCTATATTCAGACTATCAGCCCCAGTATGCATTCCTCTGTGAACTTCCCCTCTCTCTTGCAGGTGTTCAGCAACTTTTTTGGTCGATCATATTCCAACTCGCTCAGCCACCGCCAGCATCTCTACTCGCACTTCATCAATGCCTGTTTATCTTTCCGACTAGGCCTACACGATAAACAGTAAGAATGGCTCAGGCTGTGACAAGTTTCATAAAGCTTGCATTACCTCCCACCACTGTAAACCATTTACTGCGAAGCATGTCCCTTGGGAAGATGTAATTTTTTTATTTTCAACCACAACAGTTATGAATTACACATCACAGTATTGGTGGAAAGGGATATGTTTCAACATACACACTCATACACGCCCGCACGCACGCACGCACGCACGCACGCGCGCACACACCCACCCACACACACACACACACACACACACACACACACACACACACAGAATACCATTGTGATTATTATTTAAACCGTTCCTTTTGCATTTTAGCAAATAGATGAAAGAAATGCATAATAAAAAATGAGTGGCGTTGCAATCCCTTATCGTTCTCATGAGCAAGGTTTCAGAGTGAACAAGTTGGTTGTCTGTCTCCATGCTAGTTTACCTCCATTCCTTTAAATATACTAAACATTTTCTCTCTCCCTTCCTCCCTGCCTGGCCGTCCCTGTCCCTGTCCCTGTCCCTGTCCATGCCCCCTCCCCCTCCCCCTCCCCCTCCCCCTCCCCCTCCCCCAAATGACTTAAACGTTCGATCGAAAGCATGGATTCGTCGAAGTGCAGTTGTATTCGAAATGCAGTTCTTCTGGTTTTCAGTACAATACCAACTTTGACGTGTTTATGGATGGTTCGTGTTGGGTCGGGT
>OZ024854.1:58799497-58809497 GCA_964017155.1 Oasisia sp. SBJ-2009
TCACAACTGAAGAATGTTCATGGCGGAACGTCTATATATATATATATATATATATATATATATATATATATATATATATATATATATATATATATATATATATATATATATATATATATATATATATATATTTAGGCGCACTTCACCATCGAAGCGTATAGGAGATACGTTATTCTAATGAAAACATTGCGAGGCACAATTGCGACGATCAACACACCCTAGATATGTGGCCTCTTCGTCGTCAACAATCTGCATCCCAAGCCGAAAAAGAAAGAATTCTCAATCGCCACACGGAAGATCGTCGACCATCTTGAAGTATTGTTTTATTACCTAACAAAATGATACATCGAATGACGAAAAAGACACCGTCGACAATCAACCAGTCATTTAGATTAGATATGATACATATCTGGTTAAAATATCTGACAGTTGAAGACGGCGGGTAAGCCATGGAAGGAATCTGCAAGCCGGCGAACCTCCAACCCCTTTCGGGGAGGAGGAAATCTGATTTCCCAATGCTTCAACAGCGAAAGGAGTTTACTCTCCTCCCGACCATGGTTACCGAAAATAAATTACACCGATCTGCACTCTATAACACCCTAAGGCCTAACATTTAACGTCCGATAATTGTGAATAAAGTCGGCAGCCGCTTCAATAACTTGAATTGAATCTGATGTCTCTTCCCGTGCGACCGACGTTCAATATGAAAGCCTCTTCGAGTTCCAATCCGATGGCCGTATCGTGCGCGTCGTATAGTTTGCAGGGCCTAGACTCTATAGTCCACATCTCGATGTCACCGTGGCCGTTTGCTACAACAACATTGAAGCGATTTAGTAGTAAGTGTATCGATAACGAGCAGCTATAGACGGCGAGTAAGAAAACGACAAAAGAATTGAGAAAACTTACCTGCAGCGGATCCATTTCGCCTTTACAACTTACATACATCTTACGCCCTTCTCGTTGTCTCGTTGTTGGGCGGAAACCGCAATCATGTGACCACTAATTGTGCGAATCCGCAGTTGCGCAATGCGCAACTTCCTGGCAAAGCAGTGAACGTTTGCGCCTGCGCATATTCTTATATTTCCTGTGCGTGGATGTTTGCGGATGCGTTCGCGTATTTCTCTGTGTATTCGTGTTATTTTAAAACATTATACTTTTGCCCTTGAAGGTGGACTTTTGGGACACTATCCGCCAGGGAAAATACAGAAAACAAATTGAGAGTATACTTGTTTTTATGACAGAGTGCGCGTGAATGTGCGCGCCCGCAAGTGTGTACGTGTGGCAAAACGCCCCCTAGGGGTAATACGGCCACCCGTCTTTTCTGCCAAACGAGTAAACACAAACTAACGTTGAATAGTGGAACATGATGCTGCTACCTAGCAAATACTCATAGCGACCGCAAGGCCAAACGCTACCAAAATTAAGTTCACAAACTGTTTTAAAGTTTTGCATACCCTGTGATCTAATAATCACGCCTGTGTAAAATCGATGTTAATATGTCCACCGTGTGATGATTAGCCAGCGACTGGTACTAATGCACTCGCATCTATACACGTTTTCAATGACTTTCATCGAAATGGGTGCGATATTAAAGGATTACATGTGAAAGTTGGCACTGGTGTGTATGGGGTAAGACGGCCCTGTCAGAACGGGGCAAAACGCCATGCAGTACGAATATGGTATGTAAACGCAATAAAGCTGTGATGTATTTATAGCAGACACAATAATTTAAATAAAAAAGTGCAAGATAGTTGACGAATGCAGCGATGAAGAGGAATGGCCTTGTTTGGTGTGGGGAGAACCATTCAGTTGCAGTCGGCCACGAGGAGAATGCAAGAATTGGGCTCACAGTGAGTGTACACCAGGGCTCCCGTATTTCGTGTGTCCCAACTGCGAGTCAGAGTGTGATTAGACAGTAGATTATCTGCAAGCCATTTGTTAATACAATATGTTAATGATTGTAAGGCTTGTGATGACGCAAATTCCAAAGCTGATGAGTATTTTCAGTGACGAGTGTAATGATAATGCAGAATATTGCTTTTAATGACAACTGTAATTTTTTGACATATTATAATTAATGATGAATGGTTTCAACTGATGATTAGGTTGTTGTATCTGCCGCGAAGTATCTGCATGCCATTACTTTAGTATAATATGTTCAACACTATAATGATTTTAAGGCCAGTGATGATGCAGATGCCAAAGGTGATCGTAGTGTCGAGTAATACAGACAAGAGCTGATAGGAAACCGGAATGTTCCGGATGTAAGACCAATAAAGCGGGAGAACTGTAGACGTGCAACAAATATTATCAGTATTATGTGACCGCGTTGTATTGTCGAAGAAGCAATAGAAAACAGACATAACAATGATGAGTCTAATGTAATTCCCGATGAGTGATGCGTATTGGTGATTATTTCTGCTCACGATGAATGATGATAATAGTAGTAGTTAATGACGGGTTAAATAAATAATGAATAAAACACGGTTAAATCTAATATTACAGTAAATAGGCTCGGGGCCGTTTTACCCCAGGCTCGGGGCCGTTTTACCCCAGGCATGGGGCAAAACGGTTTTATTGGAGCACATTTTAAACTTGTTATAACTTACGTTTTGTTTATTCAATCGTTCAGAGACATGTGTCATACACAAAGTATATATACCTCAACAATATTACTGCACAATTATGCATCGACAAGTTATGGATAAAAAAAAATTAACTTTTCCCTTAGGGGGGCCGTGCTGCCCCAGGTTACCCTATGTGTGCATGAATGTGTACAATGGACATATGTTAGATGTGTCAAATAAGTAGACGATATACACCAAACTGTTTGAAGACTAGCTTCAATAATTTATTTTTACGCATGACCACTGGGACACATTGGTCAAACGTTCAAATCGATACATTATAATGTATCATAATATCAACAGGAATTGTAACACTTCTATAACGCATGACCACTGGGACACATCGGTCAAACGTTCAAATCGATACATTATAATGTATCATAATATCAACAGGAATTGTAACACTTCTATAACGCCTATATCATTGACAAGTCTAGCTCAGACGTGCAACAAACAAAATTATTTCGCCTAATCATAAAAGGGGACAGGCAAAACTAGTCATTCGAGCATGGAACCGCCGAAGGGATTTGTTGGAAAAACTGTTTCAAACAAATCAGGTTTGAATTGTTTTACGAAAGGTGATTACAGTTTCAGACGATTTAATTGTAATAAGGAGTTGATTCCAGATTGTTGGTGCAGCTACAGGGCAATATAATAATATTCTTACGTCAAGGCATGCGTCAAACAAACGACTGTCGCTGATACACGAGAGAACCCGTCGAGTGTCACCAGCTTGAAGTCACTCCATTACCCCTTTGTCCGCCAAATGTTCTTGTTCAATGATCCGATCGAAACATCGATTCAGACTCGTTGTTGCCTTGCGCGTGTTTGTGGCACTGACAGCTGTGTCGTGCTACGGTCGATACTCGTCCACATATAACGTCACCGACCCCGGCAGCCAGCGACAGTGAGGACGCCAGTGGGCTCCAACGTAGCCCAGCATCAGACGTCACCGGCGAGGTGAGTGATGCGGTCGACGCGATATACGTGTGCAGAACGTGACTATTCATTCTATCAATGTAACCCGGACGCGATTATCTTGCTGCCGTTTCGAAAGTTTCGCAATTTCGTTAACACAGAGTTGTCCCTGATCACCCAGCTTTATGAATGATTACCTGGTTGTAGACATTGGTGGATATACTTGAATCAATCATATTTGTCACGTAGTAATTGCGGTATTGGTAAATGTGTCCCGCCGAAATCGAGTTGGTGATCGAGTGACGTCTGACGGAAATAGGACAAACGAATTTACCTATTCAACGTATGCTAACTTAGACTACGGGGATGCCTCCAGTCGCCACACGAACGCTGCGTAATGCAGACTATACGATTATAATTTAACAGGGTATCAACAGGTACACTTATATAATCGGAGTTATATTAAGACAAAAATGTTTCATGTTGCATAACACCAATGATTTATCAATTACTGTTGTATATATATATATATATATATATATATATATATATATATATATATATATATATATATATATATATATATATATATATATATATATATATATATGTTGTATCTTTGTACTAAACACAGCACGGTACTTCCTGTCTTCTTCTCCTCAGACTGGAGTACTTACAACGTCAAAGCCGACGACAACGAAGATGGCCGCCATCTTGCGTTCTCAGCACGCTTGGCTGCTAATGCTGTTTGCAGTCGCATCCACCGATGCACTTCTGCCGCCTACACTTGGACAAGGTAAGCTTAAGAGTAAGCTTTGAAATATAAATGTCATTTTTATATAGTGCAATATTCAGTCAACGCGCTTTACATTTTACTGTCTGACAGACCTATTCAGTCGAACATAATTTTGACTTCTCTGCGAACTATCCAGCCACGCTCCGATTAATGTGCGGAAACTACTCGTACACAAAAACACACTACTATCTATACTCAGATACTAGGCCATACAGCTTCGTGAATGGGGCAATGTTAAGTCGAACCTTGCTGAAGGGTCGACACTGCAGCACAGGATTTTAACCCGGGATCCTTTTGTTGAGAGCCCCATAGTCTAACCACTGAGCTGTTACAACGCAGCAACTTTAAGTTTACGTAAGGATTTCTGAATGAAGAAAGTCGACTTGTAGTGTCGTAATGTAACATTGTAAATGTGCTATTATTGTTGCTACAATACTGCTACCGATGTCACTTCACTGCTACAGATGTGGTGCCCGCCTGTCTGTCGAGCGAGGTGCCCCATGGCGGTGTGTGTTACGGTCTGGTGACGAAGGTGCCGCTCGGATTCAACACGGCTCGTCTGCGGCTGTCGGGCAAGGGCGATTTGCCTCGAGTCTCCAGCGCCGGCCTCAACGCCAAGCTACTGGCTCTGCTCTCGTCGAGCGGCGTCAAGTCGGCCTACATCGGTCTGACGGACCAGCTCGCAGAGGGTAAGAACATGTACCACGGGACACAGCATAGACGACGTCGACAGACTACTGAGTAGTCTCCAGACAGTCCTTTTTCAGATCAAATACTCGTTTTGCTTTTACGTAGTGATACTTTACAAATTGCCACATTGAGCCATCAGATATGAGACAGATATATACCATTAATTGTCCAGATTTGTTGCGCACCCAATCTCAACAACATTCCAACAAAACATGCACCAGGTTTGTTTTATTAGTTTACAGACACATTATATTTTAAATACGACAATATATTTTACTTGACAATGAATCAGTATTGCCTTGCGAGGAATACAAAGACTAATACAGATATCAGCATCTGCCACTATGGTGAGAAACGAATACTATTGTAATTTGAAGGTACACGCCAAAGTCACGTAGAATGACAACGGAGTGGGGGGGGCACCATAATGTCCATAAATAACTTGCTGCACTTATGAATAGTCCTTTCCTCGGCGTCATGAAGTATATCTTCGCTTACAGGTGAGTTCTTGTGGTCGCTAGACAGTCCACTACTGCCGGATGACTTCACGAACTGGGCCACGGCCGGTCAAGGACAGAAGAACTACGAGGACGTGAGCGACTGCGTCGTGATGCAACTACCCACGGGCGAGTGGACGGCCGTCAACTGCAACGACGACCGGGCCTACTTCTACGCTGTCGACGCCGTCTCCGGTAGGCTCTTGTGGACCCGCGTTGGTCTCTCGCCTTGGTTGGTCGGTATACAGTGTATAGTCGTCGACAAAGGTGAGTTGTACGCGAATGAAGCTGGAACGAATCACTCGCTGCATTAATGAAAAACATAACCAGCAAAGAAGGCTAAAACAGCGTACGTTTTCTCCTTCTGAAAACAACGAAATGCAGACAAAAGAGGACGATTGCAGTTTTGGAAGGCGAGGCGAGTTGTTTCGTGAAAGTGGATGTTCGTGTCTGACGAGTAGATCTGGTGCAACTCACTAGTCCTACAAGCAGGGACTTGTCACAGCGTGTACACGTCCTTGGCTGTAGATGATATGTGTAGAATGTCGATTACCTTGTCTGGTGGTACAACGGTGGCAGTTGTCTAACGTGTGCTTGAGTTTGTTTCAGGTGGACGAAGCTTGGCGAGACGGTGGAGCAATCGTCAATAACAACCTTCGACAATATGTCACACAGGCCAATAGATGGTAAGTATGTTACCTATGCAAGTGATTCTGGATGTGGCCGTACATGTGTGATTGTCTTTGTGTTGGCGTGTGTGTTGTGTGAGAGGAAATGCGTGCACGTGTGTGACAGAATGCGTGCGTGCGTACATGCGTGTATATGAGTATTTGTTTGTGCATATCGGTAAATGGTTGCATTGATAACACGTCAATATTGTTTTATAATGTTATTCTCGACTGTACGCTGTTTCTTCTGCGAACTATCAGCTTCATGAAATAATATAGTAAGATAGTTCTTTGTGATCATCTTAGTACAATACAATACAATGTAAATGCTGACTTAAGCTTTCTACTAGAATGGTGCGCTGTGTTATTTGGATTCCTGTAACTTATTTCCAGCTTTGGCTATTTTAGGTTTTCGTCTCATTCATGAAGAGAAAGATGAACTTGTGATGATGTTCGGTACACAATCTTCGCAAAACTTGTCCATTCGATTCGTCATCATCCAGTATGAGAACAAAACTGGTGAATGTGTGGGACGTGTGCATGGTTGCGTTCGTATATATGTGTGTGTTTGTGTGGACGTTATTTCTTTCAGATTTTAAACGCAGTGTGTCGCAGCATGTTGTTTATTTGTGGCACAATAATGTATTTAAAATGTACATACAAATGACATAAAATGCATGCTTGCTATTTTAACGTCTTGTGTTACAAATGACACCCGTCCATTCCTGTACTGGCCGCACTGACATGGAACACTACTGAGGGCATTCTATATTTACAAAGTTGCCTCGTTCCGTGTCTTTGTTATAGATACATATATAAAATTATAAAATAGATGATGCACTGAGCAATGACATATATATGTGTGTGTGTATATATATATATATATATATATATATATATATATATATATATATATATATATATATATATATATATATATATATATATATATATATATATATATATATATATATATATATATATATATATAGATTACTCAGTTCTTCACTTATTACATGCTCTGTTAAATGCAATACTGAATCACTGTCACTATAGATTCACACACGCACGCATGCACATGCACCCCATCAATATACACACACATAAATGACATAGCAAATGTAGTTCGCCATGTTACTAGATCTATACACCGTTTGCGCGTCGAACAGGGTAATATAAGTCTGGGTCCAAGTCTTGAACTTGATTCGGAGCTGTCTTCATAACATAGTTCTACGATAGTTGCAAGTCATAGCTGCTTTCGATCGAGAGGTGCTACGATAGTTGCACGTCATACACTGCTCTCGAACGACAAGTTCTACGATAGTTGCACGTCATACGCTGCTCTCGAACGACAGGTTCTACGATAGTTGCACGTCATACGCTGCTCTCGAACGACAGGTTGCCGTAAGAGACCTGTGAGTTGAGGCTCTGATCACACAGGTTCGATATACTACCACGTGACGTCGACGGAGTCCCGTATACCGGAAGCACGCCCTCTATCTGCAAAGAGAGTGCGTCCGACAGTTGATTAAGTCACTGGTATTAATTGTTATAAGGCATTTTAGAAATAAAGAAATACATGTCTTCAAAGACGTCAATGGTAGATGTATTTATATTATTAATGTGCATGATGTTTTGAAGGGTAGGCCATTCTTAATGTATAACAGAAACATGGTTGTGCTTTAGAACGTACGTTGGTTAGTGTTTGAATAATACAACATTATGCATGGGGCTTCAGCGCAATATTCAGATTATTGATAATAACTTAGCAAAGCAAAATCAGATAGGTGTTTAAAACCGTGCCTAAATGCTCTTCGAATACTTGTACTAGTTTCTTCTACATTCTAACACGAGATTAACCAAACAAGATTAAAAAAGGTAATATGCCCCTGTATCTATGTTGATTTCAATCTAATACTGTGTCTGTTCATTATTATTATTATTGTATTATTACACCCTGTTCTTCTTACCCTGATATCGCTCCTAGATTCGACGGCCATGTTGTCATAGTCGACTGGTTCTTTCTTGGTGCCCGTGCCCCAAGGGTCAGTCACAAACCCGGGCACGTAGTCCACGAGTTTGCGGTATTTCACGAGCGCCGGGCCCCACTCTTCTGTGGGTGACGTCAGAAGCTTCAGTCTCTGTCGGCAAACACAAACAGTGCTCAACACAAAGCAACGTAAATACATCGGTTGAGCTAAACCAACGTTGGGTGTTCATAACGTTCTTAATTGATTTCATAATTTAATAGTTGATTAATGTAAAGTTCGTGACACATTAATAATAGTGTTTAGGTAAATTAGGTATTATATACTGCCCACGTAGTTGCGATAAATAACGGGGAAACTGTGTTCGCAATAACTGTAAATGTGGTGTTCTCTATTGCTGAGTTGGTGAAATAACAACCTATCTAATGTATATAGGGAGTGGATTATTTATATACCTGAACACCTCCAAGTGCACAACTCATTAAGCTTCCACACATCTTCAAAAGCACCCTCACCTTAACACGATCCAGGTTTCCTATTAACCTATTAAATATGTGTCTCCAACGCCCAAGGTGGCCGCCACAACCCAATGCCCCTCCCACCTCCTAAATATGTCACTGCTCTGTGATCTATAAGACTCTCGGTAAATGGGGACGTGTGATAGGGTCTCACCTCCCGTAGCGAGCCGTCTTCTCGACACAGCAGATAGGCGGCCATCACGGGTATCCAAATGATGGAGGCAAACGTCATCATCCAACCCATGGCGTCGGCCCACGCCGGGAAGTAGATGTCTCCGTAGTGGGCGGGGGAGTAGTCGATCCACGCAAACAACAACACGAACTGGAGAGGGAGGGAGGGATGGACGTCGGTTAGGGCGTGGAAGGATACCATTACACACATAGAAATGTAATGTAATATAACACAACACAATAAAATAGAATATAATGCATACATACAAACACACAAACACACACACATACATACACATGCACATACCCACAATACACACACGTACACATATATACACATACACAACATACACAACATACACAACACACACAACACACATAACACACACACACACACACACACACACACACACACACACACACACACACACACACACACACACACACACACACACACACACACACACACACACACACACACACACATACATACAGACACACTCGCACACACACACAATACACACAACACACACACAACACACACACACACACACACACACACACACACACACACACACACACACACACACACACACCAATAGCGCAGAAAGGTATACTTATCGACATCGTTTCACATACATCATCACAGACGCACATAGACGCGCTTATAAAACATTACCAAATATAATACGAATGAGTTCCTTAACTGCGAATGTCATAGATATTACAAAATATATATACTGCGAATAACCACAGTAAGTCGCGGTTAGTGTACTCCCTGCTGCTGGGTACTGTGTCTGCCGTACATCACATTAGTGATTAGTTGCTAACATGATATTAATTAAGGATTACCTATTAATACATTTCAAAGAATTAAGTGAACCAATCAAATGTTGTTTAATACAAATATTACTTTCAGCACAACATTGACCGATCAGCTAAAAATTAAATAAAAATACATAAAAAATATTTAATTAATTTAATTAGAAACGTTCGATAACACGATTTGCTTATTAGAATCATGCAACCCTCAAGTCAACGTTCAAGTTCCGATCAACTAGGAGTCTCGATCTCAACGGAAGTGTCACTTCAGTGTGTTCTCAGCCGCTCCGCGAGCTGCAGGTTCA
>OZ024854.1:58814497-58871997 GCA_964017155.1 Oasisia sp. SBJ-2009
ATTTATATATTTATATATTTATATATTTATATATTTATATATTTATATATTTATATATTTATATATTTATATATTTATATATTTATATATTTATATATTTATATATTTATATATTTATATATTTATATATTTATATATTTATATATTTATATATTTATATATTTATATATTTATATATTTATATATTTATATATTTATATATTTATATATTTATATATTTATATATTTATATATTTATATATTTATATATTTATATATTTATATATTTATATATTTATATATTTATATATTTATATATTTATATATTTATATATTTATATATTTATATATTTATATATTTATATATTTATATATTTATATATTTATATATTTATATATTTATATATTTATATATTTATATATTTATATATTTATATATTTATATATTTATATATTTATATATTTATATATTTATATATTTATATATTTATATATTTATATATTTATATATTTATATATTTATATATTTATATATTTATATATTTATATATTTATATATTTATATATTTATATATTTATATATTTATATATTTATATATTTATATATTTATATATTTATATATTTATATATTTATATATTTATATATTTATATATTTATATATTTATATATTTATATATTTATATATTTATATATTTATATATTTATATATTTATATATTTATATATTTATATATTTATATATTTATATATTTATATATTTATATATTTATATATTTATATATTTATATATTTATATATTTATATATTTATATATTTATATATTTATATATTTATATATTTATATATTTATATATTTATATATTTATATATTTATATATTTATATATTTATATATTTATATATTTATATATTTATATATTTATATATTTATATATTTATATATTTATATATTTATATATTTATATATTTATATATTTATATATTTATATATTTATATATTTATATATTTATATATTTATATATTTATATATTTATATATTTATATATTTATATATTTATATATTTATATATTTATATATTTATATATTTATATATTTATATATTTATATATTTATATATTTATATATTTATATATTTATATATTTATATATTTATATATTTATATATTTATATATTTATATATTTATATATTTATATATTTATATATTTATATATTTATATATTTATATATTTATATATTTATATATTTATATATATATAGTCAATGTTTTTCTTCTTCTTCTTTCCCCATTGTTTATGTCATAATCCATTGTTGTGTTATCACGTTGTGCTAAAATTGATCAAAGGCAGCGTAACGTACATAGTTTATATAAGATGCTGTATTGGTGGTGGTACTGACCTTGCCTGAGGACTTGATGCCCTTGATCATACACAAGAAGGCGATGACCCAGGCAGCGAGGAGACACAAACCCAGTTCCCACTGCACCGGACCCATGCCGGCGATGCCGGTAGGACTGATGTTTAACACCCGATAACTGCAATGAACACATGTCCAATTAGGTTCTGTGCCGTGTCCTGCTACACAGTTCCGCTGAAGACATCACCAATGTGTGCCAATGCCACGGCCGCAGGATGGGTTAGGGCCGAGGAGCGGACGGCTGTCAAATTGTTTATGGACATGGGGTAAACAACAGATAAATTCACACTGGAAGATTTAGTCGGGGCCGTAATGATTACGTTGGCTGTGTTATATTCGAAAACCACAGTTACATAAGTGAAGAACGATTACGGATTTATTTGCGAGATTTAGCATGAATTATTTGCAACTAACCAACCAACCAAAAAAAAATCAAATCAACCAACCAACCAACCAACCAAGCAACCAGCCAACCGTCCATCCATCCATCCATCCATCCACCCATCCATCCATCCATCCATCCATCCATCCATCCATCCATCCATCCATCCATCCATCCATCCACCCATCCATCCATCCATCCATCCATCCATCCATCTATCCATCCATCCATCTATCCATCCATCCATCCACCCACCCACCCACCCATCCATCCATCCATCCATCCGTCCATCCATCCATCCATCCATCCATCTATCCATCCATCCATCCATCCATCCATCCAACCAACCAACCACGACATAGGCATCTGTTTAAAAAAATTATACTCACATAATCTCTTACACATATATGAGAACGGCTTATTACAAAGAATGATCAATTGTGGGTTGCGTGTAGCGACACTTACTTGTAGTATTCCTGACTAGGCGAGTGTCGGGATATTCCCGTCTGGTTCCTGAACACAGTGTAGTTCCACAAACCGACGAAGGTGGTGCTGTTGTAGCAGGTGCCGTTGAGGTATTTGTGTAATGGCGCCTCGGTGCACTGGGCATCCGGTAATCTCTGGCTGCAGTCTAACGAAAACAGATACGTGAGTAACACATGCTAATAATAATGAATATAACAATAACCAAATCGTCTATAGGTCGAATGCGCAATATATAATAATAATACCTGTATATAATCTTACGTAACAAGGCAGACTTGTCGCTAAGAAAAAACACTATTAATACCATATTCTCTTCTTGCGTCCCTCAATGGTTAGGCTGGGAATCACTGACAGAAACATGAAACAATTGTTGCATGGCAACATAATTATTGTAAGAACTTAAACGAAAGCAATATTTGCGACGACGAAAATTGTATACGCGGGACTGCTATGCAGTCTTCATCATGCGTAACTGATTTGTTTGCGATATTCTCCCATTGCTGCCGTCTAGACCCCGTCACGGATTGCGGTTTATACATTGTCACGTATGGCTGCATATCACAGTCATCACAGTCACGCGCGGCTGCTTCTACAAGCGTAATGTGCGCCACCTACTGGGCGTGTTCCACCAGTGTGTGCAGTCGGCCCACGGCAGGGAACTCGTGAACGACGCGAAGAAGTAGTAGAGTGCCCAGGCGATGATCATGTTGTAGTAGATGGACACAATGGCCGAGATGACCAGCTGCGCCACGCCCAGCCCTACAACGACCAGTCACGTGTTGCTGACATGTTGCGAAAGCGCCGTATGCGATGGCGCCAGAATCACTCGCTACGATTACTCTTAGCGCTCAGTTGCATAGAAGATAATATTAAATTAAACAACTTTTAATCACATTATGTTGCTGATAGCATGAAGTAGAATTAGGGTTTATACGTGGAGATATTATGGTGGTGTTTCATTCAGTTTGTCTTCAATAATTATAGTATTAACAATAATAGATTTTATTGTTATACTCATTTCCAGAAGAGTGCTCTGTTCAAGGTTATATATATATATATATATATATATATATATATATATATATATATATATATATATATATATATATATACATTATATATATATATACATGTAGTGTGTACTAAAATTTAGATACTATGATTAAACATATACACGGACAGAAATCGACTTGATTATCCCACGAAGTTGTAACAACTGCATAATGACACCTTCCTCTGTCCATTGTCGACACAAGCATTGTTTTACGATTACGAGTTTGCTTAATCCCTTGGCTTTGTCGCGCCACTGCGCTTGATCTTCGAGATTATTGGCGCATAAGAAGTCGCTACTATTAGTATTATCATTACGTGCAATATTGCGTGTTTTACCTTTGAATAGCGGTGCAAATGCCCAGCAGGTGAGAGGCCCGCTGCTGCAGAACTGGCCGAGGGAGAGCTCCATGAAGAAGAGCGGCATGCCGATGAATAGCAGCATGATGCCGTAGGGGATGAAGAAGGCGCCGCCTCCGTTGCGGTAGCACAGGTAGGGGAAGCGCCACACGTTGCCGAGACCAACGGCGTACCCGATACACGACAGCAGGAAGTCCATCTGACCCGTCCAGTTCCCTCGCTCCACGTTCTCGTCCGCGCCGAAGTGCTGCCTGCCATCGCTCACGTCGTCGGGCACCAGGTAGCGCTGCAACGATAACAGACTCGGAGTTGATTCAATGCAATAGCAACGGCGTCACCTTCAAGGCGTAATTGTCACAGTTGAATGTAAGGTATCTCGTCGGTGAATATTATATACCGTTTCTGTTGAATTGAGAGAACTGGTAGAGAATTTAGATGTTTCGACAAAGATTGATCGATCTACTACATATTGTGCTCAGACTGAGTTTCCAACGATTATGCAAATCTTAATTTGAGCTTATTTGTTAGTTGTGCTACATTAGATAAAAACAAACAGTCTATATCGTAATTTGGTCACCGTAAACAAGCTATTTTTTTTTACATATAATGGAGGAGTATCATTATAGTGTGCTTGTATATATACATATTTCTAATGTATTCAAACATTTCTTGGAATTATGTTATTATCATTTATCAATTCAAATGCGACATTGCTGTGTCTAGACAACCACTCACCGTCTCATTGTAACATCAATGAGTTCCGGTGTAACGTTGCTTTAGCTAAGGGTGGTGGAATCATTAATTACAAACGTATACTTCTTTTTTATTAATAATGATTACAACAATAATAATTGTATCTTTACAGCATCACCTGTGATATTTCGGTGAAGAAACTGCCGAGCCATTCTCGCGGAATATACGAGAGGCCAATTCTTGTAATTTAATTTTTTTCAGATGCCTTGCTGAATTTAAGCAATATTATCCTATCAAACCGCTTGGGTGGACTTGTGTTTGTATAACACTAATGCAAGAGATCAACGATTGCATGTGAAATGGACGACTTCCTCATGGAGTAGTTTTTATTTGGATAGTTTATCTTATACAATTACCATACCCATTTAATTTTGAGCATTTCAATTTTTTGCAAAACCTGCCATCCAGGAGATTGGTTTGAGATCCGTTTCGATATAATCTGGCGGTATCATCTTCGGAAGGTGCTGAAGTATGCTTTTCAACTTGATTAACCAAGATAATATATTCAGTGAGCAGTGACAACAGATGGCACTTCAAGCTGAAGGCAACACACTGCTTTAAAGTATTTCATCCGTTGACTGAGTTCCTGAACATGACATATATGAAGTCATGGTTGTAAATCCAATGCTGGTTTTACCTGGCTGGTCTGTTTGTTTTACTCTCGGCTGTATCACGGTGTTTGTTGATGCACTACTCATCATCTTTCAACATCTTTCAACAAGGTGTGACAAGACAATGCAGTCACCTGTCAGCAGGGCGTGTTACGGTGTAATAGAAACACATAACAGTGTGGCCCATAGGAGATGGCATTTAATTTTAATATTCCCTAAAAGGCATATCATACATCCGACAAGTACGTTTATTTACGAAGTCTGTGTAGAACAATACGTTATATTTGAACAATTTTTGAGATAATGTTTATAAATTACTGCCTGACATAGCAGTCACCGGATTCGACACAATGCACCCGTGGCGTAATTTCAACTAGCCTATGAGGTTTTGCTTCTGCAAAATATCGTCAGGGAGATAACATAATTATTATCGAGTAAGCCATCAATAGGTTACAACGCTGAGGCATGTATAACTTGAACGTCACACGTTGCGTAATATTTTGAATCACGCCTACGAATTTCTAAATTATTCATTCTTAGTTAACCATTTCATCTTCAGATATTGGCTCAAACCAAACACAGGGATTACTCAATAATCCGTTTACTACCAAACTGTGTCAACATGGTTAGACATTCACTGGCCATGAACTGAAGTACCCCGGGTACGCGTTGTGTAAGCGGCACACTTATCCGTTGTCGATTAACACCGAGTACTTCCTCTGGTGTTGGTGTCACGTGTTTGTGGTGAATAACTTAAGAGTTTGGATTAAACATCCTGCCTATTAGAGTAACGCTCAGTGAAATGTTCAGGGACCGTTCGGCTAGGTAAAAAATCAAGATAACCCACAATCCAACAGATATACGTATACCCGTAATACATCGCAATGCAAAACATATGCAAGCCGATTCATATGTATTATTGACTACTAAAAATACTTCGGTTAGTTAGAAACAAATAAAATCACTGTTCTGATCATACAAGGAGACAAATTACGTGTACTGAATTCCCTGCAAGAGCTGCAACTGTTCCTACATCGGCGTTATTAGTTGTTATTTTTATTATCATTATAAATAAAAGATCCATAATTAAGACCGTGACGTGCTCGAGGTAGTCACGTGGTCGACGTACCTTGCCACTACTGGCTAGTGTGTCTGACGAGTACCACACCCCGGGATCAGGGTTTACCGCCAACTGGGGCAGATACCCTCTAAGACTCGCCTGGCTCCCAGATGTCGGTTTGCCGACGGCGCCATTGCTGTGTGATGACGTCGCCATCTTCGTTATCTACAACCAACCACGTTGTGTAAAAACACAATTGATACTACGATGTTAAAAATGCATCGCCGTCATACACATAGTAACATTTAAATTACTATGACTTTCCTAGGAGATTTTGCATTGTATTGACTTCATGTGAAATTATATTTTTTTAAATATTAATCTATATTAGCCTACTCTTATTTTGGTGTAACAAATCAAGCGTAGCCAGTGTCACAATTACGCAGTTTTGTTCTTGAATTCCTTTCCACTGCGCTTGCCACGCTAGCGACAATAGTTAAGCTAATGTGATATGCCCCATGAAGCAAGTCCGTGATATAATGGATTATAGTGTTCAGTGGGTATGTAACATAAGTCGGTTAATGCCATAGATTACCTATTTATATATCATTCTACCTTCAATACTACGCACGTACCTGGACGCCCAAGTCAACACGTATACACAGATATACACACATGCACGTTGGCACGCACGCACGCGCACCCATTACTTAAATTGGTAATAGCAAACAATTGGCATAAGCAAGTCTGATGTCGATACCAGAGTAATATGAATTTCCTTGTTAATAAAATACATCAATATATCATTCCCACGTGTAATGTTGGTGTCTGATGTTGTTCATGCCGATGTTCACGTTTGTCATAAAGCCATTCCACATAATAAACAATCCCAGAATTCAGACATCGCACATATCTTAATAATATACGAAGAAAACGTATAAGACACGTAATAATACAAACAGTCTACACACAGGCAGGTCGTGTTGACCCATAACCCTCGCACATGTTAGTGTGTCAGCATTGTTTCCGCCAGCTAGGACGCTGTGGGCGAGTCGGTCACACTAACCTACTCGTTATTGAAATGTTGACACAAAGTACGCGTCTTAAGTTGTACTAATCTTAACGGAAATTACTGTTTTACATCTCAATTTATGTTCCTCGCAGCGTGGGTGGGTGACATCAGCGAACGCCAATTCCCTGATCAAAGACAGGACGGAATTACATCACCGGGTACTCCCCGTCGCGTGGCCCGAGTATCAACGACACGCGCCGCTGAACTGACCCCAATTTGACCCAACCTTCCGACGCTCTGCACAAAGCACGAGTAGACACAAACACCGCGAACGTTACACGAGACACTCGTTGACCTACCTGGTCGGTCGCCGTGTAAGACACCAGTATTCAGGGGACTTTGACAACTAAATCCGTTCAAAAATTCGACGACCACTCGATGTCGTTGGCGACAAGTCGTGATTGGAACAACGCCTGCTCCAGTCCTACATGTCGTGTCCTGCAAGTAGTAGTGACCGACAGCGACCTAATTTCTCCGAATCGACGGACATTCAGTGGCTGTGCAAAGCACTTTAGCGTAGCTCGCCAGTTGGCGCGAGACAGGTGTCGAATATGTGGTGACTTGAGACAAGTCTCCTTTGAAACTTACTGCGTGTCAATGTTTACACTGGATTGTCGGTCACGATCCTGTAACGCAGCTGTGTCGACAGAACTTCCGTGGTCGTAACTTGAATAACCCGACGCATTCAACGGTTGCCTGGCATTGTCATGCGGGCGCTGACCCGCGAGACAGCTGCAGGCGTGAATGTTATTCAAACGAGTACAACATTAGTTCGTCCGTGTGAACACACCTGCTCTACTTGAAGTGGCCACGCGTGGTTAGGTCGTAGTTCACTAATCAGTGTGTTGACCAAACCTGGACAAAAAGAAGGGCGAATACTGACCAAACTACTAAGAGGCGGGGAATATAACTAATGTGAAATAAATCGCTCCATCTTTCTTAATGTCTTTTTGTTATGGTTTTGAGCTAGTTTGATGAAAAGTGTAGTTTTTTCTTTATAGATTAACACTAAATACATAACTATACATATGGCAATATGACAATGTTATGTGAGTATTGGACTAGTAATCTACATACGATGCACAGGTGGTATGTCACGTGATCAAATGTAAATGCTGTGTTGTTATATATGTGTAGTCACAGTTGTCAGCATCTCAGACCCGCGTTGAAACGTTAATACTAATTACTGTGAAAACACAATATTTCACTAGGGAAGCTTGGGCACATGTGTTCAATATTTGGCAGGTTTTGAGACCTGCGTTTACTTTCCAGAAACGTATTTTTCTTCTAAACCTTCTCTGCTAGCTCTTTCTTTGTGTATCCATAATCAGTCCTTCCATTCACCCATCCATCTATCCATCCATCCATCCATCCATCCATCCATCCATCCATCCATCCATCCATCAACACATTTGCTGATAACTACCAGGCTGAATTCTTCCTAGAGAAGCCGAGATAGGGTTAAACAGGTCTATCGGTGAGTAAGGACGTAAAGCTTGACTTGCATTCAGCAAATCTAAAGTCTGTATACAAAAGTAGCATTGTTCCATACATGCATATTGCGTTTGACGAGACGACAGAAATTTTATTAGCAACTCTTCCAATTGACGTGGACGCGCGAGTGAGTATCATAAGTCCCGGAAGGCAGGCCGTGTTGATCCGGCTGTCATCAGTCCCAGGAGGCAGGCCACGTTGATCCGGCTGTCAGCACTCACAGGAGGCAGGCCGTGTTGATCCGGCTGTTATCAGGCCTAGGAGGCAGGCCGTCTTGACCCGGCTGTCATCAGTCCCAGGAGGCAGGCCATGTTGATCCGGCTGTTATCAGGCCCAGGAGGCAGGCCGTCTTGACCCGGCTGTCATCAGTCCCAGGAGGCAGGCCGTGTTGACCCGGCTGTCATCAGTCCCAGGAGGCAGGCCGTGTTGATCCGGCTGTCATCAGTCCCGGGAGGCAGGCCGTGTTGACCCGGCTATCATCAGTCCCGGGAGGCAGGCCGTGTTGACCCGGCTATCACCAGTCCCGGGAGGCAGGCCGTGTTGACCCGGCTGTCATCAGTCCCGGGAGGCAGGCCGTGTTGATCCGGCTGTCAGCACTCACAGGAGGCAGGCCGTGTTGACCCGGCTGCCAGCACTCACAGGAGGCAGGCCGTGTTGACCCGGCTTTCAGCACTCACAGGAGGCAGGCCGTGTTGACCCGGCTGACATCAGTCCCGGGAGGCAGGCCGTGTTGACCCGGCTATCATCAGTCCCGGGAGGCAGGCCGTGTTGATCCGGCTGTCAGCACTCACAGGAGGCAGGCCGTGTTGATCCGGCTGTCATCAGTCCCAGAAGGCAGGGCGTGTTGACCCGGCTGTCATCAGTCCCAGGAGGCAGGGCGTGTTGACCCGGCTGTCATCAGTCCCAAAAGGCAGGGCGTGTTGACCCGGCTGTCATCAGTCCCAGAAGGCAGGCCGTGTTGACCCGGCTGTCATCAGTCCCAGAAGGCAGGCCGTGTTGTCCCGGCTGTCATCAGTCCCAGAAGGCAGGCCGTGTTGACCCGGCTGTCATCAGTCCCAGAAGGCAGGCCGTGTTGTCCCGGCTGTCTTCAGTCCCAGAAGGCAGGCCGTGTTGACCCGGCTGTCATCAGTCCCAGAAGGCAGGCCGTGTTGTCCCGGCTGTCATCAGTCCCAGAAGGCAGGCCGTGTTGACCCGGCTGTCATCAGTCCCAGAAGGCAGGCCGTGTTGACCCGGCTGTCTTCAGTCCCAGAAGGCAGGCCATGTTGATCCGGCTGTTATCAGGCCCAGGAGGCAGGCCGTCTTGACCCGGCTGTCATCAGTCCCAGGAGGCAGGCCGTGTTGACCCGGCTGTCATCAGTCCCAGGAGGCAGGCCGTGTTGATCCGGCTGTCATCAGTCCCAGAAGGCAGGGCGTGTTGACCCGGCTGTCATCAGTCCCAGGAGGCAGGGCGTGTTGACCCGGCTGTCATCAGTCCCAAAAGGCAGGGCGTGTTGACCCGGCTGTCATCAGTCCCAGAAGGCAGGCCGTGTTGACCCGGCTGTCATCAGTCCCAGAAGGCAGGCCGTGTTGTCCCGGCTGTCATCAGTCCCAGAAGGCAGGCCGTGTTGACCCGGCTGTCATCAGTCCCAGAAGGCAGGCCGTGTTGTCCCGGCTGTCTTCAGTCCCAGAAGGCAGGCCGTGTTGACCCGGCTGTCATCAGTCCCAGAAGGCAGGCCGTGTTGTCCCGGCTGTCATCAGTCCCAGAAGGCAGGCCGTGTTGACCCGGCTGTCATCAGTCCCAGAAGGCAGGCCGTGTTGACCCGGCTGTCTTCAGTCCCAGAAGGCAGGCCGTGTTGTCCTGGCTGTCTTCAGTCCCAGAAGGCAGGCCGTGTTGACCCGGCTGTCATCAGCCAACAGATGGCCGCACGTATATTATATTACACAAACCGACCGTTAGTCTCATTGCCGAAAATACAATATTTTAAGCAACTCCGGGCTATTGTGTGAGATAATGAAAAATGGCTATGACTGCATTCTTCATTATTGCTCTAAATCAGGAACTAATGAGGTAGGTTCATCTGCCAAAATTGCGGTAGCCATGAAATAAATATAATAACCATTAATAAACCACTGAAGCTATTAATGTTACTATAGCCATAGGCCTTTCTCAATGGTTACATTGCTTTCACTCGATTAGGTGCTAAATACCAAACGGTTGACGGCTACGTACAGAATGAACACATGTACAAATGACATTCCAAGTTATCAATTGTATTACAACAATTGTGTTAAACACAACATAGTGCATAGATTAGCATGTGCCTATGCCTATGGCACAGTGGAACACTACAGTAAATGTTAACAGTTAATTCGTTCAAAGTGAAATACTCAGTAGTGACAACTGTTTAGAAATGTGAAAGGTAAGTTACTTATTCTTGAATAACGATAATAATTACAAAACGTTTTGGGTGCCACAGATGTGAAATATAAAAAACAAGAGTATTTCCGATTGGTCAAATGTGTAAACTTCAATCTCTCCCCGTCTCTCAATTGCGCTCACACACACACACACACACACACACACACACACACACACACACACACACACACACACACACACACACACACACACATACACACACACACAAACACATTCATATACACGCGCGCGCACACGTAAACATACATACACGCACACACACCCACATACACACAAACACACAAACACACATATACATATACACACTGTCTGTATATCTGTCTGTCTGTCTGTCTGTCTGCCTGTCTGTTTATCCCCCCCCCCTCTCTCTCTCTCTCTCTCTTCTGTTTCTCTTCCTCCCTCCCTTCCCCCATCGCTCTATCTCTCTCCTCTCTGTCTCTCCTCCCCCCCCCCCTCTCTCTCTCTCTCTCTCTCTCTACCACCTCTTTTATCTCTTGCTGTGAGTTCAGGCGACGGCATAGAGATCAACATTGAAGACAAAGTGTGACGACAGCGGTGTCTTCAGTTCGCAGACCCAGTCAGACCACTGGTCCTTTTCACAGTCATACACTTCAATGGCTGATGAAGAGTTTTTATCATCACCAATGCCCCCGGCGACCAGTATCCGGCCGTGCCAAACCACTGCTGGGGCTAAGCCGTGCAGCAGCTTTGGCTGACTCAGACTCGTCCAGCTGTCGGCCGTGGGGTCGTATCGGAGGCACGACCTTTTGTAGCCTCCCACGAGGTAGATGTGACTATTCACCGTGACGGCACAACCGAGGTCGCATAACTCTGGCATGCTCGCCAGAGTGCGCCACTCGCCCCACACGGTGTCGTACATCTGTGTACAGCAGAGTGACGTCTTGTCTGCACCGCGGCCACCGAACACGAAGAGGCGGTCGCCCAGGCTGGTGACCATGGGATGGTAGACGGGCTGGGGGAGGTCTGGCACAGACGACCAGTGACGACGCCTGACGTCCAGACTCTCGACTGACCTAATAACCTTGTAGGTGTTGTTTTCAAACCCACCGATGACATAGACTGTGTCGCCCATGACAATACTGCTGTGTCTATGTCGCTCTATCTTGAACGGAGGCATCGGATTCCACTTCCTTTCTACGAATTCATAGGTCCAGCAGTTGTGTTTTGAAAGCAATACAAGAGAACCGAACTTTGGCACGCCAGGTAGCCCGCCCGTCAGCAGCAGACCGCCCTCCACACGACACACGCTGTGGTAATTGCGTGACTCTGGCAGATCCGTCAACATCTCCCAAAACCCGTCATCTTTTTTCATGTAATGACAATGCTTGTTGTCCTCGCCGCCGACCACCAGTAGACGTCGGTTCATACGAAACAGTGTGCGCGATGCCATGCGACAACTGCTGATCTCTTGACGCAGAGCCGCCTCTCTGTGGTACTTGGTCGCTTCTCGCACGTATTCTCGGCACTCCGGCGTCAACACGTCGCACGTGTTGACCACACGATGCAGGTAGGTGGCCGTGCAATAGGGCAGGCGGATAATGTCGAGAATCTGCTTCAAAGATGACTTTCTGATGTCTGGGTCGTTTCTGACCCACACCAGAACAGACTCAAACACGAAGTCTTCATCCTCGACGTTAATCCCGTCATCGCTAAGGTACTTGATGACTTCTTGGCATGAGAGATCCTTGAATTCTGACGCTGATACGACGGCCTTAACCTCGTCCAGCATCATACGTCTGGCACCTTCTTGCAGCTGCTGAAGTCGGTACAACGAGGCGAAGTTGAAGACCCCGACACAATTGGCTGAAGTCAGCCGGCCCAGCATAAACCTCCCACATGCCATGTTCAGGTCATCCAACTGGAAGAGGTCACTCGCCTCCACTAACCTACGCACGTTGTCTTCGGTGAACTCTATCTCGGCGGTGTAGAAGTAGTCCACGACACTTCTGAGCGAGGCGGAGTCTAACTCTATATGCACCACACGCGTTGAGCTCTCTCGCATTCCGGACGTGAACATGGCGTTGAAGTACCGGCTGGTAGCTGCCAGAACATTCTTGTGACACAATATGTGGACGTCATCAGATTCTAACTCGACGTCAATGAACTGTTCGTTCTGTCGTTGTGTCATCATTCCTTTCAGGAAATCACCCGGATATGCTTTATTGGTGTATTTTGTGACGCTGTCAGTCATAGCGGTTGCTACAACAGAGGAGATGTGTTTCACAACTTATTAATGATCATTAGGTCAACAAGCAAAAGTTAACAGTATAACGTATATGTCCTCCAACTGTCGTTTTATAATGTCATTGAACGCTTTCAACAGCTGATGTTGCTGGCAAAGAAAAGACGCGTGGTATTCTGGCCTACTGTACTAATATAAAACTAATTGCGTTCACCAAAATTAACACCAGCTTAACCGAGACTCGATGTAGATTAGTGTAAGGAACACTGTCTTTGGATTCTTTGTAAACGTGCGAGACATGGACACACTGTTATATATCTAAAATGTTGATTTTATAGTTCTGATTCAATACATGTTCTTCTTCCTGTGTAATATGTCTCACCCCTTTCTCCCCTCCCCCGTCTCTCCCTCCCACCCACACATCCAAGGACCCACCCACCCCTCCGTCTGTCTTGGACAAAATGTGTGTCACTGTTCCGCGTTTCAGACATGTTATTTAAACTCAACTGTATATCTAAGATTCGGATGGCGTATGTTTCTGCTACCTTCAACAATTTCAGATTATACCGTTTGCTTAGGAAATCTTCACAGTGTTAGCAATATGCTGCTCCATCCACAAGCTACAGTAAAACATCACACGCAAACTGCGCACACACGATGAGTTACCAGAGCATAACGTAGCTTGTAGAAACAATAAAAATAATATACCCCATTTCCTGCAAGATCGCTGGATGCTGTACACCCGATACTAGTCTGGAGCAATTATACAAGTCAAGAACACTGCAAATGGCAACGAAAATCTTATTATCTGACCCCACCCACTTCTTAGAAGAACTATTACGACCTTCTCCCGTCTGGAAGGAGATACAGAATGCCAACTGCAAAAACCCAACGTGTCCTCAAATCATTACTTCCATTCTCCACCAAGTATTTGAACCATCCACGTAAAATCAACCATTGATAGACATGTCACAGTTCCTACCATTGCCATTGCAATGCTGTTTTATCATATTTATTTATTTATCATATAATATTGTCATATTGTTTTAGCATATTTATTCCAGTACTCGATCTATTTTACAGCTATCATTTACATATTTATATATTTGATTTTACTATATACACGCATTACTATGTGATGTGATTTAAATATTGTGTTATTTTTATGCATCCTCCAAAGTGCAAGATGTTTATCAATTCCATGACTGGACAATAAAGTTATGATATTGCTGTATGTTAGGAACTAGTCTCGCTTAACCGAATCTCGCTCGGCTGATTGACGATAGATAGTCTGGTGAAACTTACGTAATGAAGCCGCCAGATGTCGTCACTGTTTTGGATTGCTTCACATGTTTACGTGTTTACTAGTACTGTTTATACAGTATGTGTGCTTTTCATAACGAAATTAAGATATAAAACCTCTGTACACAAACTAAAATATAGATGTAACAATACAACGAAAACTTGTCATTTCTTATATTTCAGTATAAGTTTAATTTTGAATAGTTTTTATACTACGACATTATCTTATACAAAGTGTATCCTTGTTTAGTTTGTTATTTCATATATATCTCTACCCTATTCCGGGTAAGACTGCCCTGGCGGTCACAACCGCAAAGCATAAGTTCCCCTGGTGGAAGTGAGAGGCTTTAAAATGGCAGCCACCTCACGGCGCCCTGGTAACCGAGGCTAGTTACGAAAATATTCAGCTTTAATGGCTACACTAACAAAGCAATACAGACATACAAATATAGAAACTAATTAATGAAAGCAAAAGAATATAATATAAAATCCAGGAATGGGAGGCAGCAAAGCTGTTCAAAGCCTAGTCATCAAACACTGTTAAAAAGTAGTGACGCAACATAAAATAGACCAGACCTCCTTGTGTATAACTTAAAGAAAACTGTTGCCAGGTGTAGTATGGACTGACTCCCATACTCCTGAAAATCGCCAGAGACTATGGGTTTTTCCGTTTATGTTTCACTGCACCTCGGTGTTAGAATGACCAATAGGCCTATGCCATAGTCTATGGTGACACGAAACGAAACTATGCGTAAAGTTTCCCGTTCGCTAATTCCTGGTCGATAACGTTGACTAGATGCAAGTTTTCAATTGATCCTTTTAGACCTCCATTACCTCACATTAAACAGCAACAACATCAGCCACGTATTCTATCAGTTATGTCAGTTAGTATTGGTCAGAACTTATGCTGCCAACTTATACATACGTACCCATGATCACGGCTACAACTTGTTCGGTGTTGATAGGCGTCGGCGACTGACGTTGACACTAGACAGGCAGTGGCGACTAGCAGCGGCTGATAGAGTTAACAGATTTAACAAGATTTAACAAGATTGCCACCTAGAGAATCAACTCTAGATGGCAGGTGGACAAGGAAGCCCTTTGGCTTATCGAGAGTCCAACCTATCTAACTAAATGTACCCAGCCCTTCTTAGATACGTGTCAATTTGATTTTTAAACATATTAACACTACTAGCACCTACACAATCAGCCGATAATCTGTTCCATTCATTTACTGTTCTTTGTGAAAATGAAAAATTTCTAACATGTAGTCTACACTGCTTCTTTGCTAATGTAATTCCATGTCCTCTAGTTCTTCTCTCTTCCTTAACAGAGAAAAAAAGATTTCTGTCAATATTTTCATACCCATTCACTATTTTAAAAACTGCTATCTGATCTCCTCTCAATCTCCTGGTTTCTAGTGTTGTTAATCCACATTCTTTTAGACGCTTTTCATTACTAATATTCCTGAGTTTTTGTATCATTTTGGTTGCTCTTCTTTGTACTCTTTCTAGTATATCAATATCCTTCTTGCGATATGGCCTCCATGCCTGTATGCAATATTCTAAATGAGGCCTAACTATTGTTTTATACAGCGGTATTAATGTCTGTAAGGTGTCGTTTTACCTGTCTCGACCGGCCCTCACTGTAATTATCTTCTGTCGTGAATTTAACTGTTGCTGTTTAGATTATGGTAGATTTTATAGCAATATTGTTATCTTAAATTAATTCATATCGCATTAGTGTATAAATTGAATACTGTATTGTCACATATGTCGGAACGTGGTTCAATTGCCCTGGCCATGTGCTACGGCCGCAGACAGGGAAATGATGGGAAATGACGAGAGGACGTCCATAACAAGCTGAACGTTCGCAGTAGCTGCCGTCCTGACAGAGGCAGGGTGCAGCTGGGACACCATCGAGTGGTTGACAAGAGACGCAGATAGGCGTGACCGAAATTCATCTCTTCCATAAACGTCATACTCTAGACACTATCAGAGCAATTCCTTTTATATAATAATAATAATTACTGTTTTTCTATAGCGCTAATTCCCGCATGGCAGATCGGTGCGCTGTACAAGACATATAATAAATGTATTAACAAATATAAATGTAAATTATATAAATTAATATAAATAAAACAACATTATTTTAAGATGTACACTAGAAAACATTTATATGTAAATTACATAAATCATATAAATCAATTTAAAATAAATCTAACACTGTTGTAAAGATGTATAGTACTAAACCTCTGTAAATTATATAAATTAATATAAAATTAAAACATTTACTAAATCTGTGTATGTAATTTTATATTTATATATATATATAATATATATTATATATATATATATATATATATATATATATATATATATATATATATATATATATATATATATATATATATATATATATATATATATGTGTGTGTGTATTTCTTTATATATATATATATATATATATATATATATATATATATATATATATATATATATATATATATATATATATATATATATATATAATTTATTTCACTCTGGGCAATCATAAAGATTGAAATGGGCACATACAAAATATATTTGTTAAAATAGATTGAAATAATACATAATTTAAAACCTTAGCATAAATATAAATTAAAATGTATGGAATATACAATATGTATCCATAAACCTAATTTAAATAATTTAAGACGTTAAAACATATTTTCTGTGATATTGTACTAAACCTATTAAAATATAATAAATATTTTAAAACATTTAAATAAATAGATTTAAAGAATAAATTAACGCATTACAATATTTTACACATATTCCTATCAGCATGTACAAAAGGTTGTTAATAGTCACTGTGAGTTATTTTGGTTGAACAGGCACCAGTTAATGAAAATGATCTATACATTAATCTAAAACATAAACATGTTTTAATTTAATACGTGAATTACATTAAAAAGAAATTTTAAAGCACCTACACCTTTCGGATTTGGCAAGAAAAGTGACTGAAGCTCGCCAAAAACATCTGATTCCAACAAATATTCGTGAAATGTTTGGGAGTATAATCCTATTTCCATGTTCATACGTAAATTATTGTAGGTTCAGCGAACCTAATTTCCCCGGTTCTGATACGTGTAATATGTTTACCTTTGTGACACGTATCTCGACAAATGAAATTCTAAAATTGTTTTATTATTGCAAGCAAAATTTAACAATAAGAAATATGATTCATGTTTTGCGTTGCCAGCTTGACTCCCCCACGACCTCATGATTTTAAAAAGCTCACGATTTACGTTTGTTTTACTATATCTGATTTTACAACTTGTCATTTGACTGTCCATTTTATTTGCTATATTTGTGTTTAGCAAACGATTGTACAGAATAATTCCAAGGCTATAGATGTACAATCAAATAAATAAACCAAAACGAGCAAAATTGCAATCGCAAACGTTGATTAAAATATCGTATGTTGCTTCTAACTCATAATTAAGTCAGGTAAACAAATATTAAGGTGGCGACCCTACCAACGGGAAACACCTCTCCCAGGTATTGTAGATCTCAAACAATTTCTTATCAACCTAACAGTTTAATTATTTTTATGTATGTTAACCCTTGGAAAGTAGAACCTTGTCAGAATCACTCGCACGTGTCGTTTATGCCGTGAACGCAGAAGTGTAACATAAATATCCTCCTCGTGTGTCATAGTGGCGTACCCGATCTACCAAGTCATTACGAGACTATTATAACTCGGTCTCTGGCGCACGCACGAGAAGTCCTGCCACCTGTACGACAAGCACCACACTAAACACCGACGTAACTTCCAGGTCACCGACGTCCCAGTTTCAACCGACAGGTAACTGTAATTCACAGGTAACAACTAGCTGCCGGGCTGTCGTTGGTGACAGGAAGAGGGCTGTCATAGGTGACAGGAAGACGAAGCAGGTAAGTAATTATTCTAAACTACCCGTGAATTGTTTACAGCTGCCTGTCAGTGGATACACGTGTGTTATCGTTGCGTTATATTGCATTATATGGAGCTGGGTTCAACGAACCGTGACGGGGCCGCTGAACTACGACTTGAACTCTACTCGAACTCTATTTGTGACACACTGTCACACACGCGAGTATTCGACAGACATAGCCTGTTAGTGCGGTAATGTACTCATTACCTCGTTCACCTTAAAGATACCTACTCTCATTGGACGGATTCTCTGCTACGTCAAAGATGAATATAGCTTAACTTCAAATACATGTCAGATTGCCTTGCAATGTACTGTCCATAATTGCCAACGACCGCTAGTAAAACACAACGATCGGCAAGACAATTATGCAATTGTCACATCAATTTATTATAATCATATTCTTATGGACTGTTTATAGTAAAGTGTCTCTTTTGTCAAAAATAAAAAATATTATTATATGTTAAGAGTGACCTGGTTTTTGATTCATGATAGTTTTACTAGTTATATTGTTTTCCTCATCTTCTCCCTCCCTCCCTTCCTATTTCATATTCTCTCTCTCTCTCTCTCTCCCTCTCTCTCTCTCTCTCTCTCTCTCTCTCTCTCTCTCTGTCTCTCTCTCTCTCTCTCACCATCTCTCTCTCTCTCATTCTCATTTCCTCTGTCTATCTCCGCCACCCCCTCTCTTTTTCTTTCTCCTTGTAATCAGCACATGTTTTTCTTTGTAAACATTACAGTGACAGTGCACCTATGTACATAAGGTATCGCCCATGTTTGTATACATTAAACTCACAGCAGTTCGTTGAATACTTTGAGGTAGATCCGAACAGCGAAAATGTTCCACTGTTCAACCCATACTCTTGCAGCCTCAACGAGTACAACCCAGCTGACACGCACACCAACGGTATGTAAACGCGAATGCGCAACCACGAGGATACCCGGATGTCGATGTTAACCAGGATAAATGCCGTCACCGAGAACACTCCCATCAGCGAACCACGAAGGCCTGGGGGGTTCTACGTCTCAGCAAGGACCACGCAACTCGTTGGACACCCTTGCAAGTAGCAGTAAGGTGGGTGGACATCACCACACAAGGGCGTTAGGCAAATACAGCTTGCACTCTTTTCAGTAGAAGTGTCGACAATTTCAATAAAAGTCTAATCCAGTCTGGTTGATATTTTATGCAGTAAACGCAGCGTGGCTGAATGATCATTTCCGACGTCGGTCAAGTGATTCTGTGCAGGGCAACATCTATACCACCCATTATATTTTCCGTCTGTTGTTTGGCTTCACAACCTCGGACATTGCCTCTCGTCACAGTGAACCACAGTTACGTCTGCACGACAAACGAAGCTATAGTTTGGTAGTCCAACAATGGCACTTTTGCATCGTCTTGAAAGCAGCCTGTTTTAGATAAAAAGGCGCTCTATGATATGTCTTCCTATACCCTGTCCAAATGACTAATGATGGTGCAGTGATATGAACAGCTGAAGACCCAATAGCAAAATTAGACGATCCAATGAAGCCTGAATTAACCCCGTTTAGTAAAGCCTGCACACCCTAGATATCGAGGAGCTCTCGAGTTGACACTGGCCTCCACTCGTTGTCTCTGTAGAGGTGCTTGGTGTCAGATGACGTCAGCGACGGGCGACAACACTTCGGCGTCGACGAGAACCCAGAGCGAGGCAACTGGACGGGGGAGTATGACTTCCTGTTGTCGTGCCTCGGCTATGCCGTTGGTATCGGGAACATATGGCGCTTCCCCTACATGTGCTACCGCAACGGGGGCGGTGCATTCTTCGTGCCTTACCTCACCATGCTGTTTTTCGCCGGAATGCCGCTCTTCTTTCTGGAGTTGTCTCTCGGCCAGTTCAGCAGCAACGGCCCTCTCACCTGCTGGGCCTTCGCTCCACTGTTCAAAGGTAACGATGCAATACTTATTTATATTATAACCCGTCGAGAATAAGATACTGTATACGATTATGAACATTACACCGTCGACGCAGAATAGTAGTATCCTGTAATTTTAACATATTAGTAATATACTGTAGTTTTAATAAATAGTTGTATAATGTAGTTTTAACATAATATTAATACACTGTAGTGTTAACAGAATAACAGTACACTATAGCTTTAACATAATAGTAGTACACTGTTCTGTTAATAAAAAGCAATACACTGTAGTTTGGAACGTAATGTTACACTTATTTTATTGATGTTTATAGGCATCGGTACATATTGAAGATTAGGGTGCTAAGTCCCGCCAGTAACTTCAAACTGCGTCTCTAATAACACGAACACTAACTTACGTATCTGATCATTATAACTGTTCGTCTTTTGTAGGTCTAGGAGTGGCCCAACTCATAATATCTGCCATTGTGTCCATCTACTACAACATGATCATCGCTTGGTCAATCTACTACTTCTTCGCGTCTTTCACGAGTTCCCTGCCGTGGGCCGACTGCACACATTGGTGGAACACGCCCGGTAGGTGACACCCCATTGTTGCGAAAAACAGCCACGCGTAACGACGTAGCTAGTGCAGCCACGCGTAACGACGTAGCTAGTGCAGCCACGCGTAAAGACGTAGCTAGTGCAGCCACGCGTAACGACGTAGCTGACGCAGCCACGCGTAACGACGTAGCTAGTGTAGCCACGCGTAACGACGTAGCTAGTGTAGCCACGGGTAACGATGTAGCTAGTGTAGCCACGCGTAACGACGTAGCTAGTGTAGCCACGCTTGACAATAACTAGAAAGTCAACGCCAGTATACATGTGTGAGTGTGTGTGTGTGTGTGTGTGTGTGTGTGTGTGTGTGTGTGTGTGTGTGTATGTGTGCGAGCGTGTGTGCGTGCCCGCGTTCGTGCGCGCGCGTCTGTATGTGTTTGTATGTGTGTGTCAGCATGTATGTATGTATGTATGTATGTATGTATGTATATATGTATGTATGTACGTATGTATGTGTATATGTATATGTATATGTATATGTATATATGTATATGTATGTATGGAAGTTTGTATGTATGTAGACATGCATATATATATATATATATATATATATATATATATATATATATATATATATATATATATATATGTTTGTATAATACATAAATGTAAATATATATATTTATACATATATAATATATATACATATATATAGATATATGTATATATATATATATATATATATATATATATATATATATATATGTATATATATATATATATATATATATATGTATATATATATATATATATATATATATATATATATATATATATATATACATATAGAGTATGTGCTTTCACGATGCAATCTTTTCAGCGATATTCATGCGTCACTACTTCAGGTTGTAATTTAAAGTTACCGGATGCCCAGTGCACCGAGGCGCCATTACACAAATACCTCAACGGCACCTGCTACAACAGCACCACCTTCGTCGGTTTGTGGAACTACACTGTGTTCAGGAACAAGACGGGAATATCCCGACGCTCGCCCAGTGAGGAATTCTACAAGTGAGTTTGCACAAATGGTTTCCGTTGAGAGCACGACAACTAAACATCAGTATTTATAGCTATAACGGAAACATGCTTTATTAAATAGATACAATCACGGTGTGGCAACCTGAAATCCAACTATAGATAATATCGTTATATTACGAGTACATGTATTTCATAGATACGTCCTGATTTGAAGAACAAACTACATGATAACTCCTAGAGAGTAGAGCGCAGTGGCTCAGGGGTAGACCTCCGGACTCTCGACTAAGAAAACCCGGGTTCGAATCCTGTGCTGCGGTGTTAAAACCTTGGGCAAGTTTTTTCACTCTACATTGCTCCAGTTCACTCAGCTGTATAAATGAGTACATGGCAATAGACAGTGGTGGATATGTGTACGCGCAGCCTTTCGCACATTAATTGTAGCATGTGGCTGGATGCTTCCCAGAGAAGTTGAGATGGTATTTGATTGAACAGGTCTGCCAGGGAAGTAATGTGTAAAAGCGCTTTGAGCAGTTCTATGGACTGGATACTGCGCTATATAAAAACGTACCTTTACTTTACTTTTTTACATGATAACTCCTGATAACTATGGACATAACATCCATTTTTTCCTATTGAAAACCTGTGTGTACCTGATGATCTGAATCAAGCAAAAATATTTCGTAATAAGGTCAACCGAGCCGCTTTGAAACTTAAGTATAATATTTACCAAACACAAATTGCAGCAATGCATGAATCGGGATCCCACGATTGGTGGAAGCATATGAAAACAATAATGGGACTTAAAACAAATGGCAACTCATGCATGCAAGGTCTAGCTAACAAAACAACGGATGGTGATTGTGGCTTACTGGCCAATACAATGAATGATTTCTTTGTGTCTGTGAGTGACCATTTGCCTCGGTTAAATAAGAGCCACAAGGTGTTCGACGTTAACGAGGAACTGCCGGAACAGTATGTGATAAGCGTATATACTACTTTTAAAGCCTTGGAGAGTGTTAAAGCCAACAAGGCTACTGGGCCTGACAACATCCCTGCATGGGTGTTAAAAAACTATGCCAATGTTCTCGCCCCTCCATTAACTGCTATGTTTAACAATTCACTAAGAGAAGGTGTACTCCCTATGGAATGGAAAATGGCCAATGTAATACCGTTGCAAAACACAAGCCCCCCTGTGTCGATTGAAAAAGACATTAGACCAATTTCACTAACTCCAATAGCTGCCAAGGTGTTTGAATCAATAATAATGAAATGGGTGGATGAAACAATTGAAGGTGAAATTTATGCTGAGCAATTTGGAGGAATTAGCGGAACGTCCACAATAGATGTTCTTGTCGAACTGGTTCATATGTGGTATAAGGCGACAGATAAATTGAATTCTTATATCAGAGTTGTAATGCTAGACTTTAGTTTGATCTTATTAATCATCATTTGTTGCTATATAAGCTACAATCGTATGGGTTGCCCGCACATATTTTAAGATGGATGGCAACATTTCTATTAGACAGAGCTCAACGAGTAAAAATAGGAAATGAATATTCCCATTCTGGTCATCCCAATGGGGGAGTACCGCAAGGGACATTGTCTGGACCTAAATGTTTCCTTGTTTACATAAATGATTTAAGAACGACTGTTCCACTATATAAGTATGTAGATGATAGTACGTTATTTGAAATATGCGACAGAAAGGGTGTATCTGTTATACAAGAGTCGGTTGATATTGCTGCTAGATGGATAGAACAGAATGACATGAAAATTAATTAGGAAAAATCGAAAGAAATAATCATTAGTTTTGCACAAGATGGCAATTTCAGAAGCACTATCCCGAATACAAAAATTGATGGGAGGGATATAGCACAAGTTTGCCATGCCAAACTATTAGGTGTGACCATTTCTCAGGATCTCACATGGAACAAACACGTAGATACTATTGTGAAAAAAGCTGGTAAACGCTTGTACATGTTATATCAGTTAAAGCGTGCAGGGATTACACAGAACGATCTGGTCAGTGTATATGTTAGTGTGGTGAGACCAGTTCTAGAATATGCATGTCCTGCATGGCACACTAACTTGCCCCAATATTTGTCCGACAATATTGAAGTTATACAAAAAAGGGCATTAAAATGTATTTTTCCTGGTTTGGGTTACGCGGAGATACTCAGACGTGTTAACCTGGATACGTTCAATGTAAGACGGGGAGGGCATTTGTCAAAAATATTTTGATAACATTAAAGTCGGCCACATAGATTAAACTATCTGCTGCCTGACAAAAGACATTCCGAGTATAATATTAGACAAGAAAATGTGTACCCGTTACCAGTTACCAGAACGAATAGATTCCGTAACTCCTTTATACCGTGGGTTTTATACAACTGTCAGTAAAAAGGCTATTAATACGGTATGATTTGCGGTATCAAATGTATTTATATTGTATTTGTATGACGTTTTGATGAGTTAATTGTAACCTATTGTAATGTCAATCCAACTCAGTTGAGTTGCTAATAAAACTTGTGTTATTGTGTACTATTTGTAACCAATGCTTTTCATGACATGTGTTGCTATAGTTACAGAATGTTAAACATCAGTCCCGACGGGATCTCGGAGATGGGAGCGGTCCAGTGGGAGTTGGCGTTCTGTCTCCTCGTGGCGTGGCTCATCACATTCTTCTGTATGATCAGAGGCATCAAGTCGTCAGGCAGAGTACGTTACTGTACAGGGTATGGCTAGAGGCATCAAGTCGTCAGGCAGAGTATGTTATTGTATACGATATGATTAGAGGCACCACGGGCAGAGTACGTTACTATAAATGGTATGATTAGACGCATCAAGGGCAGAGTATGTTACTGTACAGGGCATGATTACAGGCATCAAGTCGTAGGGCTGAATAATTTATTGTACACAGTATGTTACCCGTACATTATACAGTTGTAGAGATATCTGAACTACAAGTTACAAGACACAAGACGCTTTAACGTCGGCTTACATATGGAATAATATAATATTATCTCATCTGAGCTACGTTCTGACAAACAGTTGTTAAGCATCAAGACACAAAACGTAAAGGACATAAAAATAAAGTGCTCAGATGGATAACATCCTAATAAAATTATAATAATAAAAGAAATGCATGCAAGTACAGTGTGTATATAGATATACAATAAATACATGTTCATGATATTTGGTATGACGATAGGAATATTAGCCGATTATCTACAAACAGAACACCTTCCCGAGGCACGGTCCCAGTCCCGGGTCAGTTTGTGGAATTCACTGTTTCTTGTTGTTGTTCGTAGCTGTGTGACGTTAGACCCACATAAATACTTTGATACATACTGTTGTTGTGGACCTGCTGCGGTGACCAAAGTTGTCCCGGTTGTTTGGAATAAACCGACGTAAGCGAGTTGATGAAGATATGACACTGAAGTATCATGCAAAAACGTGTAATATTTACGTGAAAAGGTTGTGATAGACGGTAGGATACAAAAGTGCAAAAATAAAACAACTAAGTAATGCAGTTACGAATATATAGCAAACCCGTATTTTACTATGTCTTAACATAATGTTTATTTATTATAACACATGTATACAAATATTTCACTGTTAAACCAGCAGACTATACCTATACATTACTTCCATATTATCCTGTCTTAATACGTTGCTATGCCGTTTATAAATAACTTAAAGTGAAAAAAAGGCAACAGTTTAGTGTTATGCACCTAAAAGAGTTTACACTAGCTAATCATTTGCATCTACAATCCAATTTTTCACCTTAGTGGTTACCTCAGAAATTGGTCTTAAAGTGGGAAAATCTAGCTAAATCACCGACACCATGAACCGGCCCATCTTGGACCCTGCAACCAATCACAACCCAGCAGTTTGGAAAAGTAATACGTCAGAGAGTCGTCTGCTGGTTCAGCTGTCATAACAGAGAGCCAAGCGGTACGCTAAAAGTTGCCTTACGTCGGTTTACAACGAAATCGCGACATCAATATGCCACACTGTTCCTCAAACGCTTATAGTAATAGTACAGTGAAAGACAGTATCAGTAAGATGTCTTCTTGTTAACCTATGAATCGAGCAGAACTGAAACAGTGGTTCGGTGGATTCGTTTGGACAGTCACATACACAGCGCGGACCCTAGACGACCCGATTTGATTGACCTAACCATCAAAACGACCACCAACAAACTTCTCCTCACATATCTTACATACATATGCATACACTATGTTATGTAATAAAATCTCTTGCATTCCTCTAACGAAGAAAATTCACACACAAAAACGCGCAGACCTCGAGTTAGGCACTTCAACAAAATCCGCGGCTGCGGTGTTTTTTCGTGCGCACAAAGCCGCGTAGCGGCAGCGTCGTCTCGTTTACTTGGACCTGGTTAGCGTTTTGCTTCAACGCTCTGATTCGCGCGCATTTTTCATAATCGACGTCATTGGATTGCGGCTCCATCTTGGCGGTAAGTCGAACTTTATTTACATCGTTTTATTTTTCAAATTTGACCAAAATTTCGCTAGATATAATCGATATGAAGAGTAGCTCTGCTTCATGGACAATTTACCAAAATATATGTTATGGTATGTTGAAATATTTTGTGTTTAGGGAAATTTAGGATGTTTATTCTAATCTGTGGTGAAGAAATGTTTGGTGTGGGCGGGGTCATAAGATGGTTTTGAGCCATTCAAATAGCGTGAAGTTTCACCGTTGTGATTGGTTGTGTTTCAGTGAAATCACGTGGGTGTGTCAAAAAACAAGTCGGGTTAAGCAATATACGTTATGGTATGTTGAAATATATTGTGTTTAGGGTAATTTAGGATGTTTATTTTCATCTGTGGTGAAGAAATTTTTGGAATGCGCGGGGTCAAAACATGGTTTTGAGCCATTCAAAAGGTTTGAAGTTTCACCATTGCTAACCCAGTGAGCGTAGGCGTTGTGTCACGTGACACGTGTGCTGTGTATCGATGGAATCGTGTGCGTGTTACCGAATTATTGGCTTAAGCTCTATATATATATGTGTGTGTGTATGTGAACATATTTTATGTTTAACCTAATCTATGGGATTTATGTTGGTCAGTGGTGAAGAAATTTGTGGCGTGCTTCGACGCAAAAAATGGTTTTGCGCCATTAAAAAATCATGAAATTAAGTTGAACCGATCTGTCATTCTGTGCTGTCACTGGCCTATGCCTAGGCCCAAGCCCAGTTAGGCATTGCTATCTCAGTATCTGTTTTAATTATTGACTGCCATTCACTTGTATTTATTTGTGTGTTATTAATATTTTGATGATTGTTCATGTGCAATTTATTTATTTTGATCCTGTTTCATGACAGTGTTGTGAATTAAATATCACTACAACTACTGCTAGTTATAATTAATAATAATGCAATTACTTCTAGAAATATAAACATTACTGAAAATTCTATTTTATTTATTTTAATGCATGGATATACAATAATCCTGACATAAAGTGTTTGATTAACTATTGTAGTTATTATATGCACTTTGAATTGTTTTATTTCAGAAATCTCGCACCTGAAAGTTACACACATTATGTATGTGCATAATTACAAGCTTCATCTGGCTGAAGATGACACAGCAACATATCAAAAGATACAGTCACTGTGAACATGACATGTACACTGCAGTTTTAATAGACAAGAATACAGCATTATTGTATTGCCTGAACAAAACTATATGTTAGTTAACTGTGAAGGTACATATAGCCTATAATGTCATCAATATATCCAATTTTACTGATTTTATCTCGCTGAATGTGACACATAATACATATATCTACATTGAACGTACTGATAGTGATCCATTGTCCTTATTTACTTTACTCATCAGTCATGGACATCATGTTGAATGATACGGACATCAATTTACAACTTAATTACAAGACACTGGAATTAGACGGTTTCTTTACAACACGGGACACACTGGATTATGAACATTCCTGTGTATGTCTTGCAGAATATTGCAAAAAGACAGCATAGTGAGTTGGAGTGATGTGAGCAGCTTCTTCATCGTGCACTTTATCCATGTGGAGGGTAACGCAGAAAGCAGTCTTGCATTTGGCACACGAGATGTTGGAGTCAGTGACGAAACACTGTGAACATTTATAAACATTACTTCATCAAGTGCATGTTGAAATGCAGAATATTATGAAATGGTAACAATTTATTACTGGCCTCTACTGAGCCTGCAGCATTTGTCCAACCTGTAAACACACGGTCACCCATAAACAAGTGAAGTATGACAACTGTGCTTCATTGTCATGCATTGATCTGTTGAGTTTGATATATAGATAATATTTATTAATAAAGTTATTATTTATGCTGCAGTCACATGTATTTATTGATGGTTGATCCTATTGTTTCATGTGGTTCTAAACATTGCATAAATTATATTTACTTCCTAATTATTTACTGCAGGCTTTCATCAAAACATAACCATTAGTCGAGTTAGCATGCTAACATTAGCCAATATTAACTTATTAATTAAGTTAGTGTTAATATGAAATTACTGGCTAATGTATATTTACTACTATAATTAATGTGGGAATGCCTTAATAATTATGGACATTACAGTCTTTTATTCATGTGTCTGTCTATATAAAGCACGGCTACTGATTATGTATTGATTTATTAAGTAGTTTATTATTAATATTACATAATTGTTTTATTTATCTCTCTTACCATAAGTAAGGAGGTTTTACAAATGTCATGTTTATAATATACACACTGTAATATTATAAACATATTCATGGACATTGTGGCATCTTACAAAAACGTTTCTGTCTGTCGAGGTTGTCTGCTAATTATCGCTTAACTAATTTATTTATTTATTATTACATGACTAGTTAATATATATATATATACTCATAGTCAATGTGGTTATGCACACTGCATAATATGTATAATATATTCATATTTATGGACTCTGCTGGTCTTAATTAGAATTTTTGGTGGTAAGTCGAGTACAACTTGTTCGGCCGCCCAGCGGTACCGTAAAATCGCTTTTAAAAGCTTTACACAAAATACCGCTAGACGCCACGTTTCTGACTGCGATTATTTAATTGTTTTACTTCACACGCGCGAAATAGTTTAATTACTTATAAATAATATAATAATTAATTATTATCATCACTATGATTTGCAGGAAATTATAAGTTTTATTATTTTTATATTGATATTTTTATAATTGTTCATATATGTTTCTAGTATATTTATGTTTTTTTTTCTTCTGGTGTGTATTTGTTGTTTAGCATTTTAATGTATGTAAAACGCCATGAACAAGTATAAATTGGATGTGGCGCTATATTAAATAAACAAACAATTTTTTTTATTATAATATAATATTTTATTTATGTAGCGCCACATCCATAATTGTTTGTGGCGCTTCACAAAATAATGCTATTAAAAATACAATAAAGAGAAAACTACCCACAGATAATATTATTTAAAAATAAATAATGAAAATACATGTTTCTATATCATTAACTAAGCTGACTTATCAGTCATAAATAAACATACAAATTACATAACAACAATTGTAATAAATGAATATAAAAGTATGGTTAATAGTAATAAATAATTAAAGTAGTAAAATAAGTACGACGTAATAATAATTTTCATTCAGCACATACACAACCATTATGCATGAGAACATATTACTGAAGCTATTTGTTCTACTCATGAATGACATTTCCACCATCAGATATGTAATAATTATTATGTTTGAACAAGACACTTTATTAATTATCGGAACAATAAATCACTAAAATGTAAAAAGGAATATGAATATATGGGAAATATTATGGTGGTAGAAAAAGAAGGATTTAAAAACAGTAATATTAACATGTTATTGTTTTAGTTATTATTGTTAAAACATCGCTTATGTAATATAAGCTTGCATGCTCGCAGTACACGCGGGATGTTTATAGAAATATTGATAAAATAAACAATGTGACTTCATTGAAAAACACGTAATTTCCTTTTTCTTTTATAACTAATAGGCAATTTTGGATAATTATGCAGACACATGTATTTTTAATATTTATTTTTAAATATTACCTGTGGGTAGCATTCTTATTATTGCATATACTTTAATAACAGTATGTTGAATAGAAGAGAACAGAATTGTGGATTTGGCGCTATATAAAATTAACTAATAAAATTATATATTTGTATATTAAATTGTTATTTTTTATCAACTCTATTAGACCCATATCACCAAAGCGTTGCCTTAGTTTGCCGTTTAACATTTTCTGCAGATCATAGTGATGCAGCTAATTATTATTATATTATTTATAATTAATTAAACTAATTCGCGCGTGCGAATGCAGTAAGGTTAATAAATATTCGCGCGCCATCTAGCGGTATTTTGTGTAAAGCTAACTTATAATAGCGAGTTTACGGTAGTCGAAGTTGTCGAGTTGCCGTTCGCCAAGATTTGCGTTTCTGTTGTGAATTTTCTTCGTTAGACGAATACAAGTGATTGTTTTGTAATGTAGTGTATGTATATGTATGTAAGAAATATGGGGAGAAGTTTGGCGGCTGTTGGCGGTCGTTTTCGTGGTTAGGCTAGAAAGTAACAGATAATAATATGCATGCACAGTTCACGCCGACCAAGAAGACTCTCTGACGTCATTTTGTTTCTAAAATGGCGTAGTCTGTAGACTTTCTATGTCTATGTGTTTTACATTTTTTTCCTGGTAAACCACTGACGTTAAAAATATGATTGTTGTTGGAAGTTGTTACTTTTTATTAACTCTGTTAATCCCATATGATCCAAACATTGACTTTGTTTTCCCTTTAATGTACACATCCTTTGACACGCCAGGTCGTCTACGTGACGGCGATATTTCCCTACGTCGTGCTGGTCATCCTGTTCGGACGGGGCGTGTCTCTGCCCCACGCGTGGGACGGCATCTACTTCTACATCGTTCCCCAGTGGGACAGGCTGAAAGACGCCAAGGTAAAGTAACAGATTGCCCGTAATAAATTAACAATAATAACAACAACAACAACAACTGCAAGAGTGATAGTACTTTTTAAATGCCATGGATCCAGGATAGCCCTGTTTAAAGGCGCCGAAACAAACGTAGTTATACAGAAGAATCCAAATTAAACGATTGAAAATAAATAAATAAATACAATTGTATATTATTAAAATTACAATATTAAGATCAACATGTATTCATGATGATTGGATTGTTCAATTATATTAATAATGCTAATGATACTAATAACATAGAAGTGTTTCTAGTTGTGACTCATCATATAAAATGAAATAAGTTGTTTTGTAAAACAATCACAATAGAAAACAAAAAACATTAGTCGTGGTGTAAACATAGACGCTTGACGGTGTACAGTGAACATTTGAATATGAGTTATTGTGCTTCATATATATATATATATATATATATATATATATATATATATATATATATATATATATATATATATATATATATATATATATATATATAAATAAATATATATATATATGTATTATATAATATATATATATATGTGTGTTAGTATATATATATATATATATATATATATATATATGTGTGTGGGTGGGTGTATGTGGGTGGGTGGGTGGGTGGGTGGGTGGGTGGGTGGGTGGGTGGGTGGGTGGGTGGGTGGGTGGGTGGGTGGGTATGTGTGTGTGTGTGTGTGTGTGTGTGTGTGTGTTTGCGTGTTTGCGTGTTTGCGTGTTCGAGTTCATGTACGTGTATGTGCTCGTGCGTGTAGATATGCGGATGCATGTGTAAGTCGTGTGCGCCATGTACACGTGTGCGTGTGTGTGGATGCTTGTGTGCATGCGTGCGTACGTGGGCGTGCCTGTGTGTTTCTGTGCGTGCTTGTTTGTGTGTGTGTATGTGTGCGTGAAAGGGAACGAACGCGCTAGAGCGTCTGCAGGTGCGTGTGTATATTGTTGTGCATTCGCGTTATGCTACGTGGCCCATGCGTATGTAAGCATGCAAACTGAACTAATTGCAAAAACGAGGCAAGTCACAAAATTCGATACTCTTATGATGTCAAAAAAATGACTACGACTAGTGACAACGGCCTGCATCACATATATCAGAAGACGTACGAGTATAACCACTCAAGAAACGAGAGTAAAACAACATAAGTAAACATACGTTTGGTTTATTCCAGGTTTGGAACGACGCGGCCGTTCAGATATTCCTCTCCCTGTCCGACTGTTGGGGCGGTCTCATTGCTCTGTCCAGCTACAATCGTTTTCACAACAACGTGCTCAGGTCGGTATGTTTCAGTAGTGTATAATTGTTTTATCATGTCACCCAGGCATGCCTTTAACAGTCACACTTGTTTACCGCCGCCCAGGTTTTATCCATCTTCTTCCGATTGACTGCTTCAAGGTTCATTTTCATTAGCTTGTGGTTTGACGGAAGCATGTTTAACATCGATGCAATGTACACTAAGGCAATGCGAAAACACGTGCACTATATAACCATGTGACACGCGTTCGTTTCAGAGATACCCTCATTGTTACGCTCGGGAACTGTTTAACGAGCATATTCGCTGGATTCGTCATCTTCAGCTTCATAGGCTTCATGGCGGGGGAGATGGACACGGAGGTGGAGAATGTCGTTGACGCAGGTCAGTGCCACAAACAGAGCGTAGATTCTCTTTCAACAGGCTGGGTATCTTTGTGTTTCACAACTAAGCTTCCCGTCGCTCTCTCGGATCACGCCGATTAATTGACTGATTGATGTGTTCATTGACTAATATGATATATTAGTCATAGTTAAAATTTTGACTGAACGGATGATTATATTTTTTCATGAAGGACTTATATTGAATTAAGAAAGCGTATTTGAGCAGTCGGGTCAGCAAAGGACGTAGTTGCTAAATTTTAACAAATGTTAAATCGACCAAACCAAATTTGGATCGACTGTTCCAGGACCCGGTCTGGCGTTCATCGTGTACCCCGAAGCAGTGAGCAGGATGGCCGGGGCACCGCTGTGGGCCATCCTCTTCTTCGTTATGCTCATCACTCTCGGTCTCGACAGCCAGGTACGTGACGTGGTCCAGTTGTGGGCCATCCTCTTCTTCGTTATGCTCATCACTCTCGGTCTCGAGAGGCAGTTACGTGACGTGGTCCAGTTGTGGGCCATCCTCTTATTCGTTATGCTCATCACCCTCGAATATGTCACGTGCATGAATGCCTGTCGTTCATCGTACACGTGTACGCCGCGAAGCAAATAAATTGTATGATATAAACAAGTATTATTAATTATTTACAATTTTGTATTTATTAACTACAATAGTAGCTTGTCTAATCCCAATCGTTAATAACAATTCAGTTCAGTACCCTACTTACCTAATTCGCCTGACAGACACGGGTCATTTTAGGCCTTTTGATGAGAGACTATATAGACTGAGTAGAACATTGACACTTTCCGCTTAGTTTCTACCCAAGATTAGTACTAATATTCATCATAATATTGCGATTCCATTCATTCTGAACGTATATATTACTATTACTATTTACTATATGTGTGCATTACGAAGAACCGTGGGTTATAACTAAATAGAACGGTATGCAGTACTCTTCACCGGACATAATACGGCGTCGTCACTGTCGTCGTCGTGTGTTCAGTTCACGATGCTGGAGACTGTGCTGACGTCGATGATGGACCAGTTCAAACCGATCCGGCGTCACAAGACGAAGCTGACACTCGTCACGTGTGTCTTCTTGTTCCTCCTCGGTCTGCCGCTGTGTACAAGGGTAAGTTGAGCTCCTCACACAGATCCTCGTATGTCCAACTGTTTACATGCATCATCACTTTGTCTGGCAGATACAGATGGCAGTTACGACAAGTTCTACACGTTGACCAATCGAAAGTCTCAAAATTTACTTTATACCGTGGACTTGGTGATGGTTTTTAAGGTGTATGCAAGCTACTTAAACATGTAGATGATATTAATAAAACCATTTCTTAAATAGATAAGATGAAACGTGAATTTCTTTCATTCTCCATACATAGATACCGGTCATATCCGAGACGTAACGTATCCGAGACGTCATGTATGTTTCCCTGCAGGTTGTACGTGACACGTGTACGTTTCAGGGAGGCCCCTATCTGCTGCAGCTGATGGACACGTACGCCGGCGGCTGGTCTCTGCTCATCATCGGTCTCCTCGAGTGTGTTGCGGTCGGTTGGCTCTACGGTCAGTTCTGTCACACTTCATCCCCACAATATCCTTTAGTTAGTACAATTAAATATGTCCAGGGTTGGAACGTTTATATCTCAGGACTGAAACTGTATTGCAGAAATACTTTCTGCCCGATCAACAGAAATACCTTTTTCTCCTTTTCACCTCTATGGGGAAAACTCCCAAAATACAATTTTTCCCAGTCAAAACCAACATTCCCATTTCACATGTGATGCATTTCGAAAACTGATACACCGTGTTTGCTTCGCAGGAGAAGGAAATTGATCAATACAGTCTGTTAAAACCATTGTTAACAAGTAGGCCTAGTGTGCCTTCTAGCTTCGAATTTTGTTCGGTTGAAAGTGAATCGTTCGTTCTCGGTTCTTAAGTAGTGAATCGGTGGTACTGATTATTGCTCTGCAGGCAGTGAGCGCTTCAGTAAAGACATTTTCATCATGATCGGTTCGACCCCCAGCAGGTGGTGGCAACTGAACTGGAGGTTCTTCACTCCTCTTCTCATCACGGTGGGTCTGTGTAGTATCTGACGCGCCAGAAGGTCTTATAAACTACTGAAAGCAGCCGTAACACACACACACACACACACACACACACACACACACACACACACACACACACACACACACACACACACACACACACACACACACACTCACATACAGAGAGAAAGATATATATATAGAGAGAGAGACAGACAGACAGACAGACAGACAGACAGAGACAGAGTTGACTGACTGTCGTTCCATTATATCAGGTATGTTAAAGTTCCTGTAGAAAATGTTTTGGACCTGGGTCTTGTGTAGCCAAAATCACTGTGAAAACGGTTGACCCTGTCGTAACGGTTGACCCTGTCCTAAACATAATGCATTTATTTATATTTGATGTTTATATGTGTATTATGTATTATATCTATATATATATATATATATATATATATATATATATATATATATATGTGTGTGTGTGTGTGTGTAATGGACTTATGAGTGTCTAGAATAGCCTTATTATTATCATTATTTTAACTGTTACTATTACCCTCTAGTTCGTGCTGATGTTCGCGTGGATCGACTACTCCCCGGCTCGATACGGCGACTATTTCTTCCCGGCGTGGGCCGACGCCTTGGGCTGGCTCATGTCGTTCGCCTCTGTCGTATGGATTCCCATCGTGGCCATGTATCTAGTGTGGAAAGACGACGGGACTCTTTGTGAGGTGAGTCCGTAGTGGAGAACGTAGGTCGGTCTCGATACGAGTGTCAGCAGTCAGACAATGACGTCATCAGACATGACACATCTGTACAGCTGCGTACAACTTAACCAAAGCGGACACAACATTTAGAGTTATTGCAGACACTGTTTACGGCTTATGAATCGCAACTGCGTGGGCAGTATATAATATCTACACTGTATGTGTTAATGAGTTACGAACTTTGTATTAATCAATTATTAAATCAATTAAGACAATTTTCGACACCCACCGTTTGTTTATCTCACAAGTTAATGTACGACATTGCTTTGTGTTGAGCACTGTTTGTGTTTGCCGACAGAGACGGAAGCTTCTGACGTCACCCACAGAAGAGTGGGGCCCGGCGCTCGTGAAATACCGCAAACTCGTGGACTACGTGCCCGGGTTTGTGACTGACCCTTGGGGCTCGGGCACCAAGAAAGAATCCGTCGACTATGACAACATGACCGTCGAATCTAGGAGCGATATCAGGGTAAGCGAAGACGAAGCGTGGTCACCAAATTTCAAATATTTAGCTTCGGTTAACAGGTCTAAATATCCGCATGAACATAATAAACTAACTGAATAGTCAACGTTGGTATAATTTCATTTTCACACATTTCTTTGGGATTCGCGATTGTTTTAAATGTATACGCGAATGACTCGCTTTGGAACAAAATATTATTACTGTTTCTGCAGGAAATGCAATAATTCCGTTGACATCACCAGATAATCGTGAAATCGTGTCTTGTTGCAGATAGAGGGCGTGCTTCCGGTATACGGGACTCCGTCGATGTCACGTGGTAGTATATCGAACGTGTGTGACCAGAGCCTCAACTCACAGCTCTCGTACAGCAACCTGTCGTTCGAGAGCAGCGTATGACGTGCAACTATCGTAGAACCTGTCGTTCGAGAGCAGCGTATGACGTGCAACTATCGTGGAACATCTCGTTCGAGAGCAGCGTATGACGTGCAACTATCGTAGAACCTGTCGTTCGAGAGCAGCGTATGACGTGCAACTATCGTAGAACCTGTCGTTCGAGAGCAGCGTATGACGTGCAACTATCGTAGAACCTCTCGTTCCAGAACAGCGTATGACGTGCAACTATCGTAGAACCTCTCGTTCGAGAGCAGCGTGTAAAAGTATCTTATCAAAAAATAGTGCACTATTTCCACATGTAACATGGAAGGATCACGCTACAACATGTTGTGTAGTATCGACACGTAACGATAATGTATTGCATCTCACCAGTATCGTATGAAAGTGCAACTGGCGTGACATCATCGTACCACAAGTCACACTAGATGTTATATAAAACTGTCATACAACGTATTATATAAGATCGATAAATCACCGTGGAATAACCGTGGGAACTAAAAGAGCTGATGAGAGAAAATGGATGAAGTGAGTGGTTGGAGTGAAGGAAAGACGAAATTGGTTAGGAATACATGAGCTGGTCATGTTGAAAAAAATGGGAGATGAAAAAACTGGCAAAGAGAGCAGATGCCCATAAATTGGAGGAGAAATGGAAGCGAGGAAGAACGAAAGTGCGATGGGGATTGCATTAAAAGTGACCTAGAAAGAGTGGGAGAAGAATGGTAAAAATAATAGAAGGAAATGGAGACTGCTGTCAGAGAAGGTAGTAACAGAAAAGTGAGAGGAAGAAAAAAGGCAACAGAAAAGGAAACCATGGTCAACTCACCCTAGACGAAAGCGATGCCAAGAAAATTATAACAACAAACTGCAATTTGACCCGAGTCTAGTAACCGTGCAACTATTATTTTGAATCCTTAATAGCCATCATCCATCATGCACATTGAGAATGATGACATTGTCATCGCTCCGTGTCAACAGCGATAGAAGTGGAGGATTCCTAACTTACTCCCATTTGAATGAGGTACCACAATAACTAATCCGACCGAGGGCGCTCTAATGCAACTAGGGTCTTTGTGCCGTATTTTACGTATTCTTAACGTGTGTAAAATGCGGCACGGTTTTGCGGAATATTTTGCGGAACGCATGTTTAAATTATCCTACAATCAGCTGTTGAACTCGCACGACTCCGAAGCCTGAAACATAGCTAAATAGGGATACAGTCTGACATGTCCGTCAATGTGAACGCATAATATGTACATTAATGTACATTTACAACCGATGGAACGTCGACTGGTGGCCCGACGACAGGTGTGCTGGCTCGATGCCGGAAAGGATGTTTAAAATAATCTACAGCTACAATAATCTACACGAGACTGTTACGTCTTCACATGTAGTTAAATATTGATATCGGATAAAATGTCCGTCAATATGAAACCATAATGTTGTTCTGTCTATTGCTCATATATACTGCATGCCCACACGAAAAAAATCTTACACAGGCATCCTGAGACCCACTGTACTTCGTGACTATGAATCAGGCAGTCAGTTGTTGGTACTCCGTTCCCCGCCATCCTATTTTTGTCTGGGATTGGGGGGCCATGGCCCCCCTACCCCCTGGCTGGCTATGCCACTAGGCGAGCAGCCATGACATTTGCAAAATATCTGGCAAATCAGCTCGACCTTGTTAAAGACAAAACACCCCGTCAGCGAATACATATTACACTGTTGGGATTAGTTGTTGGCCCACAGCTAGATTAGGGTTAATATCAGTTATTCATTTTAAGGAATATTTGACTTTGAGTACTGATAAAAGTAATGCATAAAAGGAATTGTTGTAGTAGCATTTAGTGAATTTGGCAGTTTTGAAATATAGTTTCTACTTTGGGCACTATAAATTAGCAGTGTTGTTCATCTCTGTTGTTGATCATCTCTGTTTAGATGCTAGTGATCAATGCAGAAATTATATTTCAGAACAGCCAAATCCAATAAAAAGTCACTGTATGCAACTCATTTCTGGAAATGTATGTCTCAATGTGGTAGGTGTAACGAACAATTCAAAAGGCAGAGAAGATTTACCAAAAAATCCAATTACCGAAATAAAGTTGGGCTGTTGTTGAAGTATGGTATTTAAATGTATATTTCATAAAATTATAGGATGTTATACACAAATAACAAATTGTCTTAAATATTGCTGCCTTCCAACGGTCTGTGGGTATGACAGGCTCATGTAACAAAACTATCATCTGTTCAATGTTATATTACTATTATAAACAGGTGACTGTTATGGAGAGTTACATGCCATAACATGAATATACCATTTCTCACATCGTTATGGCACATGCCATTAACTGTCTACACTGGATTGTTCCATTGCCATTCCACAGCTCCATTGGTGCTGAAGTAATCACTGAATTCCTCGCGGATGTTCCTTGCGTTAGGTCGGTTGTTGTTGCTTCTTGACAGGGTAACACCCTCACCGTCGCTTCGGTGCTTGTTCCAGTACTGTGCGGTAGTTGTTTATTGTTCTATACTACGAACGTTATTTTTGCCTTAAAATCATCTTTCAGTGTTTCATATATTGCACCACACGTCTATGGGATGATTGCAGATATAGGTGCCGTAGAAATCCTATACAAATAACTTACTGAAAAGAAATTATCTTCTGAAAAGCAGAATGCAAATATTAAATAAATTGTCATGGGTTACGTATTTCAACTACACTTATTTGTTAGAGGATTACATGCAAGACTTCTCCTGTTACATTAGGTTTTGACTTGTGGATATATTATGTTAATAAATATGAAACTCTAAGAATTTTTTTGTAAGGGGATACATCGCAGTTACATAAGCAATGTCATTGTCATTGATTAATTTATCACCACGACGTGAAACGCGTCTCACGCAAGAAATCCGAGAGTTATCGCCAAGCGCTCTCCAGCTGATGCAGATTCCCTACAATTGGTGTTCTTCCTCTCGATAACGGGCGCCACCCTACGTTGCAATTCCTCAAATTGGCATTTCTCCGCTCGCAAAACATTTCTGAATAATAATGCGTCTTCAGCAACGAAATCTTGCAACAACCACAGGCATGCTTCGTACATATTCCTACGGAGCAACCACTGTCTGGTCCAGCACAAAGTGTCTTCTTTGTTTGTCTCTTCTTTTTGCTGGCAAGCTTGCCGCTACGGCGATCGCGATAGCGTCCTTTGTGTCGGAATCCATTGTTGCTATGAAACCACGTAACAATCACGTTATATAATTGTTTACATACATCCGTTCGACGTCGAATGGCGTGAACACGCCAGTTGCTTTCAAGCGCGGTTGCTTTCAACGCGATCGCTTACAGTCACAATGCTTTCGACGTCGAATTCGATCGTTGTTTAACAGTGTGAGCAGGACTTTAGAGATAAATACGAATAGCAAAACAGTTCCAGTGTTCAACCCAATATCTTGTAGCCCCGACGACTACAACCCAGCTGCCATGCAGACCAACGCTATGTAAACGCTAATGCGCAACCACGAGGATACCCGGATGTCGACGTTAGCAAGAATAAATGACGTCATCGAAAATATCCCCGTCAGCGAACCGCGAAGGCCTAGATGGTTCTGCGCCACAGCAACGGCTATGCATCTCATTGGAGGACTCCTTTACAAGTACTGGTAAGGTGAGTGGACATAACCACACAAGGGCGTTATGTAAATACATGGTGTATCTTGTCAGTAGATGTGCAGACAATTTTAATAACAATCTACTATAGTCGCGTCCAAATTTTGGAGGTAATGGACACCTCGTGCTATTTTTGGTTGTGTATTTTATTAAACGTCAAACCCTCCCGAACAATATTCCAGAGGGCAACCTTCTCAAATCAGTGTACCTCACTCCGAAAATTGCGTTTATATTCATCCCCTTAATGGCCCAGTTGTATACATTTCTCTTTCCCCATTTTCACAGTAACTGTATAACAACAAATTTAAGTGTAGTAACAAATAATCAGGAATGACGAGAACTATTATTTATGGAAATAGCTTTTTGATACGTTTATTTTTCAAGATGCCAGATACAAAACATTGGACAAAATAACGATAAATCAGTTCGGTTTCCCAGTTGACATCACACAAAAGGAGTTATAGTTACCTTAATATGTAATCAATATACTTATGTAATATATCAAAATGATGTGCATTCAATTACCTACGGAATACTGCAAAGCAATAGTAAAATAGTGCTACGTTATACGTAATCACGAGCCAAACATCTTCCCAACAACATCTAAGTGTTGCGCAATCGTGACGTGACGCATATCGGAGTAGATTTCTTTGATTGTATCATTTTCGCGTTCCTTATGGTAATATACACTATTAAAGACAGAGTACTGATGCATAATCTACTGCTGGTTATTACTGCGATGTTTGTTAAGACAACATACAATTATGATAACATTATTCGAAAATAAAAACATACCAAGGTGGTATTCAATCACATCTTAAAGATTGTTCTGAGTCACCTGTGTCACTCTTGTCACAGCCATTGTTTTCAACAAGAGTCCGAACAGGTATTACTCGCCTACATTTGGTATCGTTCCGTTTGCATTTGCAAGCAGCACAACGCGGCGCTTGGCATTTAGCGCAAGAACAATTACAAGGGCATTTGCTGGCGACACGTAACTTGTATACCATTGTGAAAGTTCTGGTAAAGGCGGCACCGTCAAAGATACTGGCTCCAAATGTGTGGAATCCGTCTTCCAACCGATATCTAATAATTTCTCCTCCATCTTCAAGTGAGTCTCTTTCAGCACAGCTGTCAACCTCAAGCCTTACAGCCTTGACGCATCGATCCATTTGACTCAAACAAAGCTTGCGGTACCTTAGAACATTCATATTCTCCGATGGTTTCCTCAAGATTCACATTTTCCCCAAAACCTTTCTGATGAAGAAGGCGTATCAGCATGACAACTTCATTGATCAGCTGCTACGTCTGCTTCTGCAGCACAGTAAGATGTTATTGAGGATGCAGTTCTTCAAATATGCTGTCACGTCCCTTTTGGACTTTGCGTTGTCATTCAAATATTCCTGGAGCTCAGTTTTGCAAATATTTTTCACAGTTTCCAGAGTTTTCATGATAGTTACAGTGGCTCACTGTTTCGTGGCAATGTTTAGTGTGTTGCTGGAGTCTACCGTGACGGGATTGACCATGTGCTGTTTTTATGCATGCTTGATTGATCATTTGCTGGTTTCCATCTTCGTGGGATTGTTAGACTGCAGATGGTTCATCACTTCTTTGAAATGGAATGTTACCTCAGATACACAGGCTTTGTGTAATACTACTTGGTTCGTACTTTAGCATCCAGGGGTATTTATGTAAGCCCACTCGCACTTTCCTTCACATCTATGCTTTATGTCTGCCCATGAGCTATTTCAGAAGTGATACATTTGAATGACTCAGCTTTGGTCGCACAGCATATTGACCTTTCGTGAAGTACTGATATACATATGGTGCTGGGTTCTTCAGGTTGTTCATTTCCTTTAGGCACATTGGCAGCGAATAAATGTAGTTGTGGTGACCAGCAGCAACAACAAATGGGAGCATGTTATTATACTAAACAACATTTTCCCAATTGCCCATTTTCCCATTTTTCAAATGTACCCGTGCCTCCCGTAGTCATTTGTGTTCAAAACCTTTGTTAGCCGTTCCTTGCTTACACAAACCAGTTTCTATAAGGATAAGACTCCACATAATTTTTCCAACTAGCGTTTACAGTGAGATGAAACTACACACATGACAATAAGATGCCAATGTCATCATCAGGGGAAGCTTGCTCCCGTATCCCATATGAAATATCGTGCAAAGCCTGATCAGCCATAACTACTGTGTGTTTCACCCCAAACTTATTGGCCAGCTTTGCTGCATATTCTAAGCGGATCTATTTGAACAGAATGCATCATTAGACCATATATAAAGCATGGCTTGCACTGTTGAAGTCAGTGTTGTGTAGAAAGCATTCCTACATTGATAGTGGTTGCTTCCGAGCTTTACTTTCTTTATGGATGACGAACTGCAAAATTGCCATGCCACAATCATCAGTTGAAACTATTGATCACATATAGGTTGCAAATATATAGTCCTCATCTTTACAAGTAATCTGGCTTTAAGCTTTTCGCACAAAGAAATGTAGTGTGGTTCAATTTGAGAAGGTATGCCGCTCGACAACAAAAAGATACAATACGTTATGATGATAACAGTGCGAAATTCTTCGTCCTTGCCGTCACCAAATTGTTATCTTCAACAATAAAAATAGCTTGTGCAGACGAGAAGTTACCGTTTTTTAGACATTGTCAAATATAGTGATGTCACATACCATATAATTGGTAATCATAAGTGTCCGTTGTGTTTATTTTGTTAGTTTCGTATTTGTTGTCGGTAAAACACCGTAGAACTCAAAGTTAAAATTACTCATACGCTCAAAACATGTCATTCAAACATGATAACATACCTCATGTATTTGAGAACAAGAATACGTTATATTTAATTTAGCTTATTAGACGCAACGTATTTATATATTCAAGTTATTCCAGAGATGATGTTAAAATCTAACGTCAAACAAAAATGAGGTGGAGAAGTATACACTGTATGTTGATTCTAGAACAAGTGATGTTCAAATGTATTTTACAATTGTATGGTATAAATCAACCGAGAAATGAATGGGGATTCTTTTGGTATGTTCACTTATTATATAGCTTGAATATGTAGTAAGGTGACTACGGTACATTTATATGAAATCGACGACAAAACAAAAATGTTTTTCTACTTATTCTTCAATTGTTTGTTTCTTGTTGCCTTAAAATTTATACATTTTTATAATATATTTGTGGTCTGTATTCCTCTCACCATTCCGGATATATTTTGGTACAGAGACTAGCTAATTTCATTAAATAAACCATGAATATTTCGTAATTAGCCATTGTGACTTAACAGTCATTCGGACACCTTCAGGCCTGAATTGAAGTTTACTTTTCAAGTGCCGTGTTGTGTTGCTTGGCCATACGATGGGAAAGATATCAAATATGGGCGAGTAATACCTGTTTGAATTCTTGTTGAAAAAAATTGCTATGACAAGAGTGACACAGATTACTCAGAACAATGTATAAGATGTGATTGAGTAACACCTTGATGTGTTTTTTTATTTCGAATAATGCGTGTTATCATAATTTTATATTGCCTTAACAAACATTGCATTAATAACCAGCAGTAGGGTATGCATCAGGACTGTCTTTACTAGTGTATTATTACACTAAGAAACGCGAAATTGATACAATCAATGAAATCCACTCCGATTTGCGTCACGTCACGATTGCGCAACACTTAGGGGATGGGGTACATGTTCGGCTCGTGATTGCGTATAATATAGCACTATTTTACCACTGTTTTGCATAATCCAGTAGGTAATTGAATGTATATCATTGTGATATACTACATAAATATCTGGATTACATATTAAGGTAATTATAACTCCTGTTGTGTGATGTCAACTGCGAAACCGAACTGATTTTTCGATATATTCTCCAATGTTTTGTACCTGGCTTCCTAATAAATAAACATATCAATACGATATTGCCATACATATTAGTTCTCGTCATTCCTGATTATTTGATACTACACTTAAGTTTGTTGTCACACATTTACTGTGAAAATGTGGAAAGAGAAATATATGCAGCGCGGCCATTAAGAGACCACATAAGCCTGAATGTAAATGCAATTTTCGGAGTGAGGTACACTGATTTCAGAGGGTTGCCCTCCGGAATATTATTAAGGAAGGTTTGAAGTTTAGAAAACGACAGGGCAACCAAAAATAGCACGAGGCGCCCACTTCGACCCCCGTGCGCCGCGACTATGCACGAATAGCAGTGGGAGCCTAAAGAATTCAAAGATAAACTGAAAAAGTAAACAAACAGCGCGTGCACATGCCTGAGTTGCATATCAGCGCCCCCTATCGAGCCTGTAGGCTCCCCATTTTACTAGTTATTCCCATTTTGTGTCGAAACATTACGTCAATCCAAAATGAGGGGTGACGTATATGTTAGTTCAAAAACATGTGATGTGCTGATACATTTTACAATGTCGTGGTATATATCAACAGAGGAATGAATGGGGATCATTTTGATATGTTAACCATATATTTTGAATATGCATATTAAGAGAACTACGGTAAACGTTACATGATGTCGATGACGAAAGGGAAGTGTTCATTTTAACATGTTGCTGAATCTGTTGCCTTAAATATACATTTCAATAAGATATTTATTGTGTTTATGCTCCTCTGCAATACGAATAGTTTGCCATAAAAATTAGCTTTGTAGCCCTAAACAAACTATGAGAAAAACAAATTGCAATTGTAACTAAACGGCCATTCCGGCACCCTATACGTCCGAATTTAAGTGCGATTTTGGGAGTGAGGTACACTGATTTCAGAGGGTTGCCCTCTGGATTATTGTTAAGGAAGGTTTGAAGTTTAGAAAACAACAGGGCAACCAAAATAGCACGAGGTGTCCACTTCGACCATCGTGCGCCCCGACTAGTACAGTGTGAAGGGAACGGTCTGGTTGGTATATTAATTTTGTGCAGTAAACCAAATGTGGCTGGATGATCACTTTTGACGTCGGTGTAGTGATTCTGTGCCAGAGGCACTTCTATGCCAGCCATTATACTTTCCGTCTCTTGTTTGGCCTGTCGTCACAATGAACCACATTTACAAATTATCTGCACGGGAAACAAAGCTACAGTTTGGTCGTCTAAAAATGGTACTTTTTATCGTCTTGAAAGTAGACTGTTTTAGGTAACTAGGCAATCTATGATAGGCTATCCTATATTTTGTTCAAAGGACTATGATGTTACAGAGACGTGAACAACTAAAAACCTAATAGCAAAACTAGACGATCCAATGAAGCCTGAATTAACCCCGTTTAGTAAAGTCTGCACATCCTTGTTATCGAGGAGCTCCCGAGTTGACACTGGCCTCCTCTCGTTGTCTCTGTAGAGTTGCTTGGTGCCAGATGACGACGTCAGCGACGGGCGACAACACTTCGAGGTCGACGAGAACCCAGAGCGAGGCAACTGGACGGGGGAGTATGACTTCCTATTGTCGTGCCTTGGCTATGCCGTTGGTGTCGGGAACATATGGCGATTCCCCTACATGTGCTACCGCAACGGGGGCGGTGCGTTCTTTGTACCTTACCTCAGCATGCTGTTTTTCGCCGGAATGCCGCTCTTCTTCCTGGAGTTGTCTCTCGGCCAGTTCAGCAGCAACGGCCCTCTCACCTGCTGGGCCTTCGCTCCACTGTTCAAAGGTAACGATGCAATACTTATTTATATTATAACCCGTCGAGAATAAGATACCGTACACGATTATGAACATTACACCGTCGACGCAGAATAGTAGTATCCTGTAATTTTAACATATTAGTAATATACTGTAGTTTTAATAAATAGTTGTATAATGTAGTTTTAGCTTTATAGTAATACACTGTAGTGATAACAGAATAATAAGACACTATAGTTTTAACAGAATAGCAGTACATTGTGAGGTTAACAGAAAGCAATACTCTGTTGTTTGTTATACTTATTTTGTCGATGTCTATAGGCATCGGAACGTATTGAAGATTACAGTGCTAAGACCCATCAAAAGTAAACAACTGGATCTCTAATTAAAATAACTAACTTATGTATCTATTCATTATGATTGTTTGTCTTTTATAGGTCTAGGGGTGGCCCAAATCATAATATCTGCCATTGTATCCATCTACTATAACATGATCATCGCTTGGTCAATCTACTACTTCTTCGCGTCTTTCACGAGTTCACTGCCGTGGGCCGACTGCACACACTGGTGGAACACGCCCGGTAGGTGACACCCCATTGTTGCAACAACAAAAAACAGCCACGCGTAACGACGTAGCTAGTGCAGCCACGCATGACAATAACTAGAAAGTCCACGCCAGTATACATCTGTGTATGTGTGCGTGTGCGTGTGCGTGTGCGTGTGCGTGTGCGTGTGTGTGTGCGTGTGCGTGTGCGTGTGCGTGTGCGTGTGCGTGTGCGTGTGCGTGTGCGTGTGCGTGTGCGCGTGCGCGTGCGTGTGTGTGTGTATATGTATGTACGTATGTGTGTGTGTGTGTGTGTGTGTGTGTGTGTGTGTGTGTGTGTGTGTGTGTAAAAATGTATGTTTGTATGTATGTATGTATGTATGTATGTATGGGTGCATATATATATAAGTATGTATATATATATAATTATATATATATGTATACACTGTATATATATATAATATATATATATATATATATATATATATATATATATATTATATATATATATATATATATATATATATATATATATATATATATATATATATATATATATATATATATATATATATATATATATATATATATATATATATGGTTGAGACTACCGAAAATGTCGCCAGTAGCAAATATTGTGTCTTTAGTCTATACAATCAGTGGTATGGCTTCAATAGGAATATAAATAGCTTAATGAAATGGAGCTCGGCTTGCTCTTTCTTGCGATAGTTGTGTTTTTGAGGTGGTATGATAATTTATAAGAGTTTGTGCCTGCGAAACACACAAAAAATCATATTTTGGTTTGTCCATAACAAAGGGTAGTATTAAAAAGGAAGGTAAGTGTAATATTCAGTAACTGTTAGCTGCTTAACCACATGTTTTAGTTCATTATATGAATATATACCTATTATTTTGTGATGTTCTCTAAAATATTCGCATCTATTTTCTTTACCTTACACACGTGTATAACTTGTCCAAAAAAGTCATGTATGTTACGGTATCTGCATAATTTATATCTATAGCTGTGTATCAACGAAGTGCTGTCTGATTGGAAAGTATTTCTGCTTAACACATACACATGGGGTTGTCACCTAAAAAAAAAGCCATGAGCATATTCAACTTTTCTGATCGTCAGAAGACATCAAAGTGGCAGAAAAGCAGCGTTCTCGTTAAGAATGTATTCTACGTTATCCACTTATATCATATACGCGCTTTCCCCATATATAATCAAGGTATACTTTACGAGATTACCTTATTTATTTTGTGAAATAAAGGTTGTGCATGTTATACATATCTAATTTAATCACATATGGTTCAATACTACCAAAAGATGTATTTTACGTTATCTGGTATTTTACGTTATCGCGGGGAAGGAAGCATTATAACTCATTCCATGGCGTTCTTATGGCACGTTTAGGTCAAATTCAAACGAAAGTGGTTCTGCTGCGGGTCTGACACCCAATTTGCAAACCCAATGTTAAACTTATATTTATCAATGCATGTATGACAAACAAATGTGATATAGTACTAGTGAGATTTCCTTCACAATGAGAGATTACTATCGTATAATTCCAATTAGACTTAGTTCATTTTGTATTCTAAATGAAGCTATCACTTGCAGCTGTTTTAATTCAGAAATCTGCAAAACAAAATGGTAGCTATCTAATAGTGTATCATTGTTGCACAAAGGACATATAACAGATATCGTAAAATACACACTTACATATGTAACATTTGAAAGGGAATGCTGTTAGTAACCCAAATAGTATCAAGTCAACGAAACGCGAGTGGAATTCATAACAGAAATATTTCAACACATTCAGACACATACAACATAATACTATGTTTCAGGGGCCCGTGGAATAAATAACGTAGAATGCACATGACTATTTTTTCTTAGTATTTATCATTTCTTTGTAGCGTGTAATATATATTGGGTATCTTCCTGTTGTCTTTGGTGATTGGAGTGCTATTGTACTTACGTTGTTTTATAGTTCATGTAAAAAGCCACGAATGTCAGCAAACAATCAATATGTACCACGTTAAAACAGTTGACTTGACCCGGAAGCTAGAAAGAGAAGAAGACATAACATTCCAAGGAAAGATGTGAATACCCCGAGTGAAGAACTGACCGAAGTTGGAAATCAACGCCCATATGAAGATGCTACCATAAAAAACGACATTTGTATATGAGAGACTATTTCGAAGTTCATGTTCACTTCAAAGACGATTTCTTGGAATGCATAAATGCCTCCAAACCGCACTAAATACGAGAACCTTGCCATTCTTAAAACACACTCTCGCAGAAACCTAATGCACCTTGCAAGTAGATTTCACTGAGACCCATATGTGCCATTTTCTGGAGGAAATAAGCAGCGTGTACTACTCTAAGGACCAAGTGAAAGTTTGTCCTGCGGTGATTCACCTCAAGGGAGTTAACGGTGCACTTGAAACACAAGAGCCTTGCGGTGCTGTCAGATGAATCATGAATCTGATGTCAATTGTACGAGGTCATGTTCGACATATCTCCGTCATGGCAGTACTTCGAAACCGCGCAAGGTAATGTGGAAAAGGACCGTACGGTGGGAGGTATGAAGCTGTGAAACGAGAAGCTGACAAAAATTTTGCAACGTCTTGGGTTGTTATAGTAGGACAACGTCCTGATGATCTATGGGTAATTGGTAAGGACAACTTGACAACAATAGGCCCTCCTGCACCAACTGGCAGGTCACAACATGTGCAATGTCCATTAGATGCTGAGATCGTATCTTCCTGAATTGATAGGTGGTTATCCAATGTATTCTACGTTATATATATTCAACGTGAACCAAGTCAACTAAACTCATTTTGCGAAATAACGAATGACCTGAACCATTTTAATAGCAATCATATCAAGGTAGTATGTATTTAACTATTCCCAAAATTCATTATGTTTTCATTATATTATATATGTAAAACGTATCTATATTGCGCATAAACAAATCAGAAATGTTTGTATTCTACGTTATCCACGGACGTCCTTTGAGGAAAGCTACGCCATCTACCACATAGTTTGTCGAGACGATGACTATTTTGATGCAGTTGATGACAACATCCCAATGCAAGACATCGTACCAAAAGCATTTACGTGGTCTACTTGATTCAATAATTGTGGCTTTTAGAAAACGGACAACTTTTGCAACTACACATTTTTCAAAACAAGCTTACATTTTGCAAAAAAAAAATATCATATTAAAAATAATCTGAACCTGAATCAGTTCTACGTACTTCATAACCATGATATCACCTTGCATTACGCGCATTTTTGATTTATTAATTATTATTTTTCAAGTATTTCCAGGCATATTTAGTAAGACACGGTGGCGGATAACGTAGGATACATTGGACAAAAAGAAGGAAAATCGTCATGGCTTGACAGGTTGGTGCAATAAAACAAGGATAGATTGGATGAGATAAACGATTGTTCCTATAAGCTCAACATATATACTTTCATATGGAAGCAAATGTATTCAAATATATTGAAATGTAATTTCTCCCATTTAAAAAACTTACTGAGACGTTTCCAGTAGTTTAGACCATATATATATATATATATATATAGAGAGAGAGAGAGAGAGAGAGAGAGAGAGAGAGAGACAGAGAGACAGAGAGACAGAGAGACAGAGACAGAGACAGAGACAGAGACAGAGACAGAGACAGAGACAGAGACAGAGACAGAGACAGAGACAGAGACAGAGACAGAGACAGAGACAGAGACAGAGACAGAGACAGAGACAGAGACAGAGACAGAGACAGAGACAGAGAGACAGAGAGACAGAGACAGACAGAGAGAGAGACAGAGACAGAGACAGAGACAGAGACAGAGACAGAGACAGAGAGACAGAGACAGAGACAGAGACAGAGACAGAGACAGAGACAGAGACAGAGACAGAGACAGAGACAGAGACAGAGTATGTGCTTTCACGGTGCAATCTTTTCAGCGATATTCATGCGTCACTACTTCAGGTTGTAATTTAAAGTTACCGGATGCCCAGTGCACCGAGGCGCCATTACACAAATACCTCAACGGCACCTGCTACAACAGCACCACCTTCGTCGGTTTATGGAACTATGCTGTGTTCAGGAACAAGACGGGAATATACCGACGCTCGCCCAGTGAGGAATTCTACAAGTAAGTTTATACAAGCACGACAACTAAGCATCCGTATTTATTGCTACAACACAAAACGTGCTTTGTTAAATCGATTCAATCACGATGTGGCAACCTAATATCTAACTATAGATAATTTCATTATTTTACGAGTACATATCATACATGAATACGTCCTGATTTGAAGAACAAACTACCTGATAGCTATGGACATAACATCCGATTTTCCTACTGGGCTTATCCGTCTGATGACAACCTGTGTGTATACTATTTGTAACCAATGCTTTTCATGATATGTGTTGCTATAGTTACAGAATGTTAAACATCAGTCCCGACGGGATCTCGGAGATGGGAGCGGTCCAGTGGGAGTTGGCGTTCTGTCTCCTCGTGGCGTGGCTCATCACATTCGTCTGTATGATCAGAGGCATCAAGTCGTCAGGCAGAGTACGTTACTGTACAGGGTATGATTAGAGGCATCAATGGCAGAGTACGTTACTCTACAGGGTATGATCTGAGGCATCCCGTTGTAGGGCAGTGTACGTTAATGTACATATTATGTTACACGTACATTATACAGTTGTAGAGATATCTGAATTATAAGTTACAAGATGCAACAAAGTTTATTACCGTCGGTTTACATGTGGAATAATATAATATTATTTCATCTGAGCTACTTTCTGACAAACGGTTGTTAAGCAACACGACACAAAACGTAAAGGACATAAACATAAAGTGTTAATATGGATAAAATTAGTGTTAATATGAATAAAATTAGAATAACAAAAAATTCATGCAAGTATATAAACATACAATAAATACGTGTTCAAGACATTTGGTATGACGATAGATACAGTAAGGAGGAAACCCGCGAACGAAGCTACGGGAATGAGGAAGTCCTCGTCTGGTGCAGGCTGATAGCTGATGTAACTTATCCGAGATAGGCAAGTCTTTCCACAGCGGCTGTACGTTCAGTGGTTATTTCAGAAGTTCAGAAGGGTCCTGGTTTGTCTACCTTCTCCATTTGTCTTCCATGTTTACCCTTCGTTTGACTTCAAAGGAAGTGGTAGCCTGGTAGACTGTATGTCACCAGTTCGTTCGATTGGCTGCTTGTATTTTCCACTGGCGGTAATCAATGTTGCGAGGGACCTTATCAAAGTGTCTTTGTATCTTTTCCGAGGCACTCCATTGTCGCGATAGCCAGTGGACAATTCTCCATACAGTATGACTTTTGGTAGGCGATGGTCTTCCATCCTGGAGACATGTCCTGTCCAGCGAAACTGTTTTTTGAGGAGCATGGCCTCTATGCTGGTAACGTTAGCCATTTCAAGCACCTCGATGTTGGTGACGAAGAAACTCCAATATATGCTTAGGATGGTACGTAGGCAGCGCTGATGGTAACGCTCGATGAGACGCAGATGGCGACGATAGATGACCCAGGACTCAGCACCATACAAGAGAGTGGTCAGCACAACAGCTTTATAGACACTGATGTTCTTGTCTTTCTTTGGGTTTTTATTGTTCCATACACGTTTGTACAGTCTACCGAAGGCGCTGTTTGCCTTGTCTAGCCTATTGTCCACTTCTTTGTCTATGTTGGCATCAGATGTGATAACGCATCCTAACTAGCTGAATTGGTGGACTGCTTTCAGTTCTGACTGTACTATGGAGATGCTGGGTTGGTGGTACTCTTCTTGTGGCGCGGGTTGATGGAGAACTTCAGTCTTCTTGAGACTTACTTTAAGTCCGAAGAGCTGAGCAGCTTCTGCGAAACAAGAGGATATTCGCTGCATGGCCGACTCAGTATGAACAACAAGGGCAGCATCATCACCGAACAAAAGCTCCCTCGTCAGTTTCTCCGTGGTCTTCGTGTGGGCTTGCAAACGTCTTATTACAAATATTAGCCTGTTATCTACGGACGGAACCGAAGCACCCTCCCAGTCCCGGGTCAGTTTGTGGAACTCGCTCTTTCTTGTTGTTGTTCGTAGCTGTGTGACGTTAGACCCACATAAATACTTTGATACATACTGTTGTTGTGGACCTGCTGCGGTGACTAAAGTTGTCCCGGTTGCTTGGAGTAAACCGACGTAAGCGAGTTGATGAAGATATGACATGGCAAAAACGTGTCATATTTACGTGAAAACGTTGTGATAGAGAGATGGTAGGATAGAAAATTGCAAAATAAAACAAACTAAACAATTCATTGACGAATACCTGGCAAACCTGTATTTGACTATGTCTTAACATTATGATAACACATTTATACAACTATTTCACTGTTAAACAAGCAGTCATACCTGTACATAACTTCCATATTATCCTGTTTTAATACGTTGCTATGTTAGTTATAAATAACTTAATGTACACGTCCTTTGACACGCCAGGTCGTTTACTTCACGGCTGTATTTCCATACGTCGTGCTGGTCATCCTGTTCGGACGGGGCGTGTCTCTGCCCCACGCGTGGGACGGCATCTACTTCTACATCGTTCCCAAGTGGGAGAAGTTAAAAGACGCCAAGGTAAAGTAACAGATTGCACGTAATAAATTAGCAATAATAACAACAACAACAATGGTAGCACTTTTAAAAGGCCATGGATCCATGATAGCCCTGTTCTAATGTGCCGAAACAAACATATGTAAATAAAAGAGGCAAGATTAAATATAATTTTTTTAAATGTATATTAATAACATTGCAACACTAAGATCAACATGTATTCATTATGATTGTTCAATTATATTAATAATGCTAATGATACTAATGATGCATCATATAATATTAAATAACTACTGTTTTTTGTAAAATAATTACAATACAAAACGAAAACAAAACATTAGTCGTGGTGTAAACATAGACGCCTGACGGTGTACAGTGAACATTTAAATATGAGTTATTGCGCTTAATATCCACACAAAGCAACATATATATATATATATATATATATATATATATATATATATATATATATATATATATATATATATATATATATATATATATATATATATATATATATATATATGTTTTGTGTAGATGTAAAATTATATATATATATTATATATATATATATATATATATATATATACGCATTCATACGTATATATGTGGATGTGTATGTTTATGCGTATGTGTATATGTATGTATGTATGTGTGTCCGGGTGCGTGTGCGTGCGCGTGCGGGTGGATACGCGGATGCGTGTGTAAGTTTTGAGTGAAATGTACACATGTTCGTGTATGCGTGTGTACCTGTGTGCGTTCGAGCGTGCGAGCGAGCGCCCTAGTGAGTCTGCGTGTGCGTATATATATATATATATATATATATATATATATATATATATATATATATATATATATATATATATATATATATATATGGGTGTGCATTCGCGTTAAGCATTATGTGTATGTAAGCATGCAAACAGAACTCATTGAGAAAAACGAGGCAAATCACTAAATTGGATACTATTATGACGTCAACAAAATGACTGCGACAACGGCCCGCATCACATATATATACACACGAGAATACTCGTTCAAGAAACGAAAGTAAAAGAGCGTAAGTAAACAAACGTTTGTTTTATTCCAGGTTTGGAACGACGCGGCCGTTCAGATATTCCTCTCCCTGTCCGACTGTTGGGGCGGTCTCATTGCTCTGTCCAGCTACAACCGCTTTCACAACAACGTGCTCAGGTCGGTCTGTTTCAGTAGTGTATAATTGTTTGAACATGTCACCCAGTCATGCATGTAACATTCACACTCGCTCTCGAGCGCGGTCGCTAACGTGTCCTGCAACTGCGGAAAACAGAACCACGCACAGACGCACATGCCTACGGCAGCCACTCTACCACAACGACGAGTGAAGTCTTCTACATCCGTCGGATTTGTGTATCGTAATATTTTTTATTATTATCACATCATATTGATAACCTATATGGCATAAACACAACCTTCTGGTGGCCCATTGGGATTCCTAACCCTAACCCTAACATAGGCACTTCTTGGCGCAATGTGTAGATTAGGATTTCCATAGGCGCCGTTCATTATTCCAAATCCGCATGGCGCACAATACTCTGTAATTTATACCCATTCACCTATAACCATCTATAAGAAGGACATACCAGTGGCAAACCCACAACTCTAGGTCGCCTTGACCTGCTATGTATGTCACGGTTGATCAACTCTGGTGCATTCGACAGCGTTATGTATTTGGTCGAGCTTATCAGAATTTCAAACCATGACACAGGCTAGAAGAGACATTCGTATCAGTATTGGAACGGCGCAAACAACTGTGACGAGTGCAGCTTCAGTCATGCGTGTAGGTGACTCAGAAGTAATGGTCGTTCGTTTGGGAAACATTCTGATCAGAGATGAGGCCCCATGACGTTCAACAAGAACGTTCAACTATTATGTGAAAATAGGATTAGTGAAATGCAATGTCAAACTTCCATAACTCTTTCCCATCTAATGTGGTGTTAGCAGGGTTGTTTACCGCCGCCCGTGTTTACCCATCTTCATCCGATTGACTGCTTCAAGTGTCATCTACATCAGCTTGGCGTTTGACGGAAGCATGTTTAACATCGATGCAATGTACACTCAGGCAATGCGAAGACACTTGCACTGTAACCATGGGACACGCGTTCGTTTCAGAGATACCCTCTTTGTTACGTTGGCAAACTGTTTAACGAGCATATTCGCTGGATTCGTCATCTTCAGCTTCATAGGCTTCATGGCGGGGGAGATGGACACGGAGGTGGAGAATGTCGTTGACGCAGGTCAGTGTCACAAACAGAGCGTACTGATTCTCTCTGAACAGGCTGGATATCTTGCAAATATCTTTCAGAAAGCTATATGTAATAAACGGTTTATTTCACCGGCTAAATCTTGTTGTACTAGTGATGTTTCTTTTTTCCATACTGTTATCCTCCGCACGCTGCTGTGTACTATTTATCGGTAGGGCTAATAATAATAATAAGGTTTATTTCAGACAAGACGTCCATATATGTATACATAAAATACAATTAAAAAAAATTGAAAAGTACAATACATATAATACAATCAAAGCAATGAGATCAACGTAAAAATATAAGTGTAAAATTAAAAAAGTGATGTCTAAATATATGAGGAAATGAATTAAATAAGTTGTAAAAATAAATATTTTAAAAAATTGATTAAAAAATAAATACAATACTAATGACATGTGTACAATAACGACCTCCAGTATGAGTACATATGGCTCTTAAAATGAATATCGGTATGAAGGTAATTAATAAAAAGGATATTATCTGACTGATGAAGACCACATAAAAGACTGAATATTGATGAACGAATGCGTTCGTTGAAGGAATTAATATAGTTGGTGGCAAACATAAAACTTGCACTACATCTTGAGGGTAAGTTTAGTAAAATTCTGAGGCTATTATTGTATGCGACGGTAATGCTTTTGAGGCTATATTTTTGAATTTGCACCAAACACTAGAAGTATACATAGGAGCGCAGTATGCTTGAAATAAAATAATTTACGTGTTAATGACCTAGGTCGACGTGCAATCAACTAGTCACACTCTCTCGGAACACGCCGATTATATTGACTGACTGACGTGTTAATGATTTTAAGTTAATGATATTTTAGCCATAGTTTACATTTTGACTGAACGTATGATTAAAATTGTTCATGTACAACTTACATTGAATTAAGAAACCGTCTTTGAGCAGTCAAGTCGGCAAATGATATAATTGTAACGAATATGGGTCGATTGTTCCAGGACCCGGTCTGGCGTTCATCGTGTACCCAGACGCCGTGGCCAGAATGCCCGGGGCCCAGTTGTGGGCCGTCCTCTTCTTCGTTATGCTCATCACCCTCGGCCTCGACAGCCAGGTACGTGACGTGGTCCAGTTGTGGGCCGTCCTCTTCTTCGTTATGCTCATCACCCTCGGTCTCGACAGCCAGGTACGTGACGTGGTCCAGTTGTCGGCCGTCCTCTTCTTCGTTATTTTACCACCACAGCCATCCGGGGATGTCACGTGCATGGATGCATGTCATTCAACATACACGTGCACGCCGCGAAACATATACATTATATCACAGAAACAATTGTTATTAATTACTTAAATAAAATAGTTACTAAATACAAATGTAGCTTGTCTAATCCCAAAAGTTAATAACAATTCATTTCAGTACCTTACTTGACTAATTCGACTAGCGTCTGACAAATATGTGTCATTATAGGCCGTTTTGATGAGAAACTAGATTGAGTGAACCATTGTATTTTCCGCTCAGTTTCTACCCAAGATTAGTATTAATATTCATCAGTTATAGTAATTGCCCAATATTGCGATTCCATTCATTCTGAAGGTATCTATTACGTGTGTATTGTATATGTGTGTATTAGGAAGATACATGGGTCGTACCTAAACAGAGCGATATTTAGTACTCTTAAGCGGACATAATACGGCGTCGTCACTGTCGTCGTCGTGTGTTCAGTTCACGATGCTGGAGACTGTGCTGACGTCGACGATGGACCAGTTCACAGCGTTTCGGAAACACCAGACGAAGCTGACACTCGTCACGTGTGTCTTCTTGTTCCTCCTCGGTCTGCCGCTGTGTACAAGGGTAAGTTGAGCTCCTCACACAGATCCTCGTATGTCCAACTGTTTACATGCATCTTCATTTTGTCTGGCAAATATAGTTATGAAATGTTCTACACGTTAACCAATTGAAAGTCTCAAAATCTTCTTCATACCATGGATTTGGTAATGATTTGTTAAATGTGTATGCAATAATATAATAGTATAACTACTTAGCATACATAACAGCTTAAACAAGTAAATGATATTAATAAACCATTTCTTAAATAGATAAGATGAAACGTGAATTGCTTTCATTCTCCATACATAGATACCGGTATATCCGAGACGTAACGTATCCGAGACGTCATGTATGTTTCCCTGCAGGTTGTACGTGACACGTGTACGTTTCAGGGAGGCCCCTATCTGCTGCAGCTGATGGACACGTATGCCGGTGGCTGGTCTCTGCTCATCATCGGTGTCCTCGAGTGTGTTGCGGTCGGTTGGCTCTACGGTCAGTTCTGTCACACTTCATCCCCACCAAAATCATTCCCCGAATAACC